>JAFEMH010003787.1:42500-245531 GCA_022495995.1 Adenophora triphylla var. japonica
TCGGGCGACGATGATGACCCGGCAGTCAATCCGTGGGCGGAAATGCGCATAGTTTAGATGGGATCGGGTGTAGAAGGCTGCTTGTGGTTGTGGCGGAGAAGGTTGTTTTGAGGGACAGAGGTGTTTGATATAATGCCTCATTGAAGGAAAGTGGGTAGGAAGATGAAGTGGAGTTGATTGACGCTGAAGGGGGAGGGTCACTGTTTCAGCTCTTAAATCCTGGTACAGAAAACGAAATGAATCTGATCTTGCATTTGTCTTCATTCTTAACGCAAGTTTGCTTCTAAAATTCCTTGTTTTCTTGACAACATGGCATATAGTAATAGCATTGGTCAAGTTACTAGTTTTGAATATTTTTTGATCAAAAATGTTAAATGTCTATGCCAAGTTCCAGCTTGATCTTAGTTCGAGAACGGAACATATATATTTATGTGCTGGGACTCGGTGGATGATTCTTATAATGGATATTTGATTGATGTCCAAATGTTAGCGTTGTTCTAATGTTTAGTCTCTCTGATTTAACACTTAAAAGGGAAATTAGAAGCTCTTCTGAACTTTAGGGCGACGTTAGTCAGCAAATCCTTACTTCCTCCATCCCAAAATGATAGTCCCATTTGTCATTTTTGTTTTTGTCCCAAAATGATAATCCCATTTCCAAAATTGATATGCTAAAGTTATTGAACTTCCATAATTGCCCAACAAGAAAAGAAGAGGGGGAGAAAGAGAGTAGTGTCTAATGAGAACAATCGTTAGGGGAGTAATGGAGTAATAACTAAACTTCATCAAGGATAGTGATGTAAAAGAAGTTGTTAAAATGATTGCATAGTCAAATGGGATTATCATATGAGATGGAGGGAATATTAAGCTATCCCATCAAAATGATTTGTATGCAGGCAGAGTGATCGGTTCGAATCAAAATCATTATTATCGTAGGTAGACGATCAGGTTCATGACAGTTGATTTGAGTTGGCCCATGTGATTTTGCATCTGACAGTGAAGCCAATCCCTTAAGATGTGACCAAAAGATGAACAAGCTACTTAAGAAAACTGGTCATGCGTTGAATCAGGTTCCGTGATGTCTTAGTTTCAGGATTGCGGATATGAAAACTACTCTCATCACCTTTTGCGAAGTAGAGCTCAACTTCTCCTTCCCATCCACACTCTCACAGCTTATCATAATATATACTCCCTCCGTCCCAACAATTACTTCCACTTTTTTAAAAATCACGCAAATTAAGGAAGTGGGAGGGAAGTAAAGATGTTGTGAGTGTAATTTGAAAATAGGAGAGAGAATGAGTGGAGGGAATAGTAAATTATAATAGTGTTGTGAGTATTAAAATAATGAGGAGAGAGAATGAGTGGAGTAAATAGTAAAGATTCCTTTGCCAAAAAAGGAAAGTGGAAGCTATTAGCGGGACACCCAAAATGGCAAAAAGGGAAGCTCTTATTGGGACGGAGGGAGTATTCCTCTATATTTTGTACTCCCTCCATCCCAAAATGAATGACCATTTCGGATTTAAGGGTCATCCTGAAAAAGTAGACTTTTCATAGAAAAAAATCATAAACATTCTTGCTATTCACTTTCAAACTTTTAGTTTTGCATAAACATAATGAACTGTGAGAAACAGTTGAAAAAAATATATTTAGGGACAATTTTTTATTTTTTTTTGTAGAAAGGGTTTCAAAAGGTCATTCATTTTGGGACAAATAGGTCATTCAATTTTGGACAGCAGGTGTAATATTCTTCCCTACCACACAGATGTTATTTGCAAAGGGTGCAATCCAATTTAGAGCATCCCAACAACCTTCATATGTTATTTGCAAAGGGTGCTCTGGGGCTAATATGTAATCGACTGAAACAGCAATGGCTTTGGATTGGGAAACTATGAGGTTTAGACAATGGTGTGAAGTGAGGAACTTGCGAACCCCACAACAAATCCCATGCCATGGAGGTAGACTAAGACGAGGAGCTTTTGGTGGTAATTAAGTAATTGTGAGCTTTGGGAGGTAGAGTCTAGCTTTGAGGACAGGAGAAATAGTGATGCCTTGAATGAGACACCTATCATGGGGTCTTCTGAGGATGGTGGGCTGTTGGGGCAAGATTGAAGGCACTAAACCGTGCCGTGTTTGTAGACGCAGACTACTGGAAAGAATTCTTTGCCTACCACTTTGTTGAGAACCATGTCACTTGTGGAGAAAGGGAAGGAAGTAACCAAATCCTCTGAAGACACAAATGCAGATATTGCTCTTGGATCTGCACTTGTTTATAGAGCATTTATATTTATTCACTCGCAAGTTTTAGACCCGACTTATGATAGGATGGGGTATATATCACCTTCTACAACTCAGCTGCGACACTTATTATTATGAGACGGAGAGTGTATTATTTTGGCGCACAGTTAAACGAATCACACATTGCTGGCTAAATGATGTTAAACTGATATTTTGCTTGAAAATGAACCTAACAGATGGCCAAGGCCCATCTGTTGTGTCAATCTTTGAGTACTGCATACAAACCTACTGATAGAGCGAACTAGTTGGGTTGGGCTCAGCTCTGTTGTGATTTTACGACATTATTAGAGAAATTAGGTTAGTGTCAAATTTATGCTAATAAAAACAAGCTGTTCATATTACTTTTATCCTTAACTAGATACTATAGGAGTAATTTTTAAGTCTATGTTGTTTGGATGAGTTATACTCCCTCCATCCAATAATAACTGTTGTTCTTTCTTTTTGATTTGTCACAAAATGAGTGTCGCATTTTTAAATAAGGAAAGACTTTAACTGCAATTTTACCATGGTACAAGCAATGTACAAACAAGTAAAACACATTTCTCAAAGAGTTTGACTGGTCAACCAACAACTGCTTCATTCTCCAATATTTTTTTATTTTTTTGAAGTAAAGTCTCCAAAAATTTTGAATATCATTTTTATACCATATCACTTCTTCGTCTCCAGTTCCTCTAAGTGAACAGCCATAGAAGAAGACATAGTCATAAACCCAGAAAATAAGGCATGAATCACTCATAGGGTGTAAATTTTTAAGGATTTAGCAGATAATTCTTTATGCAGAGTAAATTAATTTACCATTTATGTCACTATCTGTGAAATTTTCGGTAACACCCTAACACACTTTACACGCAAATCACATATCAACTTAGCAAATATATATTTGAAGAATCGAAAAGGAAATATAGAAATATCATATATTTGTTTTCAATCTAAAACCACGATAGAGACTGTCTAACTACTATGATCCTGAATGACATAGTCAAACACTAATATTGTTAGATTTAGAATTTTGTATATCCTCATGATTCATGATTATACCTAATAAAACTTCTCGTCCTGGCGTTGACATAAAAAGAACGCGCAAAGAGTTTGAAAACATAGGAGAAAACAAAATATAAGATACTCAAAACCATTATACATAAAAAATAATCAAGAAAATAGCAAGTAAAAACCCTTGATCAACTCAACAAAATTGACCAGGAAAAAGAAATTGAAGTAAATGTTAAATATATATTCTGTAGGTGTACCAATTGATGTCAGTCAAGTATAATATGCTGCAGTCCAGCAATGGTCCAATGCATGGACTGTTGGCTGTTGAACTGTGAGGCCTTATTGTTTGATTATACTTTCCCCTTGGAAGATTATAATAAACCTCCAGATTTGAATTTGGTGGCCAAACTGACCCAACATAGACCAACCAACCCCAGAAATAAAGGCAGAATTTTCTTGTCATAAACTACCTAACATAATCCCATATTTATTCATAAACAACCATCAATATTAAAAAAAAAAAAAACACCTAGCCTTAGGAGTAGTATACATAGACAAACTTCTTTAGTTCCATCACCACATTTTCTAAAATTTCGAAACATATCTCCTCTCCTTGCCACTGGTTTTTCTTCAATATGGTGATGAACACAAAACAAGTGAAATCCGAGCTTCTACCTTTACTCCGTGCCTATAAAGATGGCACGGTAGAGCGGTTCCTCAACTCCCCATACGTTCCACCTTGTCAAACCAACGACGTCTTATCAAAAGACGTTGTTATTACACCTTATATATCAGCTCGACTCTACCTCCCAAAGCTCTTAATTAACGACCAAAAGCTGCCCATCTTACTCTATTTCCACGCAGGAGGCTTCTGTTTCGAGTCTGCTTTCTCTTTCTTGAGCACCCGTTATGCCACTGCTCTATCCTCTCATGCTAAAGCTCTCGTTATTTCAGTTGAATACAGGTTAGCCCCTTCGTGAGTCACCTTTATTTCTTTTTACTGTTTCTCTTGTTTTTCTTCACGCTTATTTCTTCTTTTAAACACATTCCTAGCTTTTCACAATAATATTTATGATTTTGTATTTTTTTTCCTTGATTTGTTTTTCATTTTTATTTTTTTTAAACATCTCAAATTTTCACTGTCATCTCACTTCTTCATTGACGATTCTATACAACTATTGATGTTGGCTGACCTCAAATCTTTTGGGATTAAGGATTTGTTGTTATTGTTGTTGTTGTTCAGGTTAGCCCCAGAGCACTTCCTACCCACAGCTTATGAAGATTCATGGACTGCTCTTCAATGGGTCGGGTCTCATATTGAGCCATGGTTGACTCAATACGGAAACTTTGACCGTGTCTTCGTAGGTGGGGATAGTTCAGGAGCTAATATAGCACATCACTTAGCCATGAAAGCAAGCACCAAAGAAAACTTGGAAGAGGGTGTCAAGATTCACGGGGTAATTCTATCTCACCCTTACTTTTGGGGATCTGAAAGAATTGGATCGGAGTCAATTCTTGACCGGGAAAAAGGATTGTTATACAAGATGTGGATGTACTCGTATCCTTGTGCACCGGGTGGGATTGATAATCCGATGATCAATCCGTTTGTTGAAAATGGTCCTAGTTTTTCGGGTCTTGGATGTTCGAGATTGCTTGTTTGTGTTGCTTCTGAAGATGAACTGAGAGAAAGAGGGGTTCATTATTTTGATGTGGTTAGAGGAAGTGGATGGAATGGGGAAGTGGAGATGTTTGAGATGGAAGGAGAAGGCCATATTTTTCATATACTTGGCAATCCTGAAAGTGAAAATGCAAAGAAAATGATCAACTGTTTGGCTTCTTTTCTACAGTATTGATAATTGTATGGTTTTGGTATTTTGTTAGTGAAAGGGAGAACTAATGATGTTTTGGACAAATTTCGTAAACAAACAATTCATGAAAACTTGATCACAAAAGTCAGACGTAATCTACTGACTTGAATAGCCAGTTATCTACGGACTGAATAGCCAATCATCTATTGTTAACTAGGATTTTGTGGTTTTGTATGAATCATTACTCTTTGTAATGTGGGGTTTTAATTGATTATAACTATTTTTTTTCATCCCAAATTTTATTACGTTTGAAATAAGAATTTTGATTCGCATTCATTTTCCTTTTTATTACCATTACAAGACAGAAAAGAGCACAAATTCCCCTATATTTTTCACTTTCTTATTCTCTTCAAACTCATGTTAAGGTTATAAGTCCACCTAGTTGTGCTCGTGCTGTTCAGATTGTAAGAAATACAAATACTCCATACATACGTTCTGAAAAGTTTGTATCACTTTGATTTACTTGATCAAATTAATAGAATTTTTACTCTAATTTTACAAAAAAAGACTAGATCCATGGCTCCCACCTTATTCTCAAAGCACGTAGATATCCGTAGACAATTCTATTTTCTTTATTGTTTTACCATTATAACTAATACCAATAACAATTTTTAAAATTGTATAAAAATCTAAAATTTTGATGAAAATTCGATTAAATTGACTGAAAAAATCAAAATGAGACAAACTTTTTTTTTAATTTATTCTCTTTAAAAACCGAGACCAAATTCTCTGTGTCAATTTTGCACGCCACCAGTAACAAAATAACTTGCATTATTAATGCATCATCGTGATCGTGATTATGATATAAGTATTAATAATTATTTGATAATTCATAACATTAAATGTGATACTACACAAAATAGAATGAGGAAATTTAGATTCATAAAATCTTAGTATTGGTCCGAGGTTGTAAAATGACTACGGCGACAATGACACGAACCTAAAACTCAAGTAATATAGCTTGCCTTGCGGTTGATATTTATGCTGATCCAATAAAAAGTAAGTGTGAGACAAAAAATAAATGAAAAGGGTTCAAGGAAAGAGAGTACTCTACCCATTTCAAATTAATATAATGAATTTTTTTAATTTAATAATCATTTTGATAAAAAAAAATGATTTTTAATTGAAAAAATCATAAATAAATATTATTGATATTCACTTTTAACTTTTTAGCTTTATAAAAATATAATAAATTATAGAAAGAAAATGAAATAATAATTATATAAAATGAATTATGGAAAAAAAATGAAAAAAAAAATATTTAAGAACAATTTTTTAAGAAAAAGATTAAAAAAGATCATTCATTTTGAAACAAAAAATGTCATTCATTTTGGAGTAGAAAGAGAACAAATTTAACAAAAATTAATGTTATTGTTACTGCTGAAAAACTGAACAGATTAACTAAATTTAGAAAATTCACTAAAGCATCTCTCAAATTTTTTCGAAAAAATTGAGGTTCTAAAAAGGGTTAGGCGGATATTAGGTGACGAAGTCGGGATTAGCGCCTATAGGCCTAGGCGGGGCCAAATATTTAGACCAAATGTGGAGTATAAAGCATATGAAAATTATAAATGTATTTCATCAAACACAACATAAACTAAGATCAAATCAAATTAAATCTTGTGTTTTGTTTTCATTTCGGCCGACGTCTTTTAGGACAACCAAAAAAAAATAATGTTTTTTTTTACTTAGTCTCGTCTAAATCCGTTGCCTAGGCTCGCTTGAACCGACAAATTCAGACTAAACTCGATCATTTGGCTATGAACCGTCCAACGCCTAATTTAACCACCTAAAAAAAAGTTGCGACGCATGAGGTTCTCCTATCGCCTAACTCGCTTTTAGAATAGAAGACTCGAAAGAATGAGAAGGAGAAACATCAATTCTTTGATTATTAGGTATAAAAATGATATGAAGAAAAAATAGAAAATAACATCGAGCAAAAGAAGAGAAAGTTCCATAGTTTGAGAATTGGCAATTAGTCAAATTTCCAGCAGGAGCTAGACAAAAATATGATCATATTTGGGTTAATTGCTAATACCCTGGCCCAAAATCAGTAGAGGCCTAAACTTTGCTCTAAGCCCATTCAAAAGCTGGACTCAACCAACCACAGTAAAGCCCATAACCCTTCCCCCCAAAACCCTAGTATCTCCCGCTTTACCCTACCCCCATTTCAGAGAGAGAGAGAGAGAGAGAGAGGAGACGACCACCATGGCGACACCAATCGAATCCGTCCAATGCTTCGGCCGCAAGAAGACCGCCGTCGCCGTTACCCACTGCAAGAAAGGCAGGGGCCTAATTAAAATCAACGGCGTCCCAATCGAGCTAGTCGAGCCTGAAATCCTCCGCTACAAGGCCTTCGAACCTATCCTCCTTCTCGGCCGCCACCGTTTCGCCGGCGTCGACATGCGCATCCGAGTAAAGGGCGGTGGTAAAACCTCCCAGATCTATGCTATCCGTCAGTCAATTGCTAAGGCCCTAGTTGCATTTTATCAGAAGTTCGTCGACGAGCAGCAGAAGAAGGAGATCAAGGATATCCTCATTCGCTACGATCGGACTCTGCTTGTTGCTGATCCCAGGCGATGTGAGCCCAAGAAGTTTGGTGGGCGTGGTGCTCGTTCCAGGTTCCAGAAATCTTACCGTTAAGCTGTTCAATGAGGTTTGCAATGTTTGGAGAGAACTTTTTTCTTATTTATATTTGATTTTGTGGTTTTAAGACTGTTTTTATGTGACTTTGTTGGGGTTTAAGCTTTTAGCAATGAATGAATCAGGGTTTCTGGATGCTATTTTAGATGGATCATGTTGAATTTGAATTGTGATGTGCCATCAATATGCATGTTCTTTATGTTTTTCGTCTCTCGTAAAAATGACTGCAGCTTTTTAATACCTAGGACATCTCCTGGTTGCGGAAATTAACCCTTGAACACATCTGCCATTTGAATACAGTTCTTTGCACGTTTGTGCATACCTAAACCTTTATATATATGTACATGGAAGCTTAATAAGACATTTGTATGCCATATAAGCTTGCGTCACTTGGTTTATTTTTGTGCTTTAATGTTTTTGCTTACGGCAAACATGCTGGTAAGAATTAGCTTCAGCGTTATGACTTTGTTTTCTTGGTTATTTTGTGCTTTTAATGTTTTTGCTTACGGCAAACACATACTCTGTTTGTTCAATTTCATACCACAGTTTTGATACCGATTTTCCAAAATAGATTCGTAACATGACATAAAATAAATAACTTTTCTCTTTCATTAAATAAATCATACTGAAAGAGACCCAGTCAGTCCAAGAGACCCCCGGGAACGGAAGAGGGAATTGTTGCCTGAACAGGAACCTGAAAGTGCAATGGGTCACCCTCAACCTCAAACTCTTTTAGCAAATTACAGCTCTCCATTTCTTAAAATGGCTTCTTCTTCATTTTCGTCAGAACAAGAAGTTTATATATTACTTCTACATCTCCTCCTATCCCTCCCTCACCCAACACTCTCTCTCTCTCTCTCTCTCACTCTTCAATGGCTTTTAATTCTCCTCCGGCGACAACGATTCATGTCCCTCCGGCACCGGGGAACTCCTCCCCCTGGTGGCTGAATTTGGTGACTGCCGTTGTTGCCATTTTGGTGGTAATACTTTTGTGCAAGTTGATCTGCATTTGCTTGTGGCCGGTGGTCGGGGTTGATGTGAATTTGACGGGATCAGTGGAGCTGGGCCGCCATGGAGATGGCGATAAAGATGTCGGTGACCGGTGAAGAAGACGATGACATAATCTATCTAGGGCTAAATAAGCGGATGTATTTTCGTTAGTGTGGTTAGGGTTGGTTTTGTTTAGTAGGGAGTCGGTTTGAGTTGGGAGTTATCCGGTTTGTTTGTTGGTTCCGGTTTAGTTTAGTTGATGGTTAGTTAGCATTGCTTAAAGGAGGTAGGAATGGTGTGAAATGAAATGAATGAATTAACAAATTCTCTCTCTCTCAATTTCTGCCCTAATTGTTATATGTTCTTCAATTCCTCTTTATACTATTGTAGTTACTTGCTGATTTAAACCCCCAATTGTTTGTTAAGTTGTTCAACCCACCTAGAGATGTCAATTTGTTCGAGAACCTGACCAATTTTCGGGACATTTCGGTCCGAACGATCGGGTTTGGTAGTTCTATTAACATTTGTGGGCGTGGTGCTCGTTGTTCTAGGTTTCAGCTCATAACTTAAATGGTTTAATTTCACGAGGCCCCCTTACCCCAAATCATTCTCTATAAAAGCTCAGACGAGATCTAAAAACCTACATACAAATAAAGGCCCAGATCGAAATTCTATAAAAACCAAACTGCCCAAATTTCTGGTGATGTGAGTGGTGATGTGAGTACATCCGAGTGCTCATCTGCGGAGCAGATTATCCAAGATCACGAATTCTTTGGTAGCAAAAGGGTCTGATGTGACCTGAGGCAAAACAGTAGTGGCGTACAAACCTCTTTTTCTTAGGATTTGTTTTATGGTTTTGAAAAGCTTTGGTTTTTGAGGAACTCTCTCCTTTCACAAATGTGAATTCATAGCCAATGCCAATTTTCGAATTATTTCCCATACTCAGAACTTCCTCAAGTTTGGCCTTTCCAGTATTTAATTTTGCAGAAGTCTCGTTGGCCTTTTCGAGTTCTGTTTTGGTCTTCTCGAGTTCAATATCACGTTTGGTGAACATGACCTCGAGTTTGGCTATGACATCCTTTAGGTTGTCATTTTCAGTGGTAACTTTTTTAAGATCACCTTTTAAAGTGGAGATTTCAGTAGAGAGTTTCTCATTAACCTTTTCGAAAACAGCAATTTTTTCTACTCGTTTTTTTCGGTCAGCAAATAAATCAGCATAAGCATCGAGAAGTTCTTGGTAACTTTCATCACTTTCTTCTTCATTCTCTGTTTTCTCAGAAAGGGAAGAGCTGAAACAGTAGAATTCAGAGTCAGAAGATGTGATGGTTGATGTGACTACATCTGAAGCTACATCGGTCTCTGTAGTTCGTACTAGGAGGCGAGATTTTCATGATTGCTAAGTTTAGCGTTTCATCTTTGTCCTCACTGTCACGAAGGGTCGCACAAAAGCTCTTTCCCTTTTTCTTAAGAGTGTTCACACTCATTTGCATAGTGCCCAAAGCCTTTGTAGGCTCTACATTGAATAGTTTCAGATATTTTCTTAGCAAAATTAGTAGGTTTCTTGAAACTACTCTCAGTATCCTCTTTTTGGTTTTTCAAATGTATTTTGAGGTTTAGAAGAAAACTTGTTGTCCCGTTTATTTTTAGAAAAGAAGTAAACTTTTTGGTTAAAAGGGCAACATCTTCCGTTTTCAAATTTGAAGTGTCAATTTCTTTGGAGATTTTTTCAATCTCTCTTGGTACTTTCGATACATTAGAGAGAGCAGTTGCAAGAGCAATATTTTCAGCTTTATGTTGTTGAATTGACAAGTTCATTTCAAACATGGTTAGAATACCCACAAGAGTATCTAAATCCATTGTGTCGGTATCATGTGCTTCTTCAACAGCAGCAATTTTAATATTGAATTTTTCAGTAACAGTTCTTAACATCTTGCTTACTAACCTAGCATTTGATATAGGCTCACCTAGAGAGAGACATTCATTTGAGATTTCTCTTAATTTAGTCGAATAGCTCTTTATGTCCTCACTCTCATTCATTTTCAAGTTTTCAAACTTGGTCATGAGAATTCTCAACCTAGTGGCCTTAACACTATCATCACCTTCACAATGACCTTGCAGAATATCCCAGACTATTTTTGCTACATTTTGATTTATAACAAGTCGAAACATGTGTTCATCCACATGACTTGATATAGCACCAAGAGCCTTGAAATTATAATTAGCAAGTGTGACTTCAGCATTAGTCCATTCTTCCTCAGGTTTGAGTTTGAAGATTTTTTCTGAGGTTTCCCCCTCTTTACTCTTACTTTCAGCCTTAGGAGGAGACAATGGAACAATAATACTAAGCCACGCCCTCTCATCAATTGTTTTGATGAAAAGACGCAATTTAGCTTTCCAAATAGCATAATTAGTTCCAGCCAAAACAGGAGGACGGTATTGATTCAAATGTCCTTCCATAATGACCACTCTTTCTTGGATCACTCAGTGTAATCGAGTAGAACTTTAATACCAATTGAAAGAAATTGAGCTGCTAGGAACGACAATAAAACACACAGACGCCTGATGTGAGCCCTGGTGTGATTGCATCAGTACTAGCACCAGCGCAAACAGTAGTGGAATAAACAATTTTAACTCAAACACAAATATAATACTTATCTACAACAACTTGCTGTAGACAATAAAACTTCTCTTATTAAAATGAATAACGAACTCGATTTACAAACGAAAAATAAAGAGAAGAACAAAATAACCAAACTAATCTCACACACTTTATAACTTGTAAGATTTATGAACCTTTAGTAATTCAGAGTCCAAAAACCGTGTTGAATGAATGAGCCAGCGGTTTGTATTTATAGGCAAGGAGTTCTTGTTTGTAGAAGTTGATTTGCTTGAAGAGATCTTTTCCAAATAGATTTCTAGCTTTCTTAATAAACCAATGCACTCTTTCCTTATCATGGACTCTTTCCTTGTGTGAGAGATTCTACAAAATAATCAAAATATACTAAACATATTCAATATTTGGTTAGTAGGGTAGTTAATAAAAATACAATGTAAACAATATAAATACGGAATATAAATACAGAGTAATATTTACCTAAAATAACTATCAATAGAGTATCAATAGAGGAAGTAACAAATTTTAATTTAAGTCAACCATTTAACCATTTGACTTATCATTAAGTGTGTGTATCATCACACACTTTCACATTCCCCTGTTTCTAGAAGGCCGGCGGATCTTTGACCGGATAAAATGTCCGAGAAAGATTAGGATTGAGGAATATGTGGAACATATTGCGGCCATGATAAGAAAGATGAGGGTGGATGGCCATGGCCGACTCTGCTCTCTCCATGTGACATTTTTTCCAGCAGACATCATTGCAATCATGTTTAGGGTTTAATTTGGATCCTCTTCATATACCCCAAGTGAAATGACAAAAAGCCCACACTAAAATTAGAAAAAACCCAGTTAAAAAAATTGTCATGTGTCTTACACGTGTCATTTAACTGGGTTTCGTTATTAAGATCATCAAAATACCCCCCAACTGCACAACTTTTGTAACTTTGGACACTAAATTGATAAAATTGAGACATCATACCCCTCACACCCCCCTAATTTTGGACCCTAATTTGTCATTTTTCCCTTTTTAATTCCATTCCAAAATAAATATTAGCAGTAATTAAAAAATAGTACTTCACTCATCTGTGTCCAAAAAATAAAAAAACATTTTTTAGAAAAAAAAAATCAGTAGCTAGCCTATTTTTTTAAAAAAACTGCAACACTAATTATTAAAAAAATTATACTACCTCCATTTCAAAATAAGTTCTATTTTTTATTACAATACTTTTAATATACTTCCTCCATACCAAAATGAATTTCTAATTTTTTTTTTAATCTTTCGTTTCAAGATTAATGTCTTAAGTTTTTTGAACAGAATATCTAGGATGGTGGCGCTAGGTTTTGGGGATTAGATTCACCATATTTAGCTGAAATGTGCCTTTTTACAGAATGTTGCGGGTTCTTGTCTACTGTAGAGAAGAGGAGAGTGGAGGCCGGAGGTGGTGGTGATAGTGGATCGCGACAGTGGTAGTGGTGACGGCAGAGCCGGCCTTGGGCCAACTTTTTAGTGAGAATGTTGGCTAGTAAAATGAAGTTAATTCCTAGGTTAGTACAGTGACAAATTATACAGTTTTACCCATTTCATAAGATGCTACACTTCATATCATACCCTAAAGTTCCATAACACAAAATTTGGATGCTGAATTTCTAAATTAACATGGCGGATTTTTGTACATCTTGTCACACACACACACTTGGAACACAAGAATCTTAGTTCTAACTTTGGTTTGCTCTATCTTTCTGCACGTACGAAGATGTTCACACTTGTCCGACTAATTGAACATAGAAATAGCCTTTTGAAGGTTGTTGAATGCTTTCTCATACCTTACGAAACCCATAAACCAAAACTCGAAATTATCCTCCGTTACTATTTCTATGTACTTCTGTGTTGGGTGGTCTGCGTTCTCGCTCTCACTTGCCCTTTTTATCTTTTTAGTTGGAATCATTACCTGCACATATTCAATAAGAAAAACATTTAAACATTTTTACTTGTTCGATTTCAGACCTCATGTCAAATGCATTTCCTGCCAAAAATATTTCTTCTGTCACATAATAAAAATCAGCATTTTTCATCTTGGTCCGTCACAAAATAAGTCACTTTTTTATGGCTTTAGTCAAATTTTATGAATGTACAAACCTATGACCATGACCATGAGCTTTCAATTGTCTGACTAATTCTCCCAAGCTAGCATTGTTGTTACCTTTGTGACCTTCTCTTTCAGCATAAGTTAGGCACTCATTACGCTAATTTCATGTTAAAATTCTACCAATGTTTGAAATTTTGTGATTAAAATAAAATTTATAGGCATTCTACCCGTATCCATACGTGGTAGCCAAACCTATTAAGTATTTGGAGTAATATAAGTATAGGTCAAGTGGAGGACGGACGGCGCCATTTATTTTGGACCAACTATATATTTAATGGGTGAAGTGGGGCACGGACGACGGATATCCATAAGTGTATTTTTTCCTTCACTTGAAGAAGGGCAAAATTTAATACTCCCTCCATCCCGCTACAAATCACACACTTTTCTTATTGGGCGTCCCGCTACAAATCACACTTTCTAAAATGGCAAAAAATCTTTACTATTCCACCCACTAATTCTCGTTCCTACTTTACTTTTATACTCACAACACCAATCAACTCACTATTTTCTACCCCACTTTCTCTCTCCTACCTCACTTTTCATACTCACAACACTTACTTCACTAATTTTCTCCTTAATTCGCGTGCAAACAATAACTAAGTAATTTATAGCGGGACGGAGGGAGTATAACGCACTAATACTCCTAACTAGTACTACTACAAAAATTGCACTACTAATTTATTTTTTTGATAAATGGGCAAAAATTGTACTACTAATTTATTTATTTTAGACAAATGGGGGCCATGAACCCCATTCTCTCCGCATAGGTCTGCAGTGGGCCCTACTGCACTCAAAGTGGTGAACTATCGGAAATGACCCTAAAAAGGAACTGTTCCACCGTGATTTGTTAATTGCAATAACATTTGTTTTTGTCAACAGTAACACGTGAATTGAATTGTTATTTTGACCTCCTTGTACTAAATTTGAATTATAATAGTAATTCATAATGCAATCTTGACCCCTAAAGGAAATTTCGGGGCTTCGCCGCTACTTCCGGATGGAAGGCAATAGCTTACGCCATTTGAGCCAAAACCTTGACCTTCTCGATGGAAGGGAATGACTTACGCCATTTGAGTCGAGACCCATTGCCGTGCAATAACATTGAACCTATTTGTCTTGAAAATCCTTCAAATTTGGCTATTATTATGACTTGAATGCAGCAGTACTAACAAAATTTGCATAATTAACTGAATTATTACCTTGTAAAGCTTTTTAACAGACTCCCCATTAGGAGAAGGAACGGTGATGGATCTTTCACTGCAGAAGGCAACCTTTTGTGTAGAAATGAAGAGAATTCCGGCAATCGGACCTGCCGTCGTCGACAAATAGCACTGAGAAGCTTTTAACAGCTTCTCGCCGTCGGTCAAACCAAAGACTTGCCTGAATATATTTTCCCTCCCACCTTTTTGGATAATCTTGGCACCCAAACTCAATTTCCCCTTTACTGTTTCTGTAAATTTGGGCCCCATTTTCACTGCAATTGCCAAATCACAACAGCAGAAAGAGAATTATAATTGGTATTTATCGAATTTTATATATAAATTATGTATGAATAAGGTTTGATTTTGGGACAAGAAGATTAAAGAATTGAATACCATGATCACGAATTCTGTAGGCATAGTTGGCTTTTCTGCAAGATTTGGTCTTTTTGTTCTTGGTAGACATGTTTGAATCTTCTTGATCTGCACTTTCAAGAAAGCAAATTGAATTTATAACCAACCCAAAACCCAAAACCAGAGAGAGAGAGAGAGAGAGAGAGAGAGAGAGAGAGAGAGTGTGTGTGTGTGAGAAAGAGAGAGAGAGAGGATGTTTATACATACCAGTAGTGGAAGTGGGAGAGGTGGAGGGTGAACTAAGGGATGAAAAACCAAGGGAAGAGGGTGTTTGATTTGGAGAGGTGTCAGAGGAACCCATTACAGTTACAGGGATTGCAAGATTGTAGGGATGTTCTTGTTCTTGTTTTTCAAACTGATTATGCTTCATTTCTTTCCTTCAAAACTCTCTCTCTCTCTCTCTCTCTCTCTCTTTGTTGTGGTTCGATGATAATAAGGATAAGAAAGAAGAGTAGTACTGTATATAATAGTAGGTGAGAAGTTGCTTGGAATGTGAGTTAGTTATGACCACCTAAATATTGCTATCTTCTTTTCTTTGGTGTGAATGAGGCAGTTGGGAACTTTCTGAAGAAAAGAATGGAAGGGGCCTATCTAGCCAAAATTGGTTTTGGATCAATCTATCTGTAATGAACGGATTGGATTTTTGTATTTGCCTCAAATCAAATAAGCTTGAAACATATTAACAAACAATAAAATTAAATCGATGCTTCACCAGCGAATGTTCTACAACATGAAAGTAAGTATCTGATTTGAGATAATAAGAAAATAATTAATGGAATTGAATAGAGAGAATAGAATAAATCTTATTTTGAAGATGTCTTTTATTTATAGAGGACTATCATATGTCCGTATTCAAGGTCACGTGAGATTTTTTTTTTATATATCACAAAAAAAAAAGATGATTTATTTCTGTGTCCGAATCAAATGAAAGAAGTCTCTATTTATAGAGGAAAAAAAATTATGAATTTTGGTGTAAAAAAATTAAAAAAAAATAATTTATTATAAAATAATTAAGGTCAAAAAAATCGAATTTAAAAAAAATTCTGAAATCCATCCAGCTAATGAACAGCCGCCACGTGGCAAAATTCAAAAAAAAAATTCCAAAAGGCACACACGCACCTTTTAGGAGATTGCACAACACTCTCCATATGCGATCCAATGGTAAGCTGCCACGTGGATTTTCGGATTTGTTATCTTCATTTTTGCCACCCTATGAGATGTCGAAAATGCCCCTGGCTTAAGGGCAAAATGGGAAAGGGAGTGAATAGTGAGGGCAAAATGGTCATTTTCGCGGATGGAACTATTCACTCTACTGTTCAAAACAATGGTTCCATTTATACTATAGATAGGTAAAGTAATTCTCAAGACAGGAATCTGAATTGGAGTTGGAGGAAAGTGTACATTAACCAAGATTAGAATCCTTCATAGGTTGAAATCCTTGTGAGAATAAGAGTATCCGAGCACTAGCCCGCTCGGTGGAAGGATCATCCCTCTAGTTTAAGCCGAGGACCAAAGTCCGAATGACAATGCTGGTCACATTTCTCCGTAAGACGTGCTTGTGCTCGTTCCACCCACGAGCTCACCCTTAGTCATAAAGTCATCATTGACCTTCCCAACTTGCCTATCAAGACACCTTGAGGATTTAGGCCTAAGCTCGGGCTTGTTGAATGGATTTTCGAGCTCGTGCTCGTCACCCAAGGCATCCACGCAAACTTAAACAAAGGGATATTTGGGCCTCCGTGTACGAGGGGCTGAGTGGGCCTCCATATTGGGTTATTTCTTTCAGGGCCCATGCTGATTAGAAAATCCGTTAAGAGGTTATTTTCACTAAAGAAATTATCCCATGGTACCATGATGATGTTGCCTAAGGATTAAAACTTATGCTCGCATCAACGGTTTAAAATTTGTTCACATAGATCTAAGAGATAATCTATCTATATCTTATAACAAGATTGTCTTCCCATAAGTGGGAAAAGTCTGCCCAAAAACATCGCTTTCAGTGGCAACAGAAATGGAAAGTTTTTTTTTTCTAATTTCCTTCACTTATATATATATGTATTTCAATTACACTGGGTTTTTTATAAATTAAAAACATATAAACAGCCCACCTGATTTGTATGAAACAACCTGCATGTACATCACAGGCGGTAAACCTTCCGTGTGGTACTGTATATATTGGTTTCTACTTTTTGCTTTTTGGTGGAATCAAGGCGGTAAAAATAAAAACTTCCTCGATAAATGTTGTCACTTACACGTGTGAGTTAGAAGAAATGTTATTGGTTATGGGTTTGTATGATGAGCCTTATTTCTGATTTTTATTTCACCTGTTTAATTTTTTTTTTCCAGCTTGATTTTTTATTGGCTGTTCTGGGTGGTAATAAACCCGTTAGACTGCCAGAATACAGAGGGCCAGCCACTATAAATTATGTTACCTTTCGTTGAGTTGTATTTTTATAAACGTACGCCTTCCTATTTCATCTTCTGTCACACAAAGTTAATTCCCAACTTGAACAATGCCATTGTTTAGCTTCATCCGTGAAATTGAGCCAATGCGAGTGGAATGGGCTTTGAAGGTTAGGCTTACGCGTTGCTATTCATTGCATGCATTTGACGAGGGACGAAGGTGTACAGTACAGCGTGCATTTTCCATGACTCGGAGGTTGTATATTTGACGGGAACTATCTTCAATTCCGTAATATTTGGTTTACCTAATAGCGATTAAGATATGCCTAATAACTTATTTTCTTTTGAATATTAGGGATCTCGAGTGCATGCAACCATACGACGTGCTCAAATAACTCGATTCGAAAGCATGATGAAGGAGGGCCATCTGTACGCAGTGAAAAATTTTGTAGTCACCGAGAATGACTTGTGTTTCAGGACAATCTCTGGATGCTATAAGATAATTTTCATGGGTAGAACTAACGTGACTGAGATCTTTGATACTCAATTTCCTCAAAATATTTTCGAGTTTAGCACGTTTGACAGTCTGACTGATTACGATGTGGTAGATGAAAACCGTTTGGTTGGTAAGTTTTAAGAAATACATTCAGGTGTTTACAAGTTTAAATTTTTTTTGCATACATCTATAATCTTTAATATTGACGGCATTTATATTGTCCACCAGATAATATTGGTAGGTTGTCAAGTCGGAGCACACTTCAAATGCGAGAGACTCATGGGAAAGAGACTGCAATGCTGGACATAACGTTGGAAAACCTGCAGTAAGTATATGTCTAAAGAAAATCGTCAATCATATAAAAAAATTTATGTAAAGAAGAAAGTTTTACAACTTATTGTAAAGATATATGACTTGAAACCATTTTCTGTGTTGCAGAGGTGCAACTCTGCCATGCACTGTTTGGGGCCACGATGCTGAAAGCTTAAGTGGTTATTTGGAGAATCATCAAGAGGTCTTAGTTATTGTAATTCAATTGTGCCGACTCAAGAGGTTTAGAGGTGAAGTTCTTGTGTCTACCACTTACCATGTGTCTAAGGTGATTTATAGGGGAAATGTACCGAAAATTAATGACTTTCGCCAAAGGTAATAAAAAGGATAAAAGCTGAAACAAATATTCCTACATGGTATTTTAATTACACAGATTGAGTAACTTAAGAGAAAGTGAATTGCAGCTTGATGTTGGAAGGTAGGAATGGGACGCCAATTCATAATGTGACTCTTCCATCTGTGTTGAGTATAGAAGAAGATGTGGAACTGTGCAATGAGAGAATCATGACGTTGGAATAACTTATTCATGTTGGTGAGGTAAGTAGTTAGATCTACCTAATCCGAATGGCAGAAGAATATTTTGTGTTTTTTTATTGTTTAGTTCTGAAACTCATTTACTTTTTTCTGTTCTCTACTTTGTTTCTCCTTTTTGGCAGTGTGGTAGCTACTGGACTCTATGCAAAGTAGCTGGGATTGACACGTCAATGGATTGGTGCTATGTCTCTTGCTCTAAATGTGTTAGAAAATGACTGCAGCAGGTGGTACATTTTGGTGTGAGCAGTGCGACATCTTTGATTCTTTTGGAACTCTAAGGTAAGTAAGTTAATATAAATTTTGGGCATCTTATGTTGCTACCTGGGTTTGTACTTAGCTGTAACTTTGTGGATTATAGGTATAGAATCCAGGTGAGGGTTCTTGATGGGACTGCAAGTGCGGCACTGATATTGTGGGACAGAGAATGTGTTAAACTCGTAGGGAAGAGAGCCATTGAGTTGCATTCAACTGTGCCTGCTAATGTAAGATATGGGAAGAAATAATATCTCCAATTATGTAAGTTTGATCTATGGCATGTTAACGTATACATTGTGCAGGAGTTGCCTATTGAAATATCTATGCTGATTGGTTTCGAAGTGATGTTCAAAGTTCAAGTTAGGACCAATGAGATGGGCATTAACTTTGGTCCATTCCCAGTACTTAAACTCACTACGTATAAGAATATGATTGGGAAATTTGTACAGCCCGATGATGGACCTGATGTTGACAGCAAAGGAAAGGTTATAGCAACCTCTAAGTTCCAGCGTACAAAGGTAAGAAGTTAAATGGTCAATATAGAGTGTGCAATGTTGAAGAACCTTATATACAACTTTGATTTTTAAAAGTTTTCTGACAATGTTGTTGTGTTAGGGTTATGGGAGCCAATCTAGCAAGAAAAGTGTGTATACTCCATTTGTGGCTTCCAAGGCGTAGTCAGTGAGCACTGAGATAGGTTTGGCAGTCAAACGTAATCTGATGGAAAATTTTTGCGATGGCAGTGGCGTGAAAGAGGAAGTGAAGGTTCCAAAAGTTGATGAGAGTGGGGAATCGGAATATGCATTTCCTTAGTTTCATGGTTATGGTTGTAATGTTTATGTTTTAATTTGAACTTATGCTGTGTTTGAACTACTCACTATGTAGGTACTATTATATTAGGGACTATGTAAAGTAATGTGTAAGTCATAGTTGTTTTGAAGGTTTCCGACGCAAATGGACAGTTTTTGGGGTGGTAGGGGCTCATTTTATGAGTTGGGCTCAGGAAGTTAAGGTAACGATAGTGTGATTATTTCTCAGCTTGATGTCTCACTGAAAAAACTAACTGGGTATAATTTTTTGTGTAGGTTGGGTTCATGGAGCAATATGAGAAGGATGAAGAATGCAGTCTGCTGGGAGGAAGAATACTCTTTGGAGATTTTAGGGGGAAGATTACTTTTAGGGGTATTTGGGGGCATATTTGGCGTATGGGGGTATTATGTATTGTATTTGTGGAACTACAAGTGGGAAATTATGTATGAAATGGTTATGGTCTACTGAATGTTACCAAGTAAAAATGACTTCGTGTTTTCCAATTATTTTTATGTTTTCACATTTACAATAATTAGGTTGAGTGACACAGGTAAGTAAAATTTTAAATATCTCAAACGTAACGAAGAAGTGGGCATAAAATATATTCCCCAAAATAGATTGAAGAATTTGTTAAAATGTTATTTAAAATAGTTGAACAATTTGAAGAAATGATGTAAAAATGCGTCGGAACTTAAAAAGAGCGACAGTAAAAGGAATTAAAGAAATAGTAAGGTTATAAAATATGGTAATGTAATCAAAAGGGGGACGAATGGAAAAAATATAATGGGGGGAAGTAAGTTGCGTTACTGGTAGTTGTAAAATTCGTGTTTACTGGTCCCATTTCGTAAATATAAGAAAATTGCTATGAAATAAAATTTTCAAATGACATTGAAGAAGTTCTTAGGAATGCTATGAAAATGAGTAGGTAAGGTAACGACAGTGAGATTATTTCTTAACTTCATGTATCCCTAAAAATATTAACTAGGGATAATTTTTTTGTAGGTTGGATTCATGTAGACATTTGAGAAGGATGCTCAATGAAGCATGAGGGGAGGAAGATTACACTTTGGATTTTTTTTTTGGAAATATTGCTTTTGGGAATTATTGGAGGGTTTATGTGGTGGTTTGGAGATTTGTGTAGTGGATACGTGGAACTACAAGTGAGGAGTTATGTATGAAATGGTTATGGTCTTATGAATGTTGCCATGTAAAAATGTCTTCGTGTTCTTCAATTAATTTTATGTTCCTACATTTGCAATTGCTAAGCCGTGTTTAAATATTTTATCCCTTCCTAATTAATTGTACGAATCAGTTATGGGAATGGATAATTAATATAGATAAGTAATATTGTAATATCTCAATGGTAATGTAGAAGTGAGCAGGAAAGATATTCCCCTAAAGGGATTGAAGAAAATGTTAAAATGCTATAAAAAAAACAATTGAAGAATTTAACAAAACGATGTTAAAACGCGTCCGCATTTATAAAGAACGACAACAAAAGGAATTAAAGAAATTGTAAAGAAAGGAAAAATGTGGCAGTGAAATTAAAAGGTGAGCAGAGGGGAAAATGTGGTAGGGAAATTAAGTTGAGTCAGCTGTAGTTGTAAAACTTGTGTTTACATGTTTCATTTCATAAACATCAAAAAACAGCAAGGACATAAAATTTCCAAATCATATTGAACAAATTCGTATAAATGCTATGAAAATAAGTAGTTATATGTAATACTCCATCTGTCTTACAAATGCTATGTAAATAAATAGCTATATTTAATACTCTATTTGTCTTATATCCAATCCAATGTCCAATATTTTCCCTAATCTCTTTTTGACAAAGTGAGCAAGTATTTAGTTAACAGTCCTTATTGTAAAAATGGGTTTTCCAATTTCTTTTCAAATTATAAAGTTTTTGGAAGCTTCAACTGGAAGTAGCAGTCTGCACAGAACTTTTACTGCCAATGCTTTGGAACAAAAATTGGGTAAGAAAAGAATGGTGGATTCCTTTTTTTTTTTTTTCTTATATTACTCTTCCCATTTCCCTATGTAAATGTTGACAGGCTTTTCAGTGTCTCGGGATTTAAACAAGTAGTGGTTCATCAGACCTCTTTCAAAATTCAAAAACTTGATGTTTCTTGACTCCAAACCATATGTCATTTGACCATTCTTATAGCATATTATGACTTGAAAAAAACAGGGTACAACTAAGATAACAAATGAGTTTGTGTTTCAAAGAAGAGGTAGAAAGTATATTTGATGTTTGGGTTCCAATGTTGACTAGTTAAGGTGAAAAGGGATTTGGTACTACAATGAAGGAACCGAAATTATACGGAGACGAACATGAAGTTGATAAAGTCAGTTACTATTGGCAGGAAAAGAGCATGTGAATTTGCAGATAGTGAAGGTGAGAATACCTTCGTATTTATCGTTCCTGTAATGTGCATATGCTTTGGAAATGTGTCTATATTTTAGTGTGGGCATGCAGTTGAGCTATATAATATTTGTTCCTCACTTTCTTTACCTAAATTCGTCAATAGAAATTGGTTCTTCCTATAGCTTGAACAAATGGCAATTTTTCATTCAAAAGTAAAATTTCGTGTAGTGAAATTTAGGTTGGTGTTTTGTAATCTAGCGTAATTTAGTTAGTAACAGTATATACCGTTGTACGTCTGGTTAAGTAGACAGTTTCCTCTACACTTTGAGGGGAAGACATTTCTACCGGACATCATGCTGTAATCCTGACAAGGTAAAGATGGCGTATAGGTAAATAATTGGTACAACTAATAATGATAGTGAAGAAGAAGAATGCATTACCTGCATCCTATATCCTCTGTAGTTTGGTAAGTATCGTTGGACACATACCATCGTTGTGTTGCTTTTGTGATTGGGTACCATTGTGTGGACTGCCCCTTTTTCTCTACTATGATATTCACATATACATTTGTAAGTTGTCAGTTTGGAATCACATGTGGTTATGAGACGTGGCTAAAAAAATTTCCTCCTTTCGAACAATAGGGGCAGTTGTTTTATTACTTATAAATATGGCCTCCTGCACATACGAAATCATTCATAATTAATGGATCAGTACATAATAGTAAATCTCTTTTGGTGTTTTACATACGTGTTCTTATATGAATATGGGTGTATACGTCAAGAGGAAGAGAATCATATATGTCTACGTGCGTGTGTGTGTGTGTGTTGGTGTAGATCCGTAGATGTACATTTAAGGATACATTTATGCAGAAATTAATTTGATAGGAAAGTAAGGAAACCACCAGGATATCGATGTTGGTTGACATAATGGTATTTTGTCATTCCCCTAGCATGTGAAACCCGCGAATTGAAAATGTATTAGTATAGTAGGCATGTAATATTTGCGTATACGTGTATGCGGACATAAATTTCGTCAGTAACGAAAGAAGGAACCTTTCAGAGCTTGTAAGTTGGAAGACGTATTAGAATTACGTCCTTCCACTTGCATGTTAACCTAGAATTGAAAATGTATGACTTGGCGAAGCGAATAATATTTGATATAGTAATCGTACCGGTGAACTCTGTGAGGATGCAATCTGTTACATACTATGTATGCTTACATATGTATTGATTCGTATATATATGAGTACATGTATATGAGTATGTTGTTTAGAAATTGTGTATGAAGAAATTTATTTGGTTAGTCTTTCATAACGTTGGACTGCAAGTGTTTTAGTATATACGGGTAGAATCTTTTCCCCAAGAAATGGAATAGATAAGTTGAATTGGAATGCAATTCATGGGTAAATTATTCGTCAACGCAAAATTGAATGAATTGCACTGTGTGTCAGGCCTAAAAGTTGCTGCCGAAAAAAAATGATCAATGTTCATTTTTTTGTTGATGGAAAATCATAGTAATCTTCAATGGTAATTGAAGAGAATGAAATAAAATGGAAACGATATGGAAGAAGCAGTGGTTCAACATCGTAAATATAAGTTATTTATGTATACAAGGTTTGAATTAAAGAAAATAGAGAGAAATTATCGTCCCATGATCAAACATATGGGTGATCATGTCATATTTTAGGTAGTCGCTTCCTTTATTGTATATGAATGGACTGAAGGGTTGGGAAGAGTCATATTCGCATCTATATAACCCATTAGTACATACGTGTGCACGTGTATGTGTAGAAGTGTAGGCCCATTTATAAATGTTCAGAGGTGTGCATATCTACTTAATTTTTCCACCGAGGACATTTAGATTTGTGTACTTGAACCATTTGTGTATGTACTTTTTGTTAAAAGGTTCACTACAAGAAAGAGGCTTATTTACGGCGGTTAAAATCCGCCGTAAATAATAAAACGTTTCATAATAGGCAGAAAACTTACTATTTGTTGTCAAAGCTAAAGATTAATGTGTAGAAAACATGAGGTACCCATCTATGAAGGACGAGGGTCGCATAGTAATGTAATTTAAGGAGAATTAAATTAGAAATCAAGTGCATACAAGCAGACAATAATATTTGACATATTTTGTTAGATCTAAATGTTTGGATAGCAACGCATTTTTTAAAACATTTGACAATAAAAATTTTATATTCTCCAGCTTTTATGTTGGATCTGAAATATTACATGTGCCCTAGCATGCAAATAAAATTTCATACTTTCTTCTTTTTACCTAAGTTATTTTCAACAACACAGATTACTGTGTAAGAAATATAATATATCGATTTCTGGAGGGCAAGTTCCTTATATGAATGAAGTTCCTTTAAAAAGAAAAGTAAAATGCAAAATAAGACATAAGGTAAGCTAATATTTGAGATTTGTATGTAGATCTAATCATGTGGACAGTCAAGAATATTGAGGGTTGATGACTGAAAGTTACAGATCTATAGGAAAAAATATCAGATCTGAAGTAGTACATGTATATATGTGTTAGAGAGAAAATAAAAGGGTCATAACTATGTTGGATTTTCATGAATCTATATAGAACGTATAAATGAAGTCAATGAAATATTTATTCTTCAAGTACGTTCAACCTGTAGGTATGTGAAGGGTATAAAAAAGCAACCAGAAATTCTCTTCATCAGTTGACAAGTATTAAAATTCGGAAGAAAGGAAGTATGATACTGTAAGTACGCCAATCCAATTCGCAACCTTTTAGATGCATTTTAATATAATAAAATTACATTTAGGTGTGTTTTGGTAAATTCCCGGCCTATCCCGAGACTTCCGGAAACGTTCCATGAGTTTCCCGCGAAGGAAGTACCTTTTGGTACATTATTCATGCCAAAGGACCCCTTGGGAATAAAACCTGTTGGACCTTTTGGGTATTTTCCCGGAATATTCCAGAAACTGGTTTTTGGCGCCAAAAGCGATTGAGCCACCTTGTGTCACGCGACAGCTTGAGGCATGAAAAGTGGACGCGTAAGGTCGTGCGACACACTAAGGCAGCCAACTGCAGCCTATAAATAAGACCCTCCCCCTCTCATAAATGGATCCGAATTTTAGCCTACTGTTACTCTGCAGAATTTGCAGCGTAACAAACCTCTCCAAACACAAACCTCTCTCTCTCCTACCTTCAACCTACCCAATTCCTCCCTTCCAAACCCAATTCTCAAGCCACACCAATTGAGCCTCTTGCCTTAATCCTTCCAGATCTGAGGTGAAGAATTGAAGGGTTCTATATCTGACTGGATATAGAATTCGTGGAAGCAACAAGGGTAACGATTCCCTAACTCTCAATCTCTCTCTCTTGCTTAATTTCTATTAATTCTAGCATTTAATTTTGTTTGGATTCAGTAATTAGATCCTAGCTATCTGGATTACTGAATCCCAATCGCAATCTCTCTGTTTAATCTGAATAATTCGTGCAATTGAGCTTATATTGTTGATTATTTGATTGGATTTGGTGTTTGAACCCCAAGGGGGTGTGGATCTACCCATATCCACACTCCCTGGGTTGATTTAGTTTCGTTTCTGTATTACGTTCGTAATCTAGTTAATTGATTAGATCTGTATAGCTTTCTGTTGATTCTGTGTTCGTCTTGTTTAGTTTCTGTAGATGGCTCATATGTGTCACGCGACACATGTGGTCACTGGTGCGATGTGTCATGCGACATACATGACCCATCTGCAGAGACCCTTTTTCCTTTGTAATCTGTTTTAGATTGTTTGTATCAGGGATGTGGCCTCCCTAAATAATGGGCTCACAATATGTAATTCTCGTTCCATAATTAATAAGATGCATTTAATCACACTTTGTTTATTATCAATATTTACACACACTTTGGATTTACTTGGATGTTTTTGATTGAAAGACTCGTCTACGGACGAGGCGTGTTGGGTGAACTCTCGGTTCTTCCAAACACGTAACCTGACCTCCGAACTCATGTTTTTTTCTCTAAATAAAGGTTTTCAATGTTTCCTCTTAAAACGGCGTGGCGACTCCTTCTTTTCATTTAAACCGGGAAACCCAAAATTTTCCGGGGGCGAGCGCACATTCAGTGGCGACTCCGCTGGGGACAACTTGAAACTTGTTTTTCAAAAGTGGGTCAGACTTTCGTTCTTGTTCAACATTCACTTCATTCACTTGTGTGTGCTTTGTGTGTGACATTATATGTGTTGATTGCATCTTATATGCTTTGTTTTATTCCGTTCCCTTCTTGTATCCCATCTTTGATTGATTGTGTTGCTGTTGCTGGGGCTTGTTGATATTGCTTGCGCTTGGAGGCTGGGGCTGATTTGGTTCTTGTTCAGAATTCTAAAAGGGGATCCTTCTGTCACGCGACAAATCGTACCTTTGATGTCCTGTGTAGCGCGCGACGTAAGGTGCCACTCAACGGGATTATATTTCTTTGATGCGGTGTGATTGTGGGGCAATCCCCCATGATCGATTATTGATCATCTGATTATTGTGTCTCTGTGGGAGTGTGTGTGGTGTTGTTTTTCTTTATCACCCTCTTTTCAAATAAAAAAAAAATCATTTTCATAAATAAAGGAACATAGCCATCCCGCACACTACACCACGTAGATCTAGAACCCTCGGGTGCGATTGACGGCATCATGGACGGCCATAAAATTCGCCTACGCTTGAGCGCCTAATGTCAAACCCATACCCCTAGTGCATTATAGGTGGCGCCACACTTTTAAACTTCACCCAAAACGGTTGGTTTTTGACACGACATTTTTCAAATACACTAAAATGAATTTTTTCAAAATTTCTAATGGACTTTCATACCTTCCCCAAACCCTAGCACGTGTGGGCATGTTGTCAACGCAACATGGTTTCACGAAAGGACATGTCGTTCTCACGGCATGTTCTAACGAGAGATCATGTCGCTTTGTCAACGTGCATCGACGAGAGGTCATGTCGGATTTTTCCTTGAAATTCTTCGGGAATACCCGTTATGCTGCCCAAATTTTTCCAGAAATTGGGGCTACTCGTCCGTCCCATAAATGCTTCGGTTTTGTTTAGGTACTGTCGCCTATTACTAATTTTGAAACAATACATTTGGTGTATTTTTGGATGATGTGTCCTAGGGTTCCCCCGAGATCTAGATTGCGTAATATAAATGGTTAGCCTTTCCCAACCGTTCATAGGACTTAAAAGACACCGATTTCTACTTGAAGATTAATAAAGTGTTGCACGAGTCCGTCTCCTTTCCCGTTCTTCCCTCTCCCGTATCATCTCAAGATTCTATATCCTCCGCCTTATACACGCTCTCACCTCTTTAAATTTGCAAAGGTTACGGCAAGTTGGGTGTGCGCTCTCGTTCCCGGCGCTCATTGGTCCATATTCCCGAGGCGGAAGCAGCTCAAGTGCCCGATTGATCGTCCATCTGATGCGGAATCCAAAATGCTCGGTGCAGAGAAGACTATGGCCCACGAATCTAAAAGTTCATATCCCATGGGTCAGCAGCAGAGTGTAAAAGGTGTGTCCATCAAAGAGTTGCGAGCTACACTTGAAGATATTTTTCCTCGCAAGCGGGAGGCCCGGTGGTTTGCTCAGTTTGCTAAAGATAAGGAGGATGACCTATAAATGACAAAGAGATCGAGAAGGGTCCTCACCGCACCGATGGCAACGATGCTCAATGTTGAAGAAGTCAATCAGTCCTCGTAGGGTCTAGAATGTCCACTGTCGGACATGAGTCTGTCGAGTCCAAGTTGGACCAATTTTGCTTTGCAGTGATAAAAATCTTTGTTTCTCTTCTTGCTAGACTCGAGACATCACTAGTATACCTACGTTACACTCAATTGAAATGGTCTTATTCCAAATGATCACTTGTGCTGCTCACCGACTAATGCTTTGAAATGGCTAATGTTTAAATTGATCGGAGCGAGAAAATCGACTGATATCCTTCCCAAAGTGGGGCTTACCAATTTCCCACCTCGATTCCCATATGCTCGCATACTTTCCGTCATCCTCGTAATCTCGTTGCTCGATGGATTTGCACGGATCTTTCGCGAAGTAAACTTAAGAGAGCAAATGAAGACTGGATCTCGTTCGGATCATCCGGTAGGGACTGCGGTTGAAACCTTTTACCCTTAGGAAAACCATCACCTCACCCTCACTAAACAATACCCCTTCGGTTCAAGATCGGCACGTTTTGAAACCCGTTTAACCATTTCAAGAAGAAGAGGGACTATCCTTGAGGCTCCCGTGATGCAAAAGAAGATCGACCGTCTCCAAGCTCAAGAACTGCGGAAGGCAATGATCCATCCTGGGGACTAGCCGAAATCCTCCTCTCAAAAAAACAATTGAAAAGAAAAAGAGAGAGACAAAAATAAAAAAAGAGAATAAAAAAAAAGAAAAGAAAGAGAGCCTAGTCCCCAGCGATTCTCTCGAAAGCAAAAAGTCAAAGGATCCGGTCGTTACTCAAGAGGAGTCTCAGAGTGAATAAAGAGACAGCATAGATGTCCCTCACCATTACCTCTAACCGATCCCAAGCCGTCCTCTCGATTTTAGAGGATATTTCCATTACCCTTACCTTTGCCTTTAGCCAAAGCCAGATTTGACCTCTCATCCTTAGAGGCAGCAAAGATGCAACCACAGATTTCCCTCACCTTAGAAATCCCAAACACATACCCAAGAGCCAACCTCTCATCTTTAGAGGTTCAGTCAGCAAAAAGCCTGGCCGACCTCTCGTTTTAAGAGGTCATGCTATCCTAAATCACCCGAAGACCGATCGAAATCCCGAAACCCAGCCGCAGTTACTACCGGATAGCAGTTTCATTCCAATACCGTCGAGATATAAAACAGATTATTGCTTGAAGCAGAGCCAAGTTCATCCCGGCTCAAAGGACCATCAATTGAAGATTGTGCAAATTCCGTCCGTTCATTTGACGTTGCATGTGAGCATACTTCATTTCTCCTCCGCAAACACCTGCCGTGAATGTCCCACTGGGGCTTCGCATCTGTGTCTCCCATCGACACTCCAAGAGGACACGTTTTTTCAATTCTCAAAAATTCTCGAAGGTCCTCACATCCCCGAACTTCACCGTTCATTCTTTTCATTCGGGATAAGCCCGAACTACGGCGACCTGAGCTCCTCGTAAGGAGGGGAACGTAGGCAACCTTAATTGGTCCTGGCCGAAATCATAAACAAATCTCAGAAAATCCGGTCTCTTCAAGGACCATGCCCATACACTGTCTATCCTTCCGATTCTCGATATCAGTGGGCTTTCTCCTCAGGATTGATAAAAATATTTGCTCATATCAGCTTTGGTGGTTGAGTAACCCGAACATCAATAAAGGGTTTTAAGCAGCTTTGTGATCACCACGAATAAGACAAGTTTTCAAGTGTCTCGACAAGTCTTCTCTTGCTATTTAATAGGAAGATAGAGCTAAACACCGTTTCGGTCAGCAGGGGCTTCCATACACTTTCCACACCTTGTGATGCTTATACTCTCTCAAAAGAGCCAAACCCAAAGCGAGAGTGTCATACACAGAACTCGAGATTCATTTCCCACCCTCGAAGGATGTGCCCCTGCGCGTAAACATTTCCGAGTCTTGTCCAGCGACTGATCGACTGCGGTTTGAAATGATGAATTGCCTCTGTGGCTACAAGATGACTTTGCCTGCGATGAAGCTGCATGGAATATCCTCAAGCTGGGGCTTTGGTTAAGGTATCCCTCCCGCTCTCCTTACCCGATTCCCTCAGATTGCTTTGCCGTCAACTGGGGCTTCACCAAGCCGGGATGGCTCTCTGCCCCCTCTGGCGCTTGCTTTGTCTCGGACGCGCGATACACTATGTCCTCACCAAGAATGAACCCGCCGCAATCGTACTCCCGAGAACGTCCCCAACTTGCCTAGCTGCGCCATATCATTTTCCACCTCACGGGAGAGGACCCCTACTATACATACCTGTCCGAAACAATCCCAAAACCTCATGAATAAACCTGGCAAAACTGACCTTTAACCCAGTAATCGCATTTGCTTTCCCAGCAATGACGTACTCGTGCAAACAAGCTAACATAAATTAATCTTTGCTAACAAGATAAGCTTATTTAGGCATAGCACTGGGAGTTGTTGTCTTACCCTCGCAGTACAATAATCAATTGAGTCTCAAGATCGGCCCTCGTGCCAAATTGAGAAAGAAAGAAAGAGAAAAAGCAAAGCCCAGTACACGAAAGAAAGAACAACAAGAGAGCAAGAAAGAAGTAGCGTGAGCCCTCCGGAAGCTACACTTATCCCCAGCAGAGCAAAAACAACAATGGTAGTCTAAGACCTTCCGACAGCTGCGGGTGAGCACAGCACAGGTATGAACACATATTTCTTGCAAGCGTCAAATCATCATACCATATCCTTTTTCAAAATTGGTTCGAGACACCATAGTTCTCACAAAATTGGTTCGAGACACCATATTTCTCACATTATTTACAATATTTGGTTCGAGACACCATAGTTCTCACATTATTTACAATATTTGGTTCGAGACACCATAGATCTCACAACATTTTCAAAAGTGGTTCGAGACACCATAGTTCTCACATTATTTTCAATAATTGGTCCGAGACACCATAGATCTCACAACATTTTCAAAATTGGTCCGAGACACCATAGATCTCACAACATTTTCAAAATCGGTTCGAGACACCATAGATCTCACAACATTTTCAATAATTGGTCCGAGACACCATAGATCTCACAACATTTTCAAAATTGGTTCGAGACACCATAGTTCTCACAAAATTGGTTCGAGACACCATAGTTCTCACATTATTTACAATATTTGGTTCGAGACACCATAGTTCTCACATTATTTACAATATTTGGTTCGAGACACCATAGTTCTCATAATATTTTCAAAAATCGGTTCGAGACACCATAGTTCTCACTTCTTCGGTTCGAGACACCATAGATCTCACAACATTTTCAAAAGTGGTTCGAGACACCATAGATCTCACAACATTTTCAAAAGTGGTTCGAGACACCATAGATCTCGCAATATTTTCAAAATTGGTTTGAGACACCATAGTTCTCACTTCTTCGGTTTGTCGTTTTCCCCTCCAGTCTTGTGTCCCGAACTACGATTTGGCTTGATTCCCTTGTTCAAGGGATACGTAGGAATCTTTTCTCAGAAAGGTCCAGCCATCTTTTCCCCTTCTCACCCTTCTAGCCCTTCACCTTAACCCTAGCCGCTCATTGAGATTGGGTCTTATTTTATCGACAACCTCACTTTTTCCAAAAGTGACATTGTCGAGGGGCTCTGTAAGTACGCCAATCCAATTCGCAACCTTTTAGATGCATTTTAATATAATAAAATTGCATTTAAGGGTGTTTTGGTAAATTTTCGGCCTATCTCGAGACTTCCGAAAACGTTCCATGAGTTTCCCGCGAAGGAAGTACCTTTTGGTACATTATTCATGCCAAAGGACCCCTTGGGAATAAAACCTGTTGGACCTTTTGGGTATTTTCCCGGAATGTTCCAGAAACTGGTTTTTGGCGCCAAAAGCGGTTGAGCCACCTTGTGTCACGCGACAGCTTGAGGCATGAAAAGTGGACGCGTAAGGTCGTGCGACACACTAAGGCAACCAACTGCAGCCTATAAATAAGACCCTCCCCCTCTCATAAATGGATCCGAATTTTAGCCTACTGTTACTCTGCAGAATTTGCAGCGTAACAAACCTCTCCAAACACAAACCTCTCTCTCTCCTACCTTCAACCTACCCAATTCCTCCCTTCCAAACCCAATTCTCAAGCCACACCACCGAGCCTCTTGCCTTAATCCTTCCAGATCTGAGGTGAAGAATTGAAGGGTTCTATATCTGACTGGATATAGAATTCGTGGAAGCAACAAGGGTAACGATTCCCTAACTCTCAATCTCTCTCTATTGCTTAATTTCTATTAATTCTAGCATTTAATTTTGTTTGGATTCAGTAATTAGATCCTAGCTATCTGGATTACTGAATCCCAATCGCAATCTCTCTGTTTAATCTGAATAATTCGTGCAATTGAGCTTATATTGTTGATTATTTGATTGGATTTGGTGTTTGAACCCCAAGGGGGTATGGATCTACCCATATCCACACTCCCTGGGTTGATTTAGTTTCGTTTCTGTATTACGTTCGTAATCTAGTTAATTGATTAGATCTGTATAGCTTTCTGTTGATTCTGTGTTCGTCTTGTTTAGTTTCTGCAGATGGCTCATATGTGTCACGCGACACCTTTGTCTACAAGTGATGCTGTGTCACGCGACACATGTGGTCACTGGTGCGATGTGTCATGCGACATACATGACCCATCTGCAGAGACCCTTTTTCCTTTGTAATCTGTTTTAGATTATTTGTATCAGGGATGTGGCCTCCCTAAATAATGGGCTCACAATATGTAATTCTCGTTCCATAATTAATAAGATGCATTTAATCACACTTTGTTTATTATCAATATTTACACACACTTTGGATTTACTTGGATGTTTTTGATTGAAAGACTCGTCTACGGACGAGGCGTGTTGGGTGAACTCTCGGTTCTTCCCAACACGTAACCTGACCTCCGAACTCATGTTTTTCTCTCTAAATAAAGGTTTTCAATGTTTCCTCTTAAAACGGCGTGGCGACTCCTTCTTTTCATTTAAACCGGGAAACCCAAAATTTTCCGGGGGCGAGCGCACATTCAGATACCAGATCTGATGTGTCTTTGTGCGTACGCCAACGAAGATGGATGAGATTGAGTTCCCCTACTTACAGCGAGAGTGTCCATGAAATTGTATTTTCCATTGGTTGATTCTCCGTAGATACATGTACGATATATGTGTGGGAACTATGTGGGTATGGATTTGTAATTGTCAACGGGAAGGGTTATGATGAAGGTGACTTCATTGATGAGAGATGTAGTTGTCGGTTGAGGTCGGTGTGGGTTCATTATTAGGGTACCAGAGACGCTTGAAGCTGATTGGAAGTGGTAGGGCGCTGAGAATGGAAAGAGAGGAGCGGCGTTGATTGTAGGGTGATGTTAGGGTTTACTTGCCTTATATAGTAGGTGAGAGTAACATTGGGCCGAATATGGGCTGCGAAAGTGGGTTGAATGGTGATGAGTGAAAGTGGGCTTCAAATGACATTATCCGGGTGTAGTGGGGGAAATATGTTGGTCACATGGATTTGTTCTTTTTCTTTCTCTCTCTCTCTCTCTCTCTCTCTTTCTATATATATGTGTACATGTGTGTGTAGAAAAAAAATTGCTGCAATATAAATTCTTTTACCCGTTTGTTTTTTAGAACTCATTTACACTGCAGTTAGATTACCATGCCGTATTTCATTAATTTATGTTATTTTCGTGAATGTGAATTTCTTTTTCGATTTGTTTACTTTAGATAAGAGACTGATAGTAAACGAATTATAAGTAGGTATAATTTCTTGCATAAATTGTTTAGAAGTATCTCAAAAATTTCAGGGTTTCTCCTTCGTTATGTCCACAACAAGTACGGATGGATTGTTTCCTTCCACCCTTATTTTATTTCATTTTCTTAACAGAATTTAAGTTCATATTTATGAGCCTCATACGCGTGTATTAGGTTCGACATGGAAATTAGGAATGTATTAATCCGTATTTCTTTTTGTCTTGACGTTATTATTAATGTAATTTTTCTTTTTTTTTTTTTCTTCATTTAATGGCATTGTATTATATATCTAACGTTTTGTGTGACTGTTATAGGAAAATTGAATACACCATCAGCTCCGCTTAGAATGTTATCCTATGGCAGATCTGCTTTGCTTGATATAACAAACGGTACGATTCTTTATTTATTTGGATATTACATGTCACGTAGACGATTAAATTTATGTAATTTGTTTGACTTATAGTATTATACATTCACATCATCTAATATAGTCGTCGGATAAAGTACAGATAATGGGAGGACGTCCCAGAGTGTAGGGAATTTGGAAATTACTTTTGGAAATCCAATACCTATTTTGCCTAATGCTAATGACGTTTCAACACTCCGTCGCGCGAAGGGGTCGACATTTGTTTCTAGCAAGGGGCGTACAACTTCGAAACTTACTAACGGTATTGTTCTGATTTTCACTCGAAATTTCAAATTTTGGTTTAAAGATATTTTATTATTCTCCCCTGCAAGTAGTAAGTGTCAGTCCTTTTATTTTCACGATGATTAGTAGATGTTGGAAGTGATATAAGCGTTGCTTGTTTGACGAGTACGGTTGAAGGGATAAAGGGGGTATGGAATGGGAAGGTGGTTTTTTTTGTGAGTGTAAACATAGATTATAAGGGCACTACAAAAAAAGATATTTTTAGGGACTACCTTTTTTGGGACGTACAAATTAACCAGACCTTATTATCCACTAAATAAGTCAGCCCAATGCGGTACCCTTGTTAGGACGACAAGGTCGGTCGTGAAAAAGTTGCCCAAATCATCAGCGTAAAAGATTTTTTTTTCTAAAACCCTACCTTTTCTCATGCCCACCTCCTCCTCTCCTCTGTCTACTCTCACGTTCATGCCCTCCCCCACTACCTCTTTCTAACTCCTCTCTTTATCGTATCAGCGGCCCTAAACCGTAATATTCCAACAAGCCGTTCAATTTTATCATGTTTCTGACAGTTTGATTTCATCTTGTTCGTGCCATTCTGAACTCGATTTCATCTTGCTCATGGAGGTTTGATCTCACCATGTTCATGGCGTTAGAGAGATCTACACAACAACAATGGGTTGAGCCGTTGAGCTTGTAATTACAGCTGCTAATCGAATTTCAAAGTTTATTTTTTGATTTGATTTCTTTTACTGGCAAGCGTTTCTTTTTAATCCTTAATTTTTTGAGATTTTTATGTTTAAAATCATGTCAATTATAGCAAAAATTACTTAGATTTCACGCCTTCGTTGACTGAGATATGGGATTGTCTAGGGTTTTTGTTTTTGATAATTCTTCTGTTCTTCACAGTTTTTGATAATTGATCTTTCTGGCTTCTCAATTCAGTTAAATTCTTTTTTAATAATTCTAAATTAAGAGTCTTTAGGGTTTTGTCATTAGTTGTTAATTTCGAGAGAATTGTGTGTGAGATGAATTTACAGTACAGTATAGAATTTTTTGTTGTTGGTTAAGGAGTTAATTAAAATTATTTAATATTGAACCAACTCAATTTTGAATTTTAGTATTTTTGATCTGATTAAGAATATCATCGATTTTGGTTGTGATCAAGTGATTTTTAAAGCATTTAGATTACTATCTTCTAAATTTATGACTAGGGTTCTTTCCATACTCAATTCATGCTCCTAAAATTTGGACTGTTGTGTTGTATTTTGTTAACTAGGAAGGAAGATCAAGAAGGTTGAAGTTTGATATCGGGTTATTAGTACTTATTGTATTTTTTGGTAAATTTCAAAAAAGCTCGAGATTTTAAGAGGTGATTCAGATCTCGCCATGGCTACGCTGAAACATGCAGACTCTAAGAAAAACATGTACTCTTGGTGGTGGAATAGCCATATAAGCCCCAAGAACTCCAAATGGCTTCAGGAGAATCTTACAGGTATGGTTTTCATTTGAAACAAGCATATGTCTGACTACATCATCTGCAAAGGTATGTGTTTGCTCCACTCAACAATAATCAAACTCAATTCATAGATTGTAAACTGCAATCTAAACAGATTTCTTCACTAATGAATTTCTAAAGTGCAAAACTTCACATGTGGGTGTTTTAGTTACTGCATTTTCTGACACTTGTTTATCCTTTTCTTATGGTTCCCTTTATATTGGACTTCATGGGATGGGATGGAAGACGAAGTCCTTGAAATTGTTTGAGTAGATTGCAGCATACTTAAATTTTCCGTTGTCTGCAACATTCATGCATGTGTGTGTGTAAGTGGGAATTTGACCTAGGCCTCATTAATCTAGCCTCAACATGCTCTTGAATAGCAGTGCTCCATCTTAAGTCTCAGCAATGAAGAAGTATTGAAGTGTTTACTTCACAAATTTCCATTGGGCCTCTTCTTTGTAATGAATTACGTATCGGATATGTTTAATAGTACAGTAGCAGTTTTGATAGGTTCAATGTAAACTTGGAATTAAAAGTTGATCATGGACGCTTTACAATTGATCACTTGCTTAATTTCTTGTAAAATTATGTTTCGTTAGTCATGTCACTGATCGTGGACGTCTTACCGCTAATCACTTTCTTTACTTCCTGGAAAATTGTTTAATTAATCATTTTGTGTTAGTCATTTCCTGATTTGCTGCATAACTGGAATTCTTCTCTTTTTTCGTGTATATTCTATAGGAGGACCTTAACGAGCTACACGATGAGGATCTTGCTTCGACCATGAAAGATCAGCAAAAATGGGCCCTCGTATTTTGGGAGAAAAATTGGGTATCTAGCATTGTTTCTCTAATATTGCTAGTACAAACTCTACCGTCCTTTATGAATTTTAACTTACGCACACGAGCTCTTTGTCCACTATCTGAACATGCTTCTGTTTTCAGCATTCTGGTGTACCTCTTAAAGTAAAGCGCCTTGCTCCTGAACCAAAGCGATTCATTTGGGCACTTGGAATGGCACAGAGTAGAAACATTAACATGCAAGTGAGAATTGGGGCATTAGTTCAAGATGCAAATATGTTCGTTCCTTATGGAGTATTTGTGCTTAGTAATTGATGATTTGTTGTTGGCTTTTGTTACTCTGATATTAGTGTGATGATGTGTCGCCATTTCGCGGGAAAAAATTCGATTTTTCGCGTTTCTTTGAAAAAAACCAAATAAAATCCGGGAAAAAGAACGGAGTCACCACGCCATTTTTGTTTTAAGGGCCAAAACTTTGAAAAATGCCCGAGATCAGAAATTTGGGTTCGGAGGTCATGTTACACGCCGGGAAGGACGTTAGTGTGCACCCGGAATGCCTCGTAAAACGAGTCTTTCAAGCTGAAAATCATTTGTGTGTGTGTGTGTGTGTGTGTGTGTGTTTTGGCCAAAATAATTTGAAACTCAAAAAAGTAAAAAATGAGATATCTTTTTAAGACTTTAAACTGATCCCATGATTTTTTGGAAGATTTTTGGATTGATATTTGGTACTCAAAAGACCTTTTGAAGTTGAGAGCCACTTCTGCCAGAATGAAAAAGGCAGTGAACCTTTTATTTTGAAATTGATTCAAGGGTCTTAAAACTTCATAATCTGGATAAACTCAGAGAATGAAAGTTGTTCCAGACACCTTAAATAATATTTGTACGAAGGAATTTTCCATTTTGGAGAAGATTTGAGGGGTCAAAACCTTCTGGAAATCTCAGATATGCAATCTGGATTTCCAGAAGCTGATGAACTAGCCTCTAAAAGAAAATTTGAAAAAGAGAGTTTTACTCACCCAAAAAATAAAGTAAAAATATTTCTGGAAATCTCTAGATGTTGGCTACAAAAAGTGTTTTGTAGTCAACACCAAATTCCAAGTTTATCTGTGTCCAAAAATTAAGACAATGGACTGGGATCTTGGAAAATTGCTACTGGACAGCAACTTCTCAAGAAAGAAAATATGATTTTAAGGGGGGTTTTGCATCCATTCTTGTCCCCATTTCCCTAGGTTTTTGTTAGTGATCACTTGACATTTTAGTGGTGAATCAACTATACCAAACCATCCTTGGGGTACATTAGGACTAAGCACTTCATTTGCTTGGGAAGGGGATTTTTATCCTTTGAAAATGAGATTTGATGCTTGAAAATGTTTTTTAGGGTTTTGAAAATGTGTTTTATTTGCAAGAAAGTAAGAGAACTTGAAAATGATGTTGATCCTTGTAGAAGATCATCCATGGAGATGAACTTCCATGGTGATCTTCTTGGATCTAAGACAAGAAGATGAATGAACTACATTTTGTAGTTTGAAAATGCATGCATGGATGAGAGATTTAGGGTAAGAAGAGGGAGGTTATACCTATCTTCTTTGTATTTTGTGGCTTTGGCTTGAATGTATGAATGTTTGGGACTTTGAATGTAAGAGTGTTTGGGTTTGATTTGAGTGAGTGAAAGTTGGGAAGATTCAAGAGAAAAAGGTGACAATTCTTATAGAATTCTCACTGTTTTCTCGAGTATATTCGCCAGATACTATGAATTGTGCTCTTGTTCCTCCTTATTTTTGTGACTGGAGGGCTCAATTTATAGCCCTCTGAAAATTGCAATCTCATCCGCGCGGATAGGACCTGCAGCGTGCACTGTTCATTAAATGCTGCTCCAGGCTTTGGACAAGAGGAATAATCTTTTTTAAAATTCAAATTAACCAGCCAGATTATGTTCCAGCCATTTCTTTTTTTGGTTTTTCTTATTTCTTTTGCTTTTTTGATTCCTTTCCTTGGTTTATCCTTTTTTGGCAATCCCTAATCTACCCTTACTTGGTTAGAAATGTTAGAAATGTTAGGAATTGTTAGAAATGTTATAACTTTCGTTAATTTTCTAACGAAAATTCTAACAAGCTCAAATTGGAGCACTTACAGTAGCCCCTCGGCGACGGCGCTTTCGAAGGAAGCGGGGTCGTCGATAAGAGTAAGGCTCCATATTTGGCGGGATGATCGAGTGATCGGGTGGCTGAACCTATTAATAGGCTACCTACGTATCCCGAATGGGAATCAAGCCAGTCGTAGTTCGGGTCTTTGACCCTGGAGATGATGGCGTTTTCGGTGCCTCGAACCTTGAAAAGCGAGTTCTGCAATCGGTTGCTGGAGAGAAACTCTGCTGGGGATAAGAGATGACCATTTTCGGTCTGATGGCTATCCGCTCTGCTGGGGATAGGAGATGACCATTTTCGGTCTGATGGCTATCCGCTCTGCTGGGGATAGGAATGACCATTTTCGGTCTGATGGCTATCCGCTCTGCTGGGGATAGGAATGACCATTTTCGGTCTGATGGCTATCCGCTCTGCTGGGGATAGGAATGACCATTTTCGGTCTGATGGCTATCCGCTCTGCTGGGGATGATTGTGATTTATCGTTTTCCTAGTGATAGCGTCTTAGGTGCCTCGAACCTTGGAGATGGCGTTTTAGGTGCCTCGAACCTTGGAGATGGCGTTTTAGGTGCCTCGAACCTTGGAGATGGCGTTTTAGGTGCCTCGAACCTTGGAGATGGCGTTTTAGGTGCCTCGAACCTTGATGATGGCATTTTAGGTGCCTCGAACCTTGGAGATGGCGTTTTAGGTGCCTCGAACCTTGGAGATGATGGCTTTTTAGGTGCCTCGAACCTTGATTTGAAATGGCCTTTCGGTGGACTTTGTCTGCTGCCGAAGGAAAGGGTGACCATTTTGGTCGAGGGGCTGGACCTAGTGATAGGCTACCTACGTATCCCTAGTGGGAATCAAGCCCTTTCGTAGTTCGAGATCTTCTCGAGATTTCGTTGGCTTTTGGGATTCCGTTAACTTTGCTGGGGATTTTGTTAGCCTTTGCTGGGGAAAATCAGACATATTCGTCTGGGAGATCGGTCTTACGTTTGACTGCCGGGGATAATTTTGATGAAAGATACGGGATTCCGTTATCTTTCTCGGGGAGATCGGTCTTACGTTTGACTGCCGTTGAGGAAATTGATGAAAGATACGGGATCTCGTTATCTTTCTCGGGGAGATCGGTCTTACGTTTGACTGCCGGAGGAATGATTTTGATGAAAGATACGGGATTCCGTTATCTTTCTCGGGGAGATCGGTCTTACGTTTGACTGTCGTGGGTAATTTTGGTTAACTCTGTCAAGTTGGGGACTGAACTGCAGAGTCCCAGATTTTTAAAGGGCAAAAGGGTCATTTTGACCCTGACAATCCTATCCGCGCGGATAGGAGCGTGTTTCAGGGTTTTTAAATGAGGGGCCGCCCCCTTTCTCCTTCTCCCCTACCACTTTTACAGTTTGTCGAGAGAAAAGAGAGAGAAAGTGAGAAATCCGCCATTTTTGGCCTAAAAAGCTTCGAAATATTCCGATTTTCTTCGATTTTCGAGCAATGGAACACGGGGAAGGTGCTTTTCAAGGCCAAGGACGTGGCCCGGTGGCGGAGAGACGATTGGAGCTCGTCCGGATGAGGAGGCACTATACTCTTTCGCAATCGATTGCGGAGGAGCCCTACCCCGATGCTTGGCAACATTGGGCTTCTGATCCGAGTCTCCGAACGGTATACTTCGAATCTTTTCATTCCCTTTGTTGATTTCTTGCTTGAAATTGAATTTTGGGTGAATTTTTTTTTTGAAAATTCGAATGATTGATGTTCTTGGCTTTGAATTTTGATTTTGATGCTTTGCATGTTGTAATGAGTATATGAGTAACCCAAAATGTGCATTTTGTTTGGGAAAAAGAATTGGCATTTTGCCAACATGAGATGATGATATGAATGTATGATTTTTGATTGATTTTTTTTTTTTTGAAAAGTGGGACGGATTTTTCCTCCCGTTGATTGAATGCATGTTATGTATGCATGTTATTTTATGAAAATGAGACGGAGTTTTTACTTCCGTAAGATGTAGGATTTTTTTTTTGAGATGATGAATGATATGCGTGCATGCATAGGAACTTCTTTTTTTTTTGAAAATGGGACGGAGTTTTTACTTCCGTAGGAATGCATTTTTTTTTTGAAATTTGAATATTGATCTTGATGATATGCATGTTGCAATGAATTTTTTTTTTTGAAAATGGGACGGAGTTTTTACTTCCGTTGACTCTTTGTATGAAAGATTTTTTTTTTCATGAATGTTGGTTGGTATTTGCTGAAAACTGTCTTCTTGTGCGAGAAAAATGGGGCTATGCTCATTGTATGCTGTTATGCTGTCGAATTTTCTTTGAAATTTCATGATGCATATGTATGCTCCCTTTTTTTTTGTGCAAATGCAATTTTTTTTTTTGACATTTTCTCTTTTTTTTTTTGTTTTATTGCAGGGTGGAAACAACTACGTTACGGAGCAGCTGAACAAGATGAAGACTCGAGGATCGGTGGAGCCCGTAGTTGACTTGTGGGACCGGCTTCCGAATGCGGGCCGAGGAGCTTTGCCGAGTCCGAGACAGATTGTTGTTGAGACCGGGCTTTGGGAGTTTGTTGAGTGCTTGAGGGGACTGGTCAAGTTCCCTAAGAGCAAGGGCTTGATGTTTGCTTTGGCGCAAAGATCTGGTGGGATGCGACCCACACGTTTCACTTCTTCCGGGGCGAGGCTACGGTTACGCCTTTCCGACTATGCCGCGATCACGGGTCCGTCCTTTAATGGACGCAAAGATTGAGTGGCGGGACGGCTACAGCCGACGCGGACCTCGCAGCTCTTCGGGATTTTCCCTATTCCCAAAAAGGGGATGGGGATGGAGTATGCGGTGGTCTACGGGAAGATTGTGGAGACCATTGTGAGTTACGAGGCCGGGAGGAGAGGATAGGCGCCGATCGATTGCCGTGGCCTTCTTGTGGTTTGCTTTTTCGAGCACCCTCTTCGGACATGCCGAGGGACGGCAGCTTTGCCTTGCCGAGGTCCTTGGAGGACATGGAGATGGCCGGAGATGTCTCCTGGGAGAAGCCGGGCCGGCAGAGCTTTACTTTGCTTTCGATAGGTACAAATTTCAAGGCCGTGAGCTCCTTGTACCGCTTTGAGTTTGCCCTGGAGGTATAAGATCTCTCTTTTGCTTTCCCCCTTTTTTTTTTTTGAGCACACACTTTTCTTTTGCACCGGATTGATTGGATTTTTACCTTTCGCAGTGTATGGGCGTTGGAGTTTTTCCACGTCACGATGTGGCGGCACTGACGGAGTATGTCGGGCGTATCCGGCCATGCAGCCTTGGTCCAAGCATGCCCGGGAGAAGATAAGCTCCAGGGGCGTACGACTCTCAGATACGCGGATTGCCTTCCTTTGACGGAGGCCGAGACGGATGAGAGGATGATATTTTATCCCCGGGATCGCTTCGAGGCGGCGCAGCCCGAGGGCGCCGAGATTTGGACCGTGCAATGGAGGATTCTCGAGAGGTCCGACTCGCGATGCCTATTATCCGGGAGAGAGGGTGACGCGCCAGCATGGCGTGAACTCGCCTTTGAGGACACCAGTGGAGCCTCCCGCCGATATGATGCACCCGAGTGACAAATGCGTGACTGGGATGATTACAGGCCGGCCAAAGACTTCTAGGCATTTGTAGCGATTGAGCCGTACCCGTATTTGTTTTGAGGAGGCCGAGGATGCCCCTGTGTTCCGGGGTAGAGAGGGGCTTGGGATCCCGCGGTACCCTCGGACGGATTTTTCATATATCCAGGATGGGGTCCGATTGAGGGTGCAGATCCTCACTCGAGCGGCTTCCACGAGCTTTCCGCCTCGTCCGGTATGAAGGTATGGCTTCTCTTTCTTTTTTTTTTGTTTTTTTTCTTTTCTTTCCTGTCATCATTTTTTTTTCTGTTTCTGACGCTTTTGCTTTTGTGCAGTTTTCGGAGGTGGTTGTCGAGAAGCTGACGAAGCAAGTGATCGGAGCCAAGAGATTCATCAGGAGGATGGTCGCTTGCGGGGCTCCTCAGGCTAGAGCGAGGCGACCACGGCCGGCGCCTGTCAGCGGGAGGCTTCCCTATTCGTTCGTAGACTTCTTCGTAGACTCCTCTATCTCCTCTCATTGATCCCCGCGTGGTGCCGCCTCGGATCACGTCATTCTCGGGGATCCACACGGGCAGGGACACGTATGGCAAGATGGTGGGTCGTCTTCGTACGTCCGTGAGTCCGACGCCTTCACCTTCGGATATGATTTTTTCGCAGAGCTCGGCTTGCCCTATCAGAGCGTGCCGGTTGGTCCTGACGAGCCTCCTTCTGGAGGCGAGGACGATTCTGAGCCCGAGATTTTCAGGGCTCCTGAGGAGGCGGGCCCGAGTCGCAAGAGGAACTGGGGACGCACGTCGGGCGCTAGGGATTCGATTGATTACCCCCCGATTTTTTTAGACCGATTTTCCGAGATTTTGAGATTTATGACTCGGGATTGAGATTTGTACAGCTTATGCACATTTTTTTTCTTTCTTTTTTTTGGGATGTAATAATTTAGGATTTTATTGATGTTTGTTTGTTTTTTTTTTTTTGTTTTGCGCACTCTTTTTTTTTCTTTTTTTTTTTTTTTTGGGATGTAATAATTTAGGATTTTATTTTATGAATGCAATGCGGTATTGAATGCGGTGTTGCATGAGCCTTGTTTTTTTTTGGCAAGGGTGTTAGTGTTTGGTATATGGACTGGTTTGGGAGGTTTTTGCACAGTGTTCCGAGCAACCGGACGGAATATTCCTCTTTTGGTGTAGCAAACTTGACTGCAGATTTTTCTGATGGAAAGCAATCTCATCCGCGCGGAGGAGTCCTGCATCTGACATTGTCCTTTAATTTTGCTTCAGATCTGGTCTCACTTTATTTCAAATTCAAATATCCTCTTCAACCTCCAAATTCAAACAAACATTTTCAGGGAGAAAGAGAGAAAAACCATGGAAAACCTTAGAAAAGCTCCATCAAAATTGTCCCAAGAATCCCAAATGTCGTTTTTCAACAAGTTCAAGGATTGGTCCCGGGAGATTATGCATGAGAGGAGGTCCTTCTTTGAAGAAAGGTATAAGGTGAAGTGCTTATGGTCTCTCAAGGAATTGATTTCGGATTACGGTCTTTTGAGGGCTTCTTCCTCATTTTGGGACACTAGGAGGCATTTCTTTTGCCTTTCCTTCAACGAGATTGTTCCGACTGTCGAAGAATTTCGGGCCTTGCTTGGAGGTCCGGAGGTGGAAGAGATAGCGGTTCCTTTGCCCGGAGGGGCTTCTTTTGTTGACAGATTGTGCGTCCTCCTTCATCTTTCCCCGGAGGAATCGCAAGGTTTGATCCGTGGTCCCGATCATTTTGATATTTCTGGCCTTCCCGATAGGTTTAGGGGCCTAGGCTTTTTGGATGATGCCTATTGGAATGCCTTTGCACTTTGCATGTTCGGGACCCTGTTTATGGTCTATTCTTTTGGGATCTGCCATCGGTCTCTGCTGGATGTAGTCGTTCATTGTCGCTTGGGCAGAGATGTTGTACCTTTGATCCTGGGGGAGACTTTCCATGCTCTCGATAGGCTGGCTACCGGAAGACGGTATATGCACTGGGCGGCCGTTCCTCTTGACCCCGTGGGCCGATGGAGCGTTTGGGGATTCTTCGGGAAACTCCCGACATGATCAAGCCTTGGACATTTGCCAGAGGGGGTTCTTTGTGGATTTTGATGATCGTGGCTCATGGGAGCGTTGGATGGCCTGGTCGCCGTACGTAAGATATCGATGGTCGTGCCTTATTGGCGGGTGGAGACTCGCAGAGTGCTTCAGACGGGTCTCATGTGGTCATGCTTCCGGGGCTTTCTCAGCCTTCTATATTCCGTCTTTGGTTCTGAGATAGTTCGGCTTGGAGCAGGTTCCTTTGGAGGACTTTGATGATATAGCCACCAGGGTGGTGGCTCCTGTTTCTATGGATGATCCCTCGGTGTTTCCATTTCTTTCCCGAGCATGGAGGTATGACGTCTTTCCTCCTCGGGTTATCCTCAGCGTCCAAGACCGGTGTTCACGACCACTTGGTACCCGGATTGGTATGAGAGGCATCCGGGAGAGACTCGAGATGGCTATTTTGAGACGGCGTGAGGCCATTGTGGGTGCGGAGGACCCGACTGCTTTCGGAGAGGAGGAGGGCCGAGGCGAGAGCCAACCCTCATGACAGAGCGGAGACGCCGCGACCGACTATGAGGTTTACGTCAAGAGACAGGAGAGGAGGACTCCTATGCTACCGCCTAGGCTACGGGAGATGAGAGATGACGCTAGGGCTACTAAGGCCCCGACAGAGGCTGGTTCGATAGATCCCTGTTCCTATACCCGAGCTCGGTAGGAGGAAGACCGACATTTTTCCTGCTCGTAAGAAGAAGACTCGAAGGGGAAGAAGAGGGGAGAGGCCAAGACGAGTGGCATGGAGTGACTCGAGGTTTCCGAGTATCCCTTTCTTGTCATGGCGTACACATTAGTTTGATTATGCATCTTAGTTTTCTTTTAGCAAAGTTGCCGGTTGTAGGAATGAATCGGGCTTAGACTCATCAAAAGCTTTTAACTTGTAATGAATATTTGAATTGCTTCAGAGTTTTTCGAGACGCTTTCATGGTCTTATCAATTGTATTGATGTCAAAGTATGATTTTTATTTGTGTTTTAGACCGAACCGTTTCCGCCGCCTACGTTCCCCTCATTTTGAGGAGCTCGAGGTCTTCGTAGTTCAACCTCGGTTGATTTTTTTTGTTTTTTTTTTTTTTGTTGTTTTTTTTTTTTTTTGGTGCAACCTCGTTTTTTACCTAGTCCGCCCTTTTCGGGTTTTCAACCTAGTTGGGTATTACTCTTTTAGCACTCCTTTTTTTTGTTTTTTTTTTTTACGCGTAGTATCTCGCAGCCTTGTCACCATTCACTGGGTGTACAAAGGGATTCCCGTCGAGGTCTGCAAGTTGCATGGCTCCTCCGGAGAAGATCTTCTGGACGACGTATGGCCCGACCCATACAGGCTCCCATTTGCCGAGGGGGTTGATACGGACTGGGGGCTTTTCTTTTAAAACAAGATCCCCTTCTCTGATCTCCCGATGTTTTACTTTCTTGTCAAAGGCTCTATCCATTCTTCCTTGGTAGGCTCGGATGTGTTCCATTGCTTTCAATCGTCGCTCATCTAGCAGGGCCAATTCGTCATGGCGACTCTGGAGCCATTCGACCTCGTTGATCCGGCTTTCCAAAGCGGTATACCGGAGCGAGGGATCTCTAGCTCGATTGGGAGTACGGCTTCCATTCCGTACGTGAGGGCAAACGGTGTTTCCCCGGTTGCCGTTCGACCGATGTTCCGTAGCCCCGAGTGCCAGTGTAACTTCTCGGGCCAATCTACTGCCTTGGACGGCCATTTTCCGGATGATGTTTTCCAAAGTCTTGTTTGTCGCCTCGACGGCTCCGTTGGTTTGGGGCCTGTAAGGAGATGACTTGTGACGGGTTATTCTCGAATTTTGCCAGCCACTGTCGCATTCCCCTTCGAAGTGGGATCCATTATCTCGAAATGATTTCGCCGGCAACCCGTATCTCGCATATGATGTTCTCTTTGATGAAGAGGGCTACTTTCCTTGAGTTGAGGATTTTGTAGGACTTGGCTTCAACCCACTTGGTGAAATAATCCACGGCTACCAGACGAATTCGTGGCCGTTCTTGCTGATGGTGTGATTTTGCCTATGACATCGATTCCCCAAGTGACGAAAGGCCAAGGGGTTGTCATGCAAGTATAACTCGTGAGGAGGCAAGTGATTAAGATTGGAGTAACGCCGGCATTTGTCGCAGCCTTTTGACGAACCGGATGCGCCGGTTTCCATGGAGATCCAAAAGTACCCCATTCTCGGCATGATTTGCATCGAGCTCGAGCATTCATGTGAGGGCCGCAGTACCACCATGTATTTCTTTCATGAGTTCGGTAGCCTCTTGTTTGCCGATACATCGCAGAGAGGGCCTTGATAACGCTTCTTGTATAGCATATTTCCCAAAAGAACATAATGGGAGGCAAGCCGCCTGTGGCCGAGAGACTTTTCGCTTTGATTCCTTCTTTATATTCCCCATCTTCATTTTTGAAAGGGGCCTCGCCATCCTTCGTGTAATCGGTAGATCCGAGTGTACCAAGGATCATTGGCCGATTCGGCTTCGCTTCGATTTCAAAGCAATAAGCGGGATTTTCTCTTCTACCGACTACGAATGGTTTGACGGACTTCCCTTCGGGTATCTCAAAGAGGGAGGCTAGCGTTGCCGGAGCATCCGCAACTGTTGCGATCCCCGGGCAAGTAATGAAAGCCGATCTCCTTGAATTGAGTTACTAGCTCTTCCATGTAAGTGTGATATTTCTGCAGACCCGGTCCACGGTCTTCCATTTGTTAGAGACCTGATTGATGATGAGGGCGAGTCACCATACACCTCCAATTCCTTGATATTTCTTTCAAGGGCGGCTTCCAACCCGGCTATGCAAGCTTCATATTCGGCGGCGTTGTTGGTGACTTCGAAGTTCAACCTTGCTGCATGGGGGTGTGTTCGTCGGCAGGATCGACCGTAAGCATTCCTATTCCGTTCCCCTTTTGTTTGACGCCCGCCGAAGAAGAGTTGCCGCAATTTTCTCCTTCTAGAGCGAAGATTCCATCATCGGGAAATTGAGGTTCGAGTCCTCGGGACTCATCACTTGGGAAATCGGCCAAATGTTCTCGCAATTATGCGTCCTTTTACAGATTTCCTTGAAACATAAGTGATGTCATATTCGGCCAAAAAGAACGACCATTTTGCCAACCTCATGGAGATGGAAGGCTTGTCGAACAGATATTTGATGGGGTCTATCCTTGAGACAAGATGTATCGGGTGAGACTGCATGTAGTGTTTCAACTTTCCCACTACCCAGACCAAACCTGCGCAAGTCTTCTCGCAAGAAGAGTAATTGAGTTCGCTTCCTTGGAGCTTTCTGCTTACGAAATAGATGGCGTTTTCGATCTTGGAATCTTTCTTCTCTTGAGCTAGCATAGCCCCAATTGCTGTATCCGTGACAGTTAGATATAGCAAGAGTGGCTTTCGCCGATGTGGTGGGCAGAGAATCGGGGAATTCACAAGGTATGCCTTGATCTGTTCAAAGGCAAGCTGACATTCTTGTGACGACCCCAACCCTAGGCACTCATTTCAATATTTAATTATATGCTTTAATATTTATATTATCTTTATTTGCTCAATTATATCTCTAAATTCTTAAATTAGGATGAATTGGGTGAAAAGTAAATTTAGGAACTTATGAGAATTTATTTGGACATTAAATAAAGAAACTATGGGAAATAATAAAAAAAAATGGAAATTTATTAAATGGATAAATATTGGAAGAGGTTAAATGAGTGAGTAGGATTAATTAGAGGGATAGGATTTATTTTAAAATGGGTAGGATGATTTAAAATAAGTGTGAAAGCCTTGGGATTAATTTCCCATGGGGGGCCAATTTGTAACCATTCCCTCCTTGTGCCATGTGTCTCACTCACCTCACCTCTCTTACCTCCCTACCCGGCCCCCTCTCCCCTTCATTCCCATACTCCTTCTTCTCATTCACTACCCAAAGATCAACCTAGAGAAAGCTTGACCTCCATTGAAGCTCCATCCTTCCAAAGCTTTGCTACAAGACATTTCTTCATCTAAAATAAAGTCCAAGATCACCTTTGAAGAGGAAGCACCTAGAGAAAATCATCTAACAATAAAGATTCACATTTCCTTTTAAAAATCCAAGTAAGTTGTTATGACTCCCTTTCTCATGAATGCTCATGAATATCTCTTGCTGTTCTTGTCCTTGAAATGTTGATTCTTGCTTAGGAAACCTAATGGTAGTTGAATGATTGGGAAATGAACTTGGTTAAAGTTAGGGTTCATGGAAGAATTTGTAAAAAAGGGTTGAAATGGGGGGAATGAGTAGTAATGAATCATCTAGAATGGACTATTTTGGGTTTGCACGATTTTAGGATGAACTTGGTAAGAGCATGAAACTCCTTTGATTGTTCTTGAACCTATGGTAGAAGAAAATGGTAAGAAATGACTTAAGAAACCTGGGAATTTCTCGATCCGGCACCAGGCGGTCGCCTGCGGGGCCGAGCGGCCGCCCACGTGTCCGGAAGGTTGAGTCCCTTTGAAATCCTCTTGGGCGGTCGCCCAAGAGGTATGGGCGGCCGCCCATCTCCTTTGAGCTCCCTTGTGAGCGGTCGCCCTTGGATGTGTGTGCGGTCGCCCGGTGGGCGAAACTTCACATGCCTTTAGTAATCCACTCGGGCGGTCGCCCAGTGGTATGGGCGGTCGCCCAAGGCCCTGAACCAATATTTCTTGATTTGAACTAGGATCGTTTAGCAAGTTATTGACCACTTATAATTGGGCACTCCCACTTGGTAATTGAACTTGAACCTTCACTTAGGCCTTGTATCCTTGTATATGGAAGTTATAGGGTAGGATAATGATCCCTCAATTCCTTGTTTAATGTTATATACATTGTTGTTGATATTGTTGGGTGTATTCATAAATTGTTGCACTTTCATATTGTTTAGACATGAGTATATATTACCATGTGGCTATTGTTTATCCCTTTATGTGGATTTTATTCAAGTATCTATTATGTGCTTGATATATGTTGAGTCACCGACGTTGGGGGTATAATGAATCACGATCAATTATGGAAGTGTGACCTAATGTGATCGGATTATGTTATATCTGTGACCGTCCCCTCCCCGTGGCCACAGGTTGGGGTATAGCGTCTGTATTGAGCCACAAGCCTTACAGAGTTGCTACTGTCTTATATGGTTCCCCGAAAACGGGTCTTATAAGACGTGAGTATTGCTTAAGCAGCTCACTGTAATTGGAGTATTATTATACCCAATGTTGTACGACTATTGTTCAGACGGGAAAAAGGTAAACCAAGGTAATGGAACGTGTTTATCGCTTTTCCAATGTGTTATGTGCGACTTGTTATATGTTGCATTTATTTGGCATATTGCTGCATCCATAATAGCTTGCTGAGATTTATTCTCACCCCTCTCCCTTTACTGTTTTAGATCCCGAGACAGGAGGACCGCCCAAGTGAGGACGGAAAGGAGTTTGGCTGTGAGCATTTTGGGATATTTTGGGGTATGTTTAGGGTGGCGTACAAAATGTATTTTGGTAATTCCGTTCTTGGAATTTGTAATTATAAACTTTAAACCTTACGTCATACCTTAATCTTTTGTAACTAAACAAAGTGAACCGTTTTCAAAGTCAGTTATCTCCTCCTCCGAAAAGGAGTTGAGTGGAGTTATTTCTAAATGTTATGATATTTAGTGTTTATGTTGAAAGTCAAAGTAAAGTTTTCAAAGTTTAGTGTTTTTGGGTTAGTTTGAGGACGCACCTACTCGGGACACGTGTAGGTTCCGGGTCGGGGTCCCCACAGTTGGTATCAGAGCTCGGTTAGAATTCTTGGGTAGAGTCTAGCTGAGTGAGAGTGTGTGGTAACTGACGTCGAGTGTTTAATGCAGGAGTTTGTTGTAATGGCGGGAAATGAAGGTGATCCGAATGCAGGTTTGGGTGGTGGTAATCCGAACGCCGAAATGATGGACATGTTCCGAGGGTTCCTTCAAAGATATGGCAACGCAGAATCGAATTTGAATCGAATCTAGGCAGACAAGGGCAACATGGGTTGGAGAAGTTCGTGAAGATGTCTCCTCCTAGCTTCAACGGAGATCCGGATCCGGTGAAGGCTGAGAGGTGGCTTGAGGCTATGAACAAGATTTTCGCAGCTATGGAGAGTACTGATGCGGAGAAAGTGAGATGCGCCGTTTTCAAATTGGAAGGACCAGCGGAGCATTGGTGGCAAGTGGTAAAGGATGGTTGGGACCGAGATTTGACACCGCAGACGTGGGAAAACTTCACGCTCAAGTTCCGAGATCACTTTGTGCCGATGGTTACTAGGGACAAGAAAGAAGGCGAGTTCCTGAAGCTGGAGCAAGGGACCATGACAAGAGCGCAGATTCAAAGTTCACGTAGTTGGCCCGATATTGTCCCCATTTGGTGCCGATGAGGAGAGGCGAGTTTACCGGTTTGTGAAAGGTTTAAGAGTTGAGTTTCGGAAGCGCTGACGCATAACTTCGCCAATTTCCAAGCGGTGAATATGGCGTACCGGATTGAGAACGACATAGAGGAGCATCGTGGTAAGAATGAAGGAGGAAACAGGAACAGATTTCAGGGTCAAGGATCGGGACAGAATAGAGTGCAGCCGAGGACTTTCACCCCGGGAGCGAATCGAGGAGGTCATGTGGCGACTCCGGCAAATCGTGCGACTTCCGGCCGCCTTGGGACAACATGTGGGTTTTGCAAGAGGATAGGGCATTCCGAAGACAAATGTTGGAGCAAACAAGGCAAGTGTTTGGAGTGGGGATCGCCGGGCCATTTCAGGAGGGATTGTCCCAAGTTGCGGAATAGACAAGCTTCGGGTACCGGATTTGGGGGACAAGGTAGTGGTGTAAAAAGGGATGTTGATGGGAAACCTAAGGATAAAGTCCAAGGTCGTGTGTTTGCTTTGGGTCGAGGAGAGGTCGATCCTAATGCCGTCATTAGAGGTATAGTTCCTGTCTCAGGAGTTAAGGCCCGCATTCTTATAGATCCCGGTCTTCCCATTCATTTGTGGCGTCTCATTTTGCATTCTCATTGCATATCCCGCCCGAATCTATGCCTTATGTGTTAGAGGTCTCTACTCCTATGGGAGAGAGCCTTGAATCTTCTTTTGATATATCGTGGATGTGATGTGACTATATGTGGGCATGTATTGCCGGTGGATTTGGTCGAGTTACCAATCCGTGATTTTGATGTGATCCTTGGTATGGATTGGTTGAGTCAGTACCATGCTTTGGTAGACTGTCGTAGGAAGCGAGTCTCATTTGCTATGCCTGATGTGCCTACATTTATATTTGATGCCGATAAATCTATGTTCGGGTTACATATTATTTCTGCCTTAAAAGCTAGAAAGATGCTATCTAAGGGGTGTACGGGTTACTTAGCTTATGTGGTAGATTCCAATAAGAAGTCTCCCGAGTTAGCTCATGTTCCGGTTGTGAATGAGTTTAGTGATGTGTTCTCTAGTGAGTACTCCATGCCTCCGGACCGTGAGATAGAGTTTTGTGTTGACTTAGTACCCGGTACCGCTCCTATCTCTAAAGCACCCTATAGAATGGCTCCGGCCGAGTTAAAAGAGTTGAAGGTCCAATTGCAAGAATTGTTAGACCGAGGTTTCATTCGTCCTAGTGTGTCTCCGTGGGGAGCACCGGTCTTGTTTGTTAGGAAGAAGGATGGTACCCTACGGTTGTGTATTGACTACCGTTTGTTGAACCAAGCCACCATTAAGAATAAGTATCCTCTTCCTCATATAGATGATTTGTTTGACCAACTCCAAGGTTCCGTTATCTACTCAAAGCTTGACTTGAGAAGCGGATACCATCGCTGAAAGATTAGGCCGGATGATATTGCTAAGACAGCTTTCCGGACTAGATATGGTCACTATGAGTTTGTTGTGATGCCGTTTGGGTTGACTAATGCTCCAAAGTGTTTATGGATATGATGAACCGTGTCTTCAAGCCTTATCTCGATAGTTTTGTGGTGGTCTTTATTGACGATATTCTTGTGTATTCTAAGTCCCGGGAAGAGCATGAGAATCATTTGAGGATTGTCTTGTCCGTTCTTCGTGAGAAGCAGTTGTATGCTAAGTTCAGTAAGTGTGAGTTTTGGCTCGAGTGCATTTCTTTCTTGGGGCATGTTGTGTCGAGTTCGGGGATTTCCGTGGATCCTTCGAAAATTGAAGCCGTGGTTAATTGGAAGCAACCTTCGACTGTGACCGAGGTCCGTAGTTTTCTTGGTTTGGCGGGATATTATCGGAGGTTCATTGAAGGGTTTTCTCGGATTGCTACTCCGTTGACTAGGTTGACTCGGAAAGATGTTTCGTTTGTATGGGATTCCAAGTGTGAAGAAAGTTTTGATGAATTGAAGAAGAGGTTGACGACGGCTCCGGTTCTTACCCTTCCGGATGGTTGCGAGAATTTTGTTATTTATAGTGATGCCTCGAAGGCGGGTTTGGGTTGTGTGTTGATGCAGAATGGAAAGGTTGTGGCGTATGCCTCTAGGAAGTTATCACCGGCGGAATGTAATTACCCTACTCATGATATGGAATTGGCGGCGATTGTATTTGCGTTGCATAAGTGGAAGCACTATCTTTATGGGGCGAAGTTTGAGATTTTCACCGATCATAAGAGCTTGAAGTACCTATTTACCCAAAAGGAGTTGAACAACCGGCAAAGGAGATGGTTAGAGTTTTTGAAGGATTTTGATTGTGTGATATCCTATCATCCGGGGAAGGCCAATGTGGTGGCCGATGCGATTAGCCGAAAGGCGTATGTGACAGCCTTGAGTTCTCGGGAGTTGAAGAGTGAAGTGATAGTTGCGAACGTTCGAGCCGTTCCGACATTATATGGTGATTTGAAGGAAGCTCAACAAGAAGATCCGGAATTGAAGAAAATTTGTGACCAAGTTCAAGATGGGAAAGCCGGGGATTTTGCTTTGAGTCGAGATGGGATTTTAACTTTTCAAGGGAGAATTTGCGTTCCGTCATCGCCGGAAATCAAGAAGCGTGTTTTAGAGGATGGCCATAAGTCCAAGTTTGCGATTCATCCGGGGAGTACCAAAATGTATCAAGACTTGAAGCGTGGATATTGGTGGAAGGGAATGAAAAGAGAAATAGCGGATTATGTATCTAAGTGTTTGACGTGTCAACAGATTAAAGCAGAACATCAAAGACCGGCGGGACTACTACAACCATTGGATATTCCGGAGTGGAAATGGGAAGGAATCTCGATGGACTTTGTTTCGGGTTTGCCTCTCACCGTGAAGAAGATGGATGCGATATGGGTTATTGTGGATCGGTTGACGAAGTCGGCTCATTTTCTTCCGGTATCAACCAAGTTTTCGTTAGAGAAGTTAGCTCAGTTGTACATGAAGGAGATTGTAAGACTTCACGGGGTTCCGGTTAGTATTGTGTCTGACAGAGATCCGAGATTTACATCTAGATTTTGGAGAGCATTGCATGAAGCTTTGGGTTCTAAGTTGTGTTTTAGTACCGCGTTTCATCCTCAAACCGATGGTCAGTCCGAGAGAACTATTCAGATACTTGAGGATATGTTACGGGCTTGTGTGATGGATTTCCAATTATCTTGGGAGGATCATTTACCTTTAGTGGAGTTTGCTTACAATAACAGTTATCAGTCCAGCATTGAGATGGCTCCGTATGAAGCTTTGTATGGTAGGAAGTGTCGATCTCCGATGTGTTGGGATGAGGTAGGTGAAGCGAGACTTTGGGGTCCGGATTTGGTTCGAGATTCTACGGAGAAGATCAAGGTGATTCGGGATAGATTGAAGACAGCTCAGAGTCGACAGAAAAGCTACGCCGACAATCGAAGACGGGATTTGTCTTTTCAAGTTGGTGACTTTGTGTTCTTGAAGGTTTCTCCGAGGACGGGAATCAAAAGGTTTGGTAATAAGGGTAAATTGTCTCCGAGGTTCGTTGGTCCGTTTGAAATTCTAGAGAAAATTGGGGAGTTGGCTTATCGGTTAGCATTGCCTCCGTCCTTTTCCTTACTTCATGACGTCTTCCATGTCTCGATGCTTAGGAAGTATTGTCATGACCCCTCCCATGTTTTGAGCTCTCCTCCCGATGATGTCCAAGCGGACATGTCGTATGTTGAAGAGCCCTTGGGAGTCCTAGAGTTCCAAACTAAGGAGTTGAGGTCTAAGAGCATCCCAATAGTAAAAGTCCTTTGGAAGAATCATACCGTCGAGGAAGCGACGTGGGAGCTAGAGTCGGAGATGAGAGCGAAATATCCTTCGTTGTTTGAAAATTCAAGTAAGTTCTTCTTTTAAAATTCGGGTCGAATTTTCTTTAAGGGGGAGTGAGTGTGACGACCCCAACCCTAGGCACTCATTTCAATATTTAATTATATGCTTTAATATTTATATTATCTTTATTTGCTCAATTATATCTCTAAATTCTTAAATTAGGATGAATTGGGTGAAAAGTAAATTTAGGAACTTATGAGAATTTATTTGGACATTAAATAAAGAAACTATGGGAAATAATAAAAAAAAATGGAAATTTATTAAATGGATAAATATTGGAAGAGGTTAAATGAGTGAGTAGGATTAATTAGAGGGATAGGATTTATTTTAAAATGGGTAGGATGATTTAAAATAAGTGTGAAAGCCTTGGGATTAATTTCCCATGGGGGGCCAATTTGTAACCATTCCCTCCTTGTGCCATGTGTCTCACTCACCTCACCTCTCTTACCTCCCTACCCGGCCCCCTCTCCCCTTCATTCCCATACTCCTTCTTCTCATTCACTACCCAAAGATCAACCTAGAGAAAGCTTGACCTCCATTGAAGCTCCATCCTTCCAAAGCTTTGCTACAAGACATTTCTTCATCTAAAATAAAGTCCAAGATCACCTTTGAAGAGGAAGCACCTAGAGAAAATCATCTAACAATAAAGATTCACATTTCCTTTTAAAAATCCAAGTAAGTTGTTATGACTCCCTTTCTCATGAATGCTCATGAATATCTCTTTGTTCTTGTCCTTGAAATGTTGATTCTTGCTTAGGAAACCTAATGGTAGTTGAATGATTGGGAAATGAACTTGGTTAAAGTTAGGGTTCATGGAAGAATTTGTAAAAAAGGGTTGAAATGGGGGGAATGAGTAGTAATGAATCATCTAGAATGGACTATTTTGGGTTTGCACGATTTTAGGATGAACTTGGTAAGAGCATGAAACTCCTTTGATTGTTCTTGAACCTATGGTAGAAGAAAATGGTAAGAAATGACTTAAGAAACCCTGGGAATTTCCCGATCCGGCACTGGCGGTCGCCCAAGGGGGGCTGAGCGGCCGCCCATGTGTCCAGAAGGTTGAGTCCCTTTGAAATCCTCTTGGGCGGTCGCCCAAGAGGTATGGGCGGTCGCCCATCTCCTTTGAGCTCCCTTGTGAGCGGTCGCCCTTGGATGTGTGTGCGGTCGCCCGGTGGGCGTAAACTTCACATGCCTTTAGTAATCCACTTGGGCGGTCGCCCAAGTGGTATGGGCGGTCGCCCAAGGCCCTGAACCAATATTTCTTGATTTGAACTAGGATCGTTTAGCAAGTTATTGACCACTTATAATTGGGCACTCCCACTTGGTAATTGAACTTGAACCTTCACTTAGGCCTTGTATCCTTGTATATGGAAGTTATAGGGTAGGATAATGATCCCTCAATTCCTTGTTTAATGTTATATACATTGTTGTTGATATTGTTGGGTGTATTCATAAATTGTTGCACTTTCATATTGTTTAGACATGAGTATATATTACCATGTGGCTATTGTTTATCCCTTTATGTGGATTTTATTCAAGTATCTATTATGTGCTTGATATATGTTGAGTCAGCTGACGTTGGGGGTATAACAGAATACGATCAATTATGGAAGTGTGACCTAATGTGATCGGATTATGTTATATCTGTGACCGTCCCCTCCCGTGGCCACGGGTTGGGGTATAGCGTCTGTATTGAGCCACAAGCCTTACAGTAGTTGCTACTTGTCTTATATGGTTCCCCGAAAAACGGGTCTTATAAGACGTGAGTATTGCTTAAGCAGCTCACTGTAATTGGAGTATTATTATACCCAATGTTGTACGACTATTGTTCAGACGGGAAAAAGGTAAACCAAGGTAATGGAACGTGTTTATCGCTTTTCCAATGTGTTATGTGCGACTTGTTATATGTTGCATTTATTTGGCATATTGCTGCATCCATAATAGCTTGCTGAGATTTATTCTCACCCCTCTCCCTTTACTGTTTTAGATCCCGAGACAGGAGGACCGCCCAAGTGAGGACGGAAAGGAGTTTGGCTGTGAGCATTTTGGGATATTTTGGGGTATGTTTAGGGTGGCGTACAAAATGTATTTTGGTAATTCCGTTCTTGGAATTTGTAATTATAAACTTTAAATCTTACGTCATACCTTAATCTTTTGTAACTAAACAGTGAACCGTTTTCAAAGTCAGTTATCTCCTCCTCCGAAAAGGAGTTGAGTGGAGTTATTTCTAAATGTTATGATATTTAGTGTTTATGTTGAAAGTCAAAGTAAAGTTTTCAAAGTTTAGTGTTTTTGGGTTAGTTTGAGGACGCACCTACTCGGGACACGTGTAGGTTCCGGGTCGGGGTCCCCACAAGTTAGATATAGCAAGAGTGGCTTTTGCCGATGTGGTGGGCAGAGAATCGGGGGATTCACAAGATATGCCTTAATCTGTTCAAAGGCAAGCTGACACTCTGGGGTCCATTCTGTGTAGGCATTCTTTTTCATCAACTTGAAGATTGGCTCGCAGATCGAGGTCAGCTGATTTACAAAGCGGCTTATGTATTGCAGTCTTCCCATGAAGGATTTCACTTCTGTCAGTGTCCGTGGTGGCTTCATTTCAACTATCGCCTTGATTTTCTGGGGATCTACTTCGATTCCCCGTTCGTCACCATATATCCTAGCACCTTACCTCGTCTTACACCGAAGGTGCACTTGGCCGGATTCGGCCTCATGTCGTGGTCTCGAGGCGGCCGAAGAATTTTCTCAAATCAACAAAGTGCTGGCCATCTCGATCCTCTCGGAATGTATTATCATGTCGTCCACATAGACCTCAATTTCTTTGTGGATCATGTCATGGAACAGCCGTAGCTGCCCTTTGGTACGTAGCCCCAAAGATTCTTTAGTCCGAATGGCATGACCGTGTAGCAGCATGTGCCCCAAGGGGTTGTGAAGGCTGTTTTGGGTTGATCTTCTTCTCGCCATTTTGATTTGGTTGTAGCCGGCAAAACCGTCGACGAAGGATTTGACTTCATGGTTGGCCGTGGAATCTACCAAAATGTCGATGTTTCGGGGGAAATCGTCTTTGACCGGCTTTGTTCAAGTCTCTCGAAGTCTACGCAAAGACCGGATCTTTCCGTTGGCCTTGGTCACCGTTACTATGTTGGAAAGCCATGTAGGGTATTCAATGACCCCGATGAACCCCGCCCCGAGCATCTTTTCTATCTCTTCTTTCACTTGTAAGGACCATTCGGGCTTAATTCTTCTTAGCTTCGCTTTACCGGCTTGACTTCCGGGTCGAGCGGTATTCGGTGTTCAACTATGGAAGGATCGAGGCCTGGCATATCTTTATAGGACCATGCGAACACATCCACGAATTCTTTTAGCGGCTCGATTAGGGCGTCCCTTTCGGTCCCTTCGAAGAAACTACCAATCGCGTCTCTTTAGGCTCTTCCGCAGCCTCCCAAATTCACACTCATCAAAATCTCTTCGGCAGCTTGGGCTCGATTTTCCTCTTCCTGACAACCCGCTTAAAGATTTCTTTAATATATTGTTCATTTAATGTGTCCGCTTCTTCATCTAGTGAATCGTTATTAACTGTTTTTAGATTATTAGTTAATTCATCATTAGTTAAAGTGGCAATTAAGGGATACTCAAAAGGTTCGTCATTTCATTGAGAATAAGAGGGAATACAAAGATTGGCTACAATTTCGTAGTCTTCGTGCGTGAGGCCATCGGACGATTCGGAAGACTCAAACTCAACAATGAGAGACTCGAGAGGACTTTACAAAGGTTGACACAAAGGGACGGGGAACCAATCCAAGTTTGGTGATCATTTCTTCTTTGGTCGCGGACGGGCATGAGAGAGTTTCCCAATTCTTTAGCGGCATTGCCGTCGAGGCCTCATGACTTGGGGGCATGGTCTCGTGTCCTCCTTCCTCGCCGTTGCCATCATCTCTTTGTCTCGAACCGTAATCAATTGTGTTTGGCGTCCGAAAACCGAGCATGTGGATGTAGGGATCTTCCTCACCTCGGGATTTCTATCTCGTCACAATCCGACCGCTCAATCCAGATGTAAGGACGCATTGCGTCTCGGTGAGCCGCTAGAAAAATCTCATATCCCATACTCGAGCGGAAAGGCTTGGCAAGTGTAGTTCAGCAAGGAGGACGTCCCACACGACGTTCATAGATTCGAGCCGAGTATGACGATGCTTGTCGATCTTTATTATGAAAATTTCCTGGCTTGGCGAGGTCGAGAGTGGGTTTGAAGAATGGTGACAAAGCCGTGATTGAGGAACCGGGGTTTGTGTGCCTGTATCATGGCGGCGTTCAATGTTTCCTTCCAGTATGCCTCCAAATGTTGGAAATGACAATTGGATTTGATGAATCGGACTTCTTCGGAGTCTGCTCGCTTGATTGCGTTGACATAGTTGGCATCACCGGATTCTGGGGGATTCTGGCGAGACTTGCCCTGATAGTCACTTGGTCGACTCGGAGGAGGTAGCCCGGTGTCTGGCTAAGAGCATGCTTGGTAACGGTCTCGGCTTCGTTCCCTATGAGGAAGCTGTCGCCCCTTATGACTTCAAGGTCCCCTTGTCGGTTAATGAATTTGACACATTGGTGGAGAGTGGAGGCTATGGCTTTCATGTGATGTAACCAAGGGTGCCCTAGTAGGGTGTGAACTCGGAGGATATCCATTACATGGAACTTTGCGGCACCATTTGGGTTTCGTACGAGTTCCAGAGTTAATGTCCCCAGGATGGGACGGGACGTGCCATCATATGCCTTGACCGACCGGGTAGATGGGATCACGCGCCTTTCATTGATGCGCAGGCCCGCATCATGCCGAGGGGAAGGACATTTACCGATGATCCATTGTCCACCAATACCTGTGGAGCGACATGGTGTTGAGCTTAATGGTGATGTACAAAGCTTCATTATGTTGGGAGACATCTCTTGGTAAATCTTCATCGCGAGAAGGTGATCATGCTCCCATATAGGCGGGATCATAGATTTGGTCCTTATCTCGGGATGGAGAGTCATCAAGCCGGTCACTTCGTGCTTTTTCTTGCGAGGTAGAGCCTTTGCCGAAGCCCCCGGGTTATACCGATGCCTTTTGTGGCGGTTGCCATCTCCGGTCAACATGTTGATTGAGTGGGAGCGCCAGACTAGACGTCGGTTTTTCTTCGTCGGTGTATACTCGGGAGCTGGACAAACCCGAACCTTGGCTGACCCCGAGGGGGTTGGACTTCTGTTCTGCAGCACTGCGGTATCCGAAGGTCTCAATTCCGTCGTTGGCAAGGCTTTTCTGCTCTTTTACCCTCGTTTGCTTGGGAAGACTGACCGGAGTAGAGTACATAATAATCAAATCCCCAGATGGCTCCCCGAGCGTTCCCACACCGTTATCACCGGCCTCGAATCTCTCCTTCAATTTTTGCCGGGAGGAAATTTTCTTTTTCTTAGGAGGACGGTCCTCGTGTATCCAGTCCGATAATCCCTTTCAAGGCAATCGGGACAGCCACAAATATCCCACCAAATGTGTTCTACACTGGTGGCGGATTTGGGACCTCGGTTGAGCGGTGCCGGAATGACTTTGAGTGGAACCGGTCCGGGGGATCCGCGCCTGGCTCATCTCGGAAGCGAGTGATTGGACTCCGCCGGATAATGAGAGATATTGAGGTCCCGGGAACGGGCATATGTTTGTCCTTCATGGTAGCCCTGGGGCCAGGTTGGGATATTGTTAAGGTCCCGAAGCGGCGTGTGGCCTCTTCAATCCAGGCCTGCCGCCTGTTCCGGCGTTCTTCCAAGGCTTTGATGGCTGACCATATTTCTTCAACTGTTCCCCGATTTTCATCACTCAGCCGATATTTGCGGGATCATCACTTTGAGAGGGGACAACCGACGTATACCGAACTCTTTCGTCCCCGACCGTCTGTTTGGGGGCCGCTGCCCTGTAAGTCGACGGGCGAGTCCCGGCGGTGGAAACATAGGAATCTTGGGGTAGCATCTTGATGTATCCGGACGATTAAGAAGAGGAGGAGAACCCTCTTCCTTCTTTGCGGTAAAAGTGCCATCGGAATTGAGACCGATAGTCAAACCATGACTTGCGACAACCCCGTGAAGGTCGCTAATTTGAGCCTCATGTCGAAGTCTCATCTCGTTCTACCAACCGGATCCAATCACGGTCTGTCGAGGGATTTTGGAGGACGGAGTGACGTTATCCCCATCATTACCGGCCGATGCAGACATTCAAACCCGAGTCGGAATAAATGGCGAAGCCGATGACGCGCTGACTCTTCCCAACTAATCAAACGATGACCCGGTGTCCGGAACCAACCTTTGTGCGGAGTCATGGGGAAAGGACACGAAGGTTCGAATGTCCGGGAATGGAAGGAGGGTAGGTGTTTGGGCTTTGGGCTCATGCAACATGCGCTATTTGTTCACGTTTACTTAAAACATGTTTTATTAACCTAATCGGTTGGAAAAGATTGCTCTTCTTTTTCGCAAACTACTCGATCCTGGATCATGGGCCCCGTCACTACGTCTATAAGCCCCTCGTATTCCACCTCGTATTTCGACCTCCCAGGTGGACACCGGGCGAGGGTCCTATAGGGCAAGCGGGTCCCACCGACCGAAAGAAAAACGATCCTAAAAGTCCGGCGGGTAATCGAGTCTTAACGAGCATTCGATGTAAATTACGGACAAAGCCGACGTCAAAAGTCAAGATCATGTCCGAGGGCTCGACGAAAAGTCGGCATGATTTGGACTCGATAAGCGTCCACAATTAATCTTGACTTGTCGTCGGCTAAGCCGTAATTAGGCATGGAATAATCATTAATCCTTGATGACTCAAATCAATGCCGGGAGTCGTTGTATAATTTGTGCGCCAGAGCCGAAGTCAAGGCGCCGGTCAATATCTTGGTCAAAGTCCGCGGCGGAAAACCGGCGTAACTTCGACCGATTAGGGTCCCCGAAAGATATTGAGTCGGTATGCCGACAGAGGCTTGAAAGGAAAGGTCTATACACGTACAGGCATGACACGGACCTGTACTAAAAACCAACCGGGTCTCTGACAAAGTGTGTCACGGACAAGTGCATGGTCGACACGAGGCTCCACGGGATGTTTGGGTAGTCCCGTGCTCATCCGAGAGGCGTAATAAGACCAAACGGACCGCGACAAGGATTTCCCGGGTTAGGGACGTAGTGTGCAAAGGTACGGTCACGTGCGCGTAGTGTGCAAGCGCCTATATTCTTTTTCTCGAGTAAAATAGAGATTTTTTTTTATGTGTCTTAAAAATATGATGCATGATTTTTTTTTTGAAAATTTTCTTTTTTTGAAAATCCTTTTTTTTTTGAAATTTTTTTTTTGAAGTTTAATGAACACATAAGCACGTAAGCACGAAAATTCCGACAGTTAGGGACATTATTCCGACAGTCAAAATTTTGAATTTCTCCGAGGCGGCCAAAACAACACGAAAAATGTGCAAAAATCAACACACACACACACAAATGATTTTCAAAGCCGGGACGGAAGCTTGACCCTCAAAAGCTTTTTTTTTTTTTTTTTTTTTTTGGAAAACGGTGATACCGGTACGTGGGATTGTTAAACCACAATTTATCCCCGACTCGTGTTAGGAGGCGGTAACGGGAAGTTTAATGGTTTCCACCAATATACCAAATATCATTTTTTTTTTATAAAAAGCTCAATATTCCCCAGCGGAGTCGCCACTGTGATGATGTGTCGCCATTTCGCGGGAAAAAATTAGATTTTTCGCGTTTCTTTGAAAAAAACCAAATAAAACCCGGGAAAAAGAACGGAGTCGCCACGCCATTTTTGTTTTAAGGGCCAAAACTTTGAAAAATGCCCGAGATCAGAAATTTGGGTTCGGAGGTCATGTTACACGCAGGGAAGGACGTTAGTGTGCACCCGGAATGCCTCGTAAAACGAGTCTTCCAAGCTGAAAATCATTTGTGTGTGTGTGTGTGTGTTTTGGCCAAACTAATTTGAAACTAAGAAAAGTAAAAATTGGGATATCTTTTTAAGACTTTAAACTGATCCCATGATTTTTTGGAAGATTTTTGGATTGAGATTTGATACTCAAAAGACCTTTTGAAGTTGAGAGCCACTTCTGCCAGAATGAAAAAGGCAGTGGACCTTTGATTTTGAAATGGATTCAAGGGTCTTAAAACTTCATAATCTGGATAAACTCAAAGAATGAAAGTTGTTCCAGACACCTTAATTAAGATTTTTGCGAAGGAATTTTCCATTTTGGAGAAGATTTGAGGGGTCAAAACCATCTGGAAATCTCGTATATGCAATATGGATTTCCAGAAGCTGATGAACTAGCCTCTAAAAGAAAATTTGAAAAAGAGAGTTTTACTCACCCAAAAAATAAAGTAAAAATATTTCTGGAAAGCTATAGATGTTGGATACAAAAAGTGTTTTGTAGTCAACACCAAATTCCAAGTTTATCTGTGTCCAAAAATTAAGACAATGGACTGGGATCTTGGAAAATTGCTACTGGACAGCAACTTCTCAAGAAAGAAAATATGATTTTAAGGGGGGTTTTGCATCCATGCTTGTCCCCATTTCAATAGGTTTTGGTTAGTGATCACTTGACATTTTAGTGGTGAATCAACTATACCAAACCATCCTTGGGGTACATTAGGACTAAGCACTTCATTTGCTTGGGAAGGGGATTTTTATCCTTTGAAAATGAGATTTGATGCTTTAAAATGTTTTTTAGGGTTTTGAAAATGTGTTTTCTTTGCAAGAAAGTAAGAGAACTTGAAAATGATGTTGATCCTTGTAGAATATCATCCATGGAGATGAACTTCCATGGTGATCTTCTTGGATCTAAGACAAGAAGATGAATGAACTACATTTTGTAGTTTGAAAATGCATGCATGGATGAGAGATTTAGGGTAAGAAGAGGGAGGTTATACCTATCTTCTTTGTATTTTGGGGCTTTGGCTTGAATGTATGAATGTTTGGGACTTTGAATGTAAGAGTGTTTGGGTTTGATTTGAGTGAATGAAAGTTGGGAAGATTCAAGAGAAAAAGGTGACAATTCTTATAGAATTCTCACTGTTTTCTCGAGTATATTCGCCAGATACTATGAATTGTGCTCTTGTTCCTCCTTATTTTTGTGACTGGAGGGCTCAATTTATAGCCCTCTGAAAATTGCAATCTCATCCGCGCGGATAGGACCCGCGTGCAATCGTTCATTAAATGCCGCTCCGTGCTTTGGACAAGAGGAATAATCTTTTTAAAATTCAAATTAACCAAATGCATTATGTTTCCAGCCATTTCTTTTTTTGGTTTTTCTTATTTCTTTTGCTTTTTTGATTCCTTTCCTTGGTTTATCCTTTTTTGGCAATCCCTAATCTACCTTTACTTGGTTAGAAATGTTAGAAATGTTAGGAATTGTTAGAAATATTATAACTTTCGTTAATTTTCTAACGAAAATTCTAACAAGCTCAAATTGGAGCACTTACAATTAGGGGGATCCGGATTCTCATGATCCAGTTGTGTACGATAATGGCGTGACCTACATGTTTATACATCACAACAATGTGTATCTAATGACTGCGTCGAGGCAGAACTGTAATGCCGCTAGCCTTCTCCTATTTCTCCACCGTGTAGTTGATGTAAGTATCATTGGTAATCAATGTTATCTGCTTTCACTGATTCCCTTTAGTTTGAATTGAATTTGTCTGATTAATTGGACATGTATGATTTACGTTGAAATTAGTGTATGTTCTGAAAGAATAGCGAACTATCCTAATACACTTGCATGACAACCTATCATTAATCAATTGTAGTTTGTAGGTTCTCTTTCCCCTACAAAAAAAAATCTCACTTTCATTTTCAGGTTTTCTTAAAAAAAAAAAAAAAGATTTGCATTTGAATAGCTCTAAGTTTCCATTTTTCATCCAAATAAATCCTCGAGTTTCTAAATAATGGTGAGGCTCTTATGCATCATATGAAATATATGTACTCATAGTTCAGACTTCAGTTGCAGGGTGGATAGTATAAAAAGTAATACTCCGTAAAATCCCAAAACGCTGTTTTGAAGTTCAAACTTTGTAGTATTGGTTTTTCATTTTCAATTTTCTCTCTAAGTTGTACTACTACACATTTTTCACATGCAACATATGAACGGTGTATATTTTTGCAAAGTAAAATTAAGCTGGAAATGTAGTGGATATCAATAGCTTTATACAAAAATAGACTCTTTATATGTCAAGCAAAATTAGGAAATGGGATCTTTTGTGGCTCAGACTATGGAGGAAAATTTAGGTAGTTTGACTCATTAATTGGATTATTTGATTTGAATAATTGCTTATGAGCTGTTCTTTTTCCTTCTTTTCTCATGGCAGGTATTTAAACATTATTTTGAGGAGCCAGAAGAGGAATCACTACGAGATAATTTTGTTGTAGTGGTATGATGATTTATAATTCCTTTCTTGCCTTTTTAGTTGGGTGATTTTGGAAACAGTTAAGAATACACGTCAAATGCCTACTAGCTGATTCTTGAAGCTGTTCGCAGTATGAGTTGCTTGACGAAATGATGGATTTTGGCTATCCTCAATACACCGAAGCAAAGATTCTTAGTGAGTTTATCAAGACTGATGCTTATAGAATGGAAGTTTCACAGAGGCCTCCCATGGCTGTGACGAATGTTGTGTCTTGGCGTAGTGAAGGGATACGTTACAAGAAGAATGAAGTAGGTTTATCCTTGAGCATTAGTTTCTCGTGATTTACAAGTATAATGTATGCATGTGTGGTGGTGTATATATATAATTAGTAGAAGATTAGTATTATTTGATAATTAATGGTAAATATTCACATTTTGACATCAAAATTTATTTGGGTCGTCTATATCCGACGTTATTTCTTTCCCACAAAAAATGTGATTTTGGCGCAAAAATATATTTGGGTCGGGCGGCATGGTCCCTAATAATTTCCCCCCAAAAAAATGTTTGGCGCCAAATATTATTAGGGTCGGCAACCTCGTCCCTAATAACCGATACCAAAAACTATTTGGCTCCAAAAATTTCCCGCAAAAAAAAAATTTTAAAAAAATAAAATAAAAATTATTAGGGTCGACTAAATCCCGACCTAAATATGGTATTTAGGACGGTGACGGGGGTCCTAAAACTTTTAGAGTTGCATGTTATTTAGGACCCTCGTTTCCCGTCCTAAAGGCCGACCCTAATAGTATTAAGGACGGGAATATGCCCTTTTAGGACGAGAAAGCGCCGACCCTAATACTACTGTTTCTTGTAGTGGGGACACTGAGTAATAGAAATAGTAGATACTTTTTGCCATTTTAGGACGATGACACTTACTCTGAGTCACAGTTGAAGCGAAAGTTAGTCACAGGGTATACATAAAAGGGAGTATTTGTTGTAAGGTATTTGTTTTTGTTCACAGTGTCTTTTCAATTTTGTAAATTTAATTGCTATTGCTTTTTGTTATAGGTTATTGGGATATTGGTGACTCAACTTACACTTGTGGTTTTTGCGGAGCATTTTTTTGGTACGAAGAACGATTGTGTCATTCCTACAATGTGCGTAACCCGAAATACGGGACATGTTGCTATCATGGGAAGATTGTTTTGCTAACACTGAGAAATCCACCACCTGAGTTAGGGAAGTTATTGTTCGGGGAATCAGAGTATAGTAAATCATATCTGAAGAATATTCGATCGTACAATAATATGTTTTGTTTCACATCAATGGGGGGAAAGATAGACAGAAGTATTAACCGAGGTGGTTGCCCTCCTATTTTTAAATTACATGGACAAAATTACCATCTGATTGGAAGTTTGTTGCCGTCTGAAGGTGAAACACCTAAGTTTGCGCAACTTTACATCTACGACACGGAGAATGAAATACAAAATCGTAAAGATTCTGTGAGGTAATTACGTATTAAATTATAGTTATTTTTTTGGCGACGTATATAGAAAATTCCAGTTGTTAGTAAGAAAAGAAACTCTTATTCACCCTTCCTGATACTCTCACACTCAACCTTCTCCAGGTGAGTTTCTACTATTGAGCCCCAATCTTAATATTTCATCCCGTATCTTTACTAATATATGTGTGTGTACATATCTTTTGTTGTTTTATATAGGTCGAAATCGAGGACATATGATTTACATGATGTGATTGTAAATGAGTTGAAGTCGATGCTAGATGAGCATAATGTGTTGGTCCAATCCTTCCGTATGGCGAAGGATAAATTACTTTTAGAGGGTATTACTGATGTAAGATTGAAATTGATTGGAAAGAGATATAGAGATGCAAGGGTGTATAACCTTCCATGCGTTTCTGAAGTAGCAGCGTTGATTGTTGGTGATTTCGATAGATCTTCGGGTGACAGAGATATTTTGATAGAGAATCGAGCTGGGGTGCTGAAAAGAATAAATCAATTACATCCTCCGTACTTAGGGTTACAATATCCTTTGTTGTTTCCATATGGTGAAGACGGTTATAGAGAGGACATTCTATTCGCGAATTATAAGGAAATGTCAGGTGGACATAAGAAAGTAAGCATGAGAGAGTACTTTTCGTATAGACTGCATGGAAGAAGAACTGAAGCGAAGACAATCTTGAATTCGGGAAGATTATTTCAGCAGTTTGTTGTCGATGCGTACACAATGATCGAGTCTGGTCGGTTGACATACATTAGGCTAAATCAGAAACAGTTACGAATTGATATGTATAAGGGGTTACCAGAGGCCATACTTAAAGGTGACACTGACGCATCTCGACAAGGAAAAAGGGTTATATTGCCATCTTCTTTCACTGGTGGCGCTAGGTATATGATTCAAAATTATCACGACGCAATGGCTATTTGTAAATGGGTTGGGCATCCAAATTTATTTATAACATTTACGTGCAACCCAAAGTGGCCTGAGATTATTAGATTCCTTGCGGATGGCGGATTAAAACCAGAAGACCGTCCAGATATTTTGTGTCGAGTGTTTAAGGCAAAGATTGACGACATGATACAAGATATTCGAAGGAATAAGATTTTCGGGGATATCATGTCAAATAATTTTATTTTGGTGTGACATATGCATACATATGTATGCGTATATATGTGCATGTACATACATACATGTACGCACATATGCATGTATATATATACAGTTATTGTTTTGGTAGAAAAAACAATAGAGTAGAATCTTAACTATGTTTAGTGTGTGGATTGAATAATAAGGAGGGAACTATGGAATTCGATTATATGGAACAAGAAAATGAAAAACGAGACAATGACAACGCGATTTGTTAACGAGGAAAACCTTGGAGGTGATAACCTCTTTGGAAAAAACCCCGGGAGTTAGGTCTCCAACCTTAAAGGTTCCACTATAATGATCACAATTACAACTTCGGAAGATAATGGAGAGGATTACAAGAGTTTGTGTGTAAAGTGTGTGCGTATGAGCATGAGTGTCATTTTCCGTCCCCATTTCCCCTTAAATACAAGTAACTAAGAAAGAGTCAAATATGGTTCCTACAATCTCGGCATTGTGGTTTATCTTTTCAACCTCCGTGAGACCAAGTCGCCCTAGCCGTTTGAAGGTCTGTTGAACGTGCTTGAAGGTTGTTTCCGCATTCCTCTCTTAATTACTGAAAAATAAGAATAATAATATTAGGAAATATTGGACAAGTAAATATTTAAAACAATACTTACAGTGTAATGACATCTCGTTATGCAGATCAATCAAGATGTCGTCATGTCAAAAAAAATGCCCACAACAATTTGTCCCCAAAAACATTTGACTATGTAGGCAACTCGAAGAGGCAAAATGTTTTTCCTTTTGAATTAATGACCCAACCGTTACTCGCCCGATGGGACGTTCTTGGGAGACGTGGCGATGAAATGAACGGCCGGGGGAGAGAGTTAATTTTGAAAAGGGATTCTTTTTTCCTTTTTATTAACCGCTTGAGAAAACTTATCTTCTCAAATCTTCTTTTCACCTCCTTTGGCCCACGGCGCCATTCGCTTTCAAGGTAAAATCACTCCATCTCTGACCTTCTTCCTTTGTTTATTCTTCTCTTTTGCTTTGTCAACCATGGGTAAAAGCAGATGTCTCGCTTCCAAACCCAAGAAAGCGTCATCCCCACAAGGTCCCGTAGAGATTAATCTCGACGACTTTGTTTGCGCAAATCTTCTCACTAAACCTCGTCGAAGAAACTTGTTTGTTTAATGATTCTCAAATAGAGACCATAAAACAACAATGTTGTTTCCCAAGTGGTGTAATTTTTCATCCTTTTTCCATAAAACTTAGGTCCGACCATGTTTCTCCCAAATGGATCTGCTTCTTCGAATATCCCTTCTTGCTAGGGTTTAGCTACCCTTTCCCACGGTTGGTTACTGAGTTCTTTCTAAAAACTCAACCGGCTTATGCTCAACTTATGCCAATGGCTTGGCGAGTATTTGCTTTTGTTCTTAAAGTAAACCGAGAAAACGGACTAGACTTAGGGCTCCCGAAATTGCCCATTCCTATGATCTTCAACTTTTTGGTTCCAAACGGTACCTATTTAGAAAGAAGTCGTAGAAATCCTTTGATGAGCAAAGCACATCCTCCAAGTTGATAGGGGATGGAAGAATAGGTTTTTCTTTGTTGATAGGACGTCAATCGGTGAGAAGGATGAGATGTCGAAGCAATGGAACCAGGGAGGTACTTAAATTCTTACTCTTGTGATTTCCTGTTCTTGAGACAAACTGAATTGTAATTGTTTTTGCTTTCATGTAGATATTGATTGGGGAGAGTTATTTCCGCCTGCAAAAGATACTTTAGCAAAAATCGAAGAGTTTTTCAATCTCCCTCTCGATAAGAGATCTCCCAAAGGTTTGCTGGAAGTTTCGTCGATCGTCCTGCAGGATATAAAGGCTTCAACTTCTCGTAATAATGTCTACTGGTAAGCTTGGCATCCTGTTACCTTTGATAACTGTCATTAATTTGATGTGTTATTTGTTATTGACAATATCTCTATGTCCATGCAGTCTCCAAAGCGATAGCTTCAGGGTCTGACTTTGATCTGTTTCTCAATGCAAGGTGAAAATGATGAAGGAATACCAAGAAGGAAAGGCTGGTGCCTGGGATATTCACAGGGAATGTGCCTATCTATCCAAGTTAACAGGTGAGGTGGGGGACGAGGGCGAGGTGTCATCAAGTCCATATGAAACAATTGTCCAGGATGCACCAACAGTTGGAGAAGTGACACCCGACAACACTGCGCAGTAAGCCACCTAAACAAAAAAGAAGGTAAAAGCAATTTGGTTCTTTGGTATTTTGTTGATGATTACTGGGGCGGAGTCCCTTAAGACAATTTTTATTTTGGTTTGGTTTGTAATAGGTCCTTAAGGGCCAAAGACAATCTTTTTTAAGTGTTGGGTTGGTTCAACACTTTCGCACTTTTACTTTGGTGGTTTGGATACATTATGGTTATTTTAGTTTAGTTATGGTCTAATGGTTTTCAAGCACGTCAAGGCTTGTTTCTTTTTTTGGATAATTTTTCGTATGTTTTTCACATATGGTGACATGATAGTATGTCGAATAATAGGTATTTAGGATGACATGTAGATGTCATAAACCGTAGATACTTAGATGACACGTATATGCCATAAACCGTAGATACTTAGATGACACGAATATGCCATAACCATAAGAATAATGCTTAAGATCAATCATCTAACTGAGTGGGAATGGGTAAGCTATATGAGTTTACCCATATAGGCCCACCCCACACCTCAATTAGTGAGATAACTTGCGCTCCAGTGCGAAGGTGTGGTAACCTAACTTCTTTAGAAAGAGGTAATTAACTCTTTAAACCTTAGAAGGGATTGTGTACCTTTACTTGAGAAGAGATGGCCAGCCTCTAACGGAGGAGGAATCGTTGTTCTTTGCATGCTTTCGATATGTCCCCATGTAAATGTGTCAATACCTCATAAGATAGAAACACGTTAAAAACGGACGCCAACTAAGGTTAACGTCTCTCACAAAGCATGTTAGAGACATCTTATCATGTAAATAATTAAAAAGATACATAGGAGAAAAGAATTAAAATACGATTCATACCTGGAAAGATGAGTTCATGGGAAGTCATATTTAAATGTAATACCTTTTGAGATGAATGGCGTTCCAACTTCTGGTATCATTTGGCCATCCAAGGTTGCAAGGCGATATGCTCCTTTTCCGGCTTGTGCATCTATCAAGTAGGGTCCCTCCCATTTTGGGGCGAGCTTGCCCGCATTGGACTCCTTGGTATTTTGGAATGCCTTTCGTAGGACTAAGTCTCCTACTTGAAACCTTCGACCCCGACGTTTTATTGTATGATCGGGCTACCCTTTGCCGATATGCCGCCATGCGAACTTTGGCCATATCCCTTAGCTCGTCCACAAGATCCAGGGAATGTATCAAGATGTCTTTATTATTTTCAGATGTAAGCAAGCTGTATCTTGCCGTAGGTACAAGGACTTCTGCTGGAATAACAGATTCGGTTCCAAATACAAGTGAATAGGGGGTTTGACCAAGAGCATTCTTAGATGTCGTCCTGTCAGCCCCATAGGACCATTGGTAATTCTTCCGCCCAACGTCCTTTTTTTCTGGTTTAGTCTCTTTTTAAGTTGCCGATTATTATTTTGTTGCTAGACTCTTCGCCTCGTCCATTGGCTTCGAGGGTGAACAGCGAAGACGTTACCATCTTAACACCCCAAGCCGTCAAGAAATCTTGGGTCCTCTTGCCGATGAACCGAGAGCCGTTGTCACAAATTATTTCTGATGGAATTCCAAATCGGCTAAATATGTTCCTTTTGATAAAAGATATTACTTCTTTATCACGAACTTGCACATATGCCTCAAACTCTACCCACTTAGAAAAGTAGTCTGTCATGGCCAAAAGAAATACTCGTCCCCCGGTGCTCTGGGAAGTTTTCCTACAATGTCCATTCCCCAAACCATAAACGGCCAAGGTGACAGGATAGGATGTAGCAATTCACTGGCCGGTGCAGATGTCCCCATGTCGCCGACAGAATCGCATTTCTTTGCGTAGTCAATGGCGTCTTTTCTCATTGTGGGCCGAAATAGCCCAACCTTAGAGCTTTAGTATGTAAACTTCTGCCGTATGATTTCCACAATCTCCTTCATGCAGCTCCTTGAGAACCTGATGGGCTCTATCTCGCTTCTAGACACCTTAAGTAGTGACCTGGCAGCAGATTTTCTAAACAAGAGATTATCAATAAGTACATATTTAGATACTCTTACCCTGAAGGCTCTCGCATTCTTCTCCTCAACTGGGATCGTATCATCTAAGAGATACTTGATAATAGGGGCTGTCCAAGAGGTTGATGCAGGAGAGGAAGGTATGTCAACATCTAGGACGAACATCTCGAGATTGTCAATTGCTGGGATGTCAACATGCACGATTGGGATATTGGTTTGTGAGAAGCTTTTGAAGGCCGAACCCAAATTTGCCAAAGCATCGCCTTGAGAATTTTCTTCTCGCGGGATTTGTTCCAAGGAAAATGTTTTGAATTTGGCCGAAATAATTTTTACAATTTCCAAATATGTCGTCATTTTAGCATTTTTCGCGACGTAGGACCCATTGTATTGATTAACAATTAGTAATGAATCCATGAACACCCGGATATGCTTGACATCTAAGTCTTGGGCTGCCGTTAAACCTCGCGATAAGTGCCTCGTACTCGCTTCATTGTTGGTAGCCTTGAGGCTGCAACTGATAGATTGTGGTATTATGTCCCCTTGTGGCGATTTTAGTACAACTCCAAGACCTGTACCTCTCATGTTGGAAGCACCGTCCGTGTAGAGAGTCCAAATTTTTAGAATGTCATCATCTTGAAGTTGTTGTACTTCCAATTCCACCTCTTGTTGTAGGGTTGGACTGAAATCAGCCACAAAATCTGCCAGTGGCTTGAGATTTTATTGCAGCTCTAGGCTCGTACTTGATGTCGTATGTGCTTAACCGTACAGACCATTTCGCCATTCGACCCGATATCTCTGGTTTTCTCATGACATTCTTAATAGGATAGTTAGTGCGTACAATAATAGTATGTGTTTCAAAATAGTGCCTTAATTTAACAGTAAGCTTATCAAAGCTAAAATTAATTTTTGTAAATGAGAATACCTGGTCTCAGCATCTAAGAGTGTCTTACTTATATAGTAGATGGGTTGCTGATTGCCATCTCGTTCTGTTATCAAGACCGCACTTACAGCGCCTTCTGATACCGCTAGGTAGATGTAAAGATGTTCTTCTATCTCCTGAGGTTTGGCCAATAAGGGAGGTGTCGACAAGTAAGTTTTGAGTTCCCGAAAAGCTTTTTCATGTTGGTCCTCCCATTGAAACTTTTTGTTCTTTCTTAAGATGTCGTAGAAAGGTTTGCATCGGTCCGAGGATTTTGAAATGAATCTAGTGAGTGCGGCAATTTTTCCTGTTAGTCTTTGGACGTCCTTGACAGATTGAGGTGATGACAGGTTGAGAATGGCGCGTATTTGTTCTGGGGCGGCTTCAATGCCTCTTTTAGTGCCCATATAGCCCAAAAACTGGCCGGCTTTCATTTCGAAGTTGCATTTAGCCGGATTAAGTTTCATATTGAAACAATCCAAGATGTCAAAGGCTTGAGAGAGATTGCTAATGTGGTCCTCGGCCTTCTTAGACTTAACAACCATGTCGTCGATGTATACCTCCATCAGGTCCCCAATCTGATCCTTAAACATCTTGTTGACGAGCCTTTGATACGTTGCACCCGCATTTTTTAGTCCAAAAGGCATGGCAATATAACAATAAATACCCGAGGGGGTTATGAAGGCAAGTGTTTTCTTGGTCGATGGTTCCATCTCGAATTTGTTGAAATCCCGAGGACGCGTCCACGAATGTGAGGAGTTCGTGGACCTGAGGTGGCATCAACTAATGAATCTATGTGCGGCAAAGGGAAAGGATCTTTTGGGCGTGCCTTATTTAAGTCGGTGAAGTCGACGCAAACTCGCCATTTCCCGTTTCTCTTCTCTACCACAACCACATTTGCCAACCATCTTGGATAATCGACCTCTCGTATCATGTTGGCTTTGAGTAAGCGCTCTACCTCCTCCTTGATGATCTGATTTCGGTTTCGCAAACTTTCTACGTTTCGGTGCACCGGTTTGAAGCCGGGATCTATGTTAAGTTTGTGAGTGATGACATCTTTGCTAATGCCGGCCATGTCATCATGTTTCCAAGCGAAACTTTTTATTCTCGCTTCTTAATAGGTTCACAAGCTTCTCCTCTATATCTCGACGATATGTCGTTGCCAATAAGTACTTTGATGTCCGGGTTGGAAGGATCTAACAATACTTCTTTCACATCATCCTCCCTAGCTTCCAGGACTTCACGTACTTTCTTCGGTAATTGCTATGCTTGTTTTGGAGATGTAGACGCCTTCATTGAAGTTTTGTAACATTCCTTGGCCACCTGTTGATCATCTGTAAATCTTAGCGACACCCCAAGGTGTTGGAAACTTCACACATTGATGGTAAGTGGAGGGTACGGCCTTCATTCCATGAATCCACGGTCTTCCAAGAATTACATTGTAAGATGTTGCGCAATCAATTACACAAAACCGTTCCACGGTGTTGAGGCCCTTTGAGTATATTGGAAGCTTTATCTCCCCACTGTTTCTTTGACTTCGCCACTGAAGCCTACCAAGATCAAGATTTTTTGACAATCTCCGATTCCGGGATGTTCATTTCTTTAAGGGTACCCAACATAATAAGATTGACGGAGCTGCCCCATCTACCGTAATACGTCGTATGGTACAGTTGGCGATCTGCAAGGAAAATGACCAGACCGTCATGATGGGGTTCCAGCAAGTTATCACGATCACTTTCATCAAAGACAATTGGGTCCGGGCAAGGTATCGACATCCCGGGTTGTCTCTCGGCTTTTCATCTTTTGACTCCTTAGCATGTCGCTTTTGCGGCGTAATAGGATGTTCCACATATTTCGAGCCTCCACTAATGAAGTTGATCACCTTTGTTGATGCTGGGGAGAAACTGGTCTTTCAGCTTCATGAGGAGCTTCTGCACTTTCAGCTTTCTTCTTTCTGGATCCCAACAGCTCCTTAAGATGTCCTTTCGAGAGCAAGTAACCGATCTCCTTTCTTAATGCGATGCAGCCTTCGCAACATGCCCAAAGTCTTCATGGTAAGCACACCATTTTGATTTGTCACGCCATCCCGTGGTTTTGTCCGTTTCTTTGGCCATCTCGGCTTTGTCTCCCAGGTTGCCCATTGCGCAAAGTACACCCGAAATATCAACCGTAAAACAATAATCGAAATGTTAGGCACATTATCATTATCTTCATCCTCACCGTCTATTGAATTAATTTTGCTAGTGTCAATTCTCGGATAAGGATTGGGACGGTTGTTTCGCGATGGGACGATTCGGTCTTTCTATCGGGATGGTCATATGTCGACGTCTTGGATGATGACTTTGATCTTCGCAGCCTCATCTTCCTCCGGGCCTTATGAATCTCAATGCCCCGCTTCCCGACTTCCTCCAGCCGCTTACAAGGAGTCATTACCAAATCTTGGTAATACTGCGAATCTTTCTTCAACCCCATTTTGAATGCTTCGTGGCCGTCGACATATCAAGATTGGGAATTTCCAGCACCTCTTTATTGAACCGGTGGACGTAATCCTTTAGGGTTTCATTAGGCCGCTGAGTTACATTGTAAAGGTCACTTGTCAACCTTTCAAATTGTCGACCGCATGAGAATTGGTTATAGAACATGTTGATGAGCCGGGCGTATGAACCAATTGAACCTAGGGGTTGCCTAATCAACCATTTCCGAGAGCTGGTCCAGATAAGGTGGATCCAAATCCCCGCATAAGCAAGCCTCCCGGAATTGAAGTGGAATATGGATTATGTCCATCTTTTCTTGATAGTGTGCCACGTGCTTCCTCCGGGTCCGTGGTGCCGTCGTACAACTTCATAGATGGTACACCGAAGCGCTTCGGTATGTCGACATTTGCAATTGCTGGGACAAACCGAGACCGATTGTAGCAGCTTTGCGTTACTGGTTGAATTGGAGGAGTCACACCTGCACGTTCATTACTAATTCTCACGAGATCCTCGCATCCGTTTAGCTAGCGGGTTTCCCGCAAAAGGGTCACCCATAGGAATACGATTGAAATTATTATTATTGAAAAGATTATTAAGCAAACCAGAGTTGTCCGTAGTAGTCGTGACACAGCCGCCCTATAAATGGGATGAATGGAGTGAATCCCGCAGAAGATGGTGTCAAAGGGGTGTCCCTGCAAAGATGTTGACATCATGAAAGATGTCACGAGGAGGATTGCCCATTGGAATGAATTCATTCTCGAAATGTAGATCCTCCGAGTTGTCAAAGTTGAGAACCCTTGCGCGCAGTGGTGATATGTTTTCAAGCCGAGATGCTATGAGTTGTTGGTCTTTCGCATCTTAATCATGGAATTGGTCAACACCTTCGAATTGTTATCTTGCCGGTCCAACCTTTGATTCAACTCCGGTTAGGATACTCCGGATGTCGCATCTCGCATTGGAAGAGGTCGCCCCTTTTGTGGAGTCTTCGTAGGCCGAGTTGGCCGAGATCCGGTCCGAGGAGGCGGTGGTAACAAGCCGGTTCTACCTCCCGATGTGGGAACAACGGTGGGACCTTTGCCGGCGGTGGACACATTGGTGGGTGCAGACATAGCGAATTCGATTAGGAAATGTTTCAAATAACCGATAAACCACGAGGCCCTCTAGGGCGCCAAATTGTTTTGGTAGAAAACAATAGAGTAGAATCTTAACTATGTTTAGCAAATAAGTGGATTGAATAATAAGGAGGGAACTATGGAATTCGATTATATGGAACAAGAAAATGAAAAACGAGACAATGACAACGCGATTTGTTAACGAGGAAAACCTTGGAGGTGATAACCTCTTTGGAAAAAACCCCGGGAGTTAGGTCTCCAACCTTAAAGGTTCCACTATAATGATCACAATTACAACTTCGGAAGATAATGGAGAGGATTACAAGAGTTTGTGTGTAAAGTGTGTGCGTATGAGCATGAGTGTCATTTTCCGTCTCCATTTCCCCTTAAATACAAGTAACTAAGAAAGAGTCAAATATGGTTCCTACAATCTCGGCATTGTGGTTTATCTTTTCAACCTCCGTGAGACCAAGTCGCCCTAGCCGTTTGAAGGTCTGTTGAACGTGCTTGAAGGTTGTTTCCGCATTCCTCTCTTAATTACTGAAAAATAAGAATAATAATATTAGGAAATATTGGACAAGTAAATATTTAAAACAATACTTACAGTGTAATGACATCTCGTTATGCAGGATCAACTGAAGATGTCGTCATGTCAAAAAAAATGCCCACAACAGTTATAAACATATCTACCTACATATATATATGTATATAAGTTTATACATATGTATATATACGTGTGTGTGTATACATATGCATATAAGATTCAATATGTGTCTCATCTTCGTATGATTTAGTTTAGTTCCTCGCTAATTAAAAAAAAATATTTTGACATGTCGCACATATTTCCAGTTATTTACACCATCGAGTTTCAAAAGAGAGGACTGCCTCATGCCCATATATTGTTATTTCTGGCGAGCAACTTCAAGAGTCGTACTGCTGAAGAGATTGATTCTATTATATCAGCTGAAAATATAGAAGGAGATATAACGGGCGAACGATATTGAAGAATGGGGTTTACCTGGATAACAGACATGTTGTCCCTCATAATCGTTATTTGTTGTTGAAATATGGAGCGCATTTGAATGTTGAATGGTGCAATTAGTCCCGAGCGATTAAGTATTTGTTTAAATATATCAACAAAGGGAACGATCGTGTGACAACGACTTTTTCTAGAGACGCGAATGATGAATGGTCCGATAGAATTGTTGATGAGGTTAATTTATATTACGAATGTCGTTATGTATCATCCTGTGAGGCGGCCTGGAGGATATTTGGGTATGAAATACAATATAAGGATCCACATGTTGAGCGTTTGAGTTTTCATCTTCCTGATGATCAAGGTGTGATATTCACAGACTCTGATGATATAGGTACTGTCGTGGAAAGAGAGTTTGTAGGACTGTAAGTACCCCAATCTGGATCACCCCCTTTCAAGCACACGGGAAGCACCGCAGACTCATCAACGCAGTCTCGACGACCTCTGGCACTCAAAACCCTCTCAAAACCCCCAGCCAAACCAAGGGAGGAGCCTTTCTGGGATAAAAAGGGACAAAAGGACCTTTTGGGAATTTTCAGAAAATTGGAAAAGCAATAATGGTCCGTACGGACCTCTTTGCTTTAATAATTACTGAATCCTCTTAAAGTCCACAATATTCCCTCAAATCCCGGGGAAAATGATTACCCTCCTGCAGAGTTGGTCCGTACGGACCTCTTTGCATGTCAACTTGGTCCGTACGGACCTTATTGCACATGGAACATCATAATTGCAAAATATTCCCCATCATCACGCATTCCTCAAATCGAGGAAAACCAAAAGTCTCGATTACTGTGGAGGTCCGTACGGACCTCTTGCACCAAATCTCGGCACTATAAATAGAGGGCTCCCTCCTCATTTTCACACACCTCCCACTTCTCTCTTCCTCCCTAGGCCTTCCGGCTTCCCCTCTAAGTCCTTCCGAGGCATTCCCGCCCCTTTCGGATCCTTCCGAGGCCTTCCGAGCCCCCTCGTGCGTGCTCCGGGCCTCCCCGAGCGCTCCCGCGACGCTCCCGCGCCGCCCGAGGCACTCTCGAGGTACTCGAGGCCCTCGTGGTACTCCGAGGCCTCGCCGGTCTTTCCACGGTGTCCCGGCTCTTTCCGAGTCAAACCGGCGATCCCAAACCACGCCGAAACTCGCCCGAGTGACTCTCGCCACCCAACGCACGCCGAACTCGCCCGAGTGATCCCGACGATCCCCACGCACGCCGAACCTCTCGCCCAAACGCAGCCTCGCAACATCAACTCACGCCGAAACTCGTCCGCGTACAACCGGTCCTCCCGAAGCAATCCCGATCCGTACCGAACGCTACTCCGACCTCAAACACTATTCCTCACGGAAGACAGTACACGAACCAACATTCGTAAGGCTTCCTTCCATTACTATTTCAATACATTTCCATACATAGCATACAATGTAGACATCCGATACAAAGATGCATTTTTAAAAGCACACACACACACACAACATTTAAAGGATATTAGGGGTATCCGAAAGACTCGTTTTACGAGGCGACTCTGGGTGAGCTCTAATATTCTAATATTCTCTTCCCGAGGAGTCATCTCGACCTCCGAACTCAAAATCTCATCACACAAAAACAGCTTTAAAATTATCTTTAAACCGATGCCCTTTTTCAATGTTTTGGGCTTAATAAAAACGGCGTGGCGACTCTACAAATGCGAAAACAAACGGCGAGACACCTCCAACTAAACGCCGAACGGAATAAATCCAGATGCCGGGCGCGAATGCGCCGCCTCTGATCCGGCGAACATTCCCGAAAAGCGGGCGAACGCGAGATGCCTCGCTTGCGCGAGCCTGATCCCGGTAATTTTTGGCGACTCATTGGGAATTTTTTGTTTTAAAAGCTTTTAAACAAAACAAAAGATTTTTAAAACAATGATGAGGGTCAAACTTTCATTTTACCCCTTCTTTAATCAAGTTGTGTGTGTGTGCACGTGCTTTACTTTTTATTTTACAAAAAAATAAAAATACAAAAAATGCATCAATATACATCTGCATACATTTAAAATTCTTCAAAAACTTCGTTTTACTTTAAAAGAATTTTAGAGACCGCACACTACGCGCACCGTCGCCTCGGTTACACCGCACTCTACTCACACCGCCGCCTCTGCTACACCGCACGCTACGCGCACCGGCCGCTCGGATACACCGCACACTACAACCCTCAACCCGGAGTGGTCTCGGGCCAGCCCGTTTGGTCTTCCTAGGCCTCTTAGACGCGCACGGGATCATTCCAAACATCCCATCCTAGCCAAGCGTCAACCCCGCACGTTTGAAGTCTTGAGTCACACTCGTCCGCACTCGGTTGGTTTTTACCTACCGTGTCATACACTCGGATACATATACCATGCCGGCCATTTTTCTCGAGTCAAGGCTCGAACTCAAGATCCCTCGCGCAAGCAAAGCGATGAAAGGTCATGCTAAAATCTTGACCCGATCTTGATTTCCGAAGCTACACCTGCACGATGTTCCGTCCCGATATACATCCATGCTCACATGACACCATGTCATCACGCCTTTGATACGTCGCCCATGACAATATGACCAGCCAACGCCTAACGTCACGCATCCTTGCGCAAGCAAGGTAAAGAGAGGTCATGCCGAACTCTCGACCTGATCTTGACTTAGTGGCCGGCTCTGGTTCACTATTCACATGGCTAACGCATCAAAACGAACATGACAGCTCGGTCCTTAGGTTCGATTTTTCTTTAGGCCGGTGGAAACCGCTTGCACTATAGGACCCTCGCCCGGGCCGGCCCACCCCGGGATGTCGAAATACAGTGCAAAACGAGGGGCTTATAGCCGCACGTATGGTCTCCATCGACCCAGATCTAGCATAGTTACGAAAAGAAGAGCAATCTTTTCCAACCTACCTAGGATTTCGAGAAAACATGTTTTAAGTAAATTAAAACAACAAAAAAATCAAAAATAAAAGAAACGGAAACCGCATGCCACGCGAGCTTTCCCCTTTTATCCCGTGAGGCCATTCCCGTGTCTAAATCCTTGCCCGTCACCCTCCAAATAACCGAGAGTGGTTGAGAATACCCGGAAGCCGCCTTTTCGCATCGAGGTCACAAGGTCCGATAGCTCCTTCCAGCTTCAACGGTTTGCACCGTCCGCTACTCTCCCATGACGGGATCAACGTATAACAAGTGAGGGAAACGGAACCCCGCCACTAAGGAACCTCCAGCATAATGGAGGAGGTGCCGCGAGCCTTCGAAACCATCAAGAAGCGCCAAGAGGAACAAAGAAGCCCGGATCGTAGACACCTTGCGTCTTCGAGGAACAGCCAGCCTCCCAACCCGATGGAACCTTTGTTCTCATAGAGGACGAAGACATACCGGCTCCCTGCCTCTCAAAGCTATCAAGAAGTTCCGCCTCCGCCAAGCTACGAGATCCCAAAGAACGCAAAGCGCTCTCGCTCAAAGCTCCTCAGCGTCGGGCCAAGCAGCTCCGACATGCCCGCCAACATGGGCCCTTCGCTCCGCACATCAAGCTCGCACCAACAAGACACATACGTGCTCGCTCCGCGTATCCCAATGCATCTCGGTATCCCCCAGATTCAATCCTTTGCCTCTATACGAGCCTCGCAACCACAATCAAAAGTCCCCATGCTTACTGTGGACAGTATCCCGAGCGGATATCCCGACATCTCAAGCTTGCCACCGCTAGTCTCGCCAATTGGGGCTAACGAATCATTTCCCAGCTTCCCAAACACAACCCTTAGCTGACCCGGCAATCACGCCTCAACTTCAACACCCTGTGGTATGGGTTGGTATACACTCAACTACCTCCCCAAGACTCCCGAATGGCGATCCCATCGCCCAATCCACCCCCATCTTCGGCTTCCGTCCCCGAAAACGGTAACCCACCTCGCATACCGATCCTCACATGGCTTGGCCGATCGAACAAATGAAAGACATGCAAGGCAAGCTAGCTAGTTCTCGGAAGGACTCCCTCCCGCCTACCGATCCGAACAAAGTGGTCCCTCTCCCTCCAAAGTTCAGATGCCGGAAATGGAAAAGTTTGACGGGACAATGCCCAAAAACCCACATCGACACCTACGTCCCGGGTATGAGAGCCAAAGGGGCAACCCTCAACAGATGGCGCATCACTTTCAAGCATTCCTCAAATCCACAAAGACTAAGGTGGTTCCTCAATGTGAAGGCGTAAAACCGCTCCACATGGGATCGATCGCGAAATCTTCCCCGGAGAAGTACCGCGCCAACCTTGAATGGGAGACAAACCGCCATGACTCCGCAAGCCACCGAACAAAAGGATGACGAACCAAAGGCGAGTTCTACAAAAGATGGAACCGGAAGCTAAGCGAGATAATGGATCCACTTTCCAAAGAAGAGCAGATGGACATCTTCCATTCCCGCCTCAAGCCATCTTTGAGGACCTTGATCGCCCACCATTTCTATCCGGATCTCCGTGCCATGGTCAACGCCGGACAAAGTTTGAAAAGACTCGAGTCTTCAAAAGGCAACAAAGAACCCCGCCTCATCTTACCGCTATCGAACAAACCTCGGCAACTTCAACTCCCGCCCGACCAAAGGAAAGGAAGCAAAATGAACAAGACACTACATTCGTAACGGAGCTCAAGTAAACCGCGATCAAGCAGCCCCCCAAAGAATAACAATCCCCTCGCTTCCCACGCTTCCAAAGATTTAGATAACCTCAAATGCCCTCGGGTCAAGTATTTGAAGCTTGTGAAACGAAATCTTCTCAAACCACTCGAGAATTTCCAACCGAAGACTCCCAAACCCAACATGGATATGAGCAAGCACCGCGCCTTCCACAACTACCCCGGCCACACCACCGACAATTGCTTCGTGCTCAAGCAGTGGTCCAGGCTCATTGAGGAGGGAAAATTGGAACGCCCTCGTGGTCCCAATACCATCGGAAATCCATTCCCCCGAACGACAGTGGTAAACTCAATAGCCTTTGACGAAACTCCAAGCGAGAGCAGACCCCGCAATTTCCGAAACCGTCAAGCATGCCGTCCCGCTACGACCGGGAGCGTGAAACCGTAGTCAAGAGATCTCGTGACCGGGAATTCCGACAAGAACGCCCAAGGGCAACCGTCTCCCTACGATCTTTGCCCCACCCAAGGCATACAAATGGATGGATCGAACGTTCCCTGTAAGAGACCGAGTCAAACGGTAGCACGGGAAGCGGTTTAGCCTTCACAGACGATGACTTGCCAATATGTGAGAATCGGCACAACGAAGCCCTCCTCATCCTCATAAAAATAGAGATGTTCTTCCTCCCGAACGCCTTGATTGATAACGGCTCCGCAGCCAACATCATCGCTTGAGCACACCGAAACGACTCCGCATCGACCGTTCTTCGATAAGGCCTTCACCTCGGTAATCCGAGCCTACGATTCCACCGCACGACCAATCGTAGGAGTCATCAATCTGAGGATCCACCCGACGTACAACCGGAGCTCGGTAGAGTTCCAAGTCGTGGAAATCAAACCAACCTTCTCTCGCTTGTTGGGACGACCTTGGATACATCGATGAAAGCAAGATCATCTACTCTTCACCAATGCGTGAAATTCATCAATGCCAATGGAGCGATCGAAGTGATCCGCGGAAGCAAGCAGTAATGGCAAGTGCTTGGCCGCAAGCTATGACCTGCAAGAAGGTCCCGACATGACCGAATACTCTTCCCGCATAATTCTCCTACCCCGTCCCGCTACGAAGTGGATCCTTACATCCACGCTCTAAGCCGCGACGAGCCGGAAATCGAAGAACTCATGGGTCGATGACAACTCGATATATGCGATCGTGAAGAATGCTTGAGAGAGGATCAAGAGATGGATGCCCTAATGGAGATTGATCGAGGAGTAGACCCTTACTTCGCCGAAAACCCTCTTGCAAACCGGCTCATCACCGATCCCCGATACAAGACAACCCTCTAGCCGACACTCGGATCTTACTGGGACAAACATCACAGCCTAGTTCAATTCAACATTCCTGTCCGACCCGGATGAACAAAGGCGCAACCTCCTCCAAGGCTTAATCGTGGAAGGAGATATAGCATGCCCTCGAATCGACATTGTAAATGTCGTCCAAGCAAAGATCCTGCATAAAGAGGCAGATTCTATGAAAGTGATCAACATCGCAAGAATCAACTCCGACCGCCGAATGCTTCGCCCTCCTAGAAGTAGCCCTCGCCGACTTCTATCATCAAAAACCCCCAAGGACTCGGTGGCAACACTAATGGAGGGACATCATCGTGGGAGCAGCCAAAACCTCCGCGATCCGGTTTGAAATCGAACCGCATGCAAGCTACTTTCCGGACTCATGCCAAGGGAAGATTGGCCACTCCGAACCAAAGACCACTCCTCTGGGAGCTACAGCCATCCGAGAGTAATGAAGCTCGGTCCAATCCCTCGTCGCCTATAGTCTAGCTTCGAGTCTTGTTGTCTCGTGTATTCACATCTTTTGAAGTCTTTGACGGCTTTACGCCCGACGATTGTGAATCTTTGATCAACAATGTACGCCTTCACGCTTTCAATAAAAGGTCCGACCTTCCTAAAAATCATTTCATTGCATCTTTTAACAAATGATGATATTAACTAATCAAAACAAGTTAATAACAATTCATCTATACAAAAGGCAAACACATTAATTAAATAAATGCATCAAGCAAACATTTAAGCATGTTGTCAAACGAGAGAAAACCGGCCCAAGCCGCCGAGAAGGTTTTAATCACAACGATTTGCAAGATTGTCGAAGAGCCAAAGAGACGCAAGTCCGACGCCATTTCCAAAGACAAACCGTATTTTCCAATACCTCAAGAACGGGAAACCACCTTCATGAACAAGGAAGACCCACACACGTAAGGGGTCAAAACCAAGAGCATCATGGCCCTAAAACGCCTCGCTCTCACTTCGTCATCCTCGGGGACATGCTATACAAGAAACGCTACTACGGGCTACTCCTACGCCGCATCGCCCAAGAAGAAGCAAACAAGTTCATGAACGAAGTCCACAATGGGGCTTGCGGTCCCCACATGAACGCCGCAGCCCCGATGCAAATCATTCTCAGATGGGCTACTACTGGATCTCCATGGAGGCAGATTGCATCCACTTTGTCCGAAGCCGCGACAAGTGCCAACGGTTCTCCAACCTCAATCATCTACCTCCTCACGATCTCTACCGCATGACTACACCTCGCCATTTGCCACTGGGGGAATTGACGTCATCGGGAAAATCGCTCCGCCAGCAAAGAATCTGGCCACGAGTTCATCTTAGTAGCCATCGACTACTTCACCAAATGGGTCGAAGCCAAGTCCTACAAGGTACTCACCTCCAAGAAGGTCGCGCATTTCCTCAAGGAAAACATCATCTCGCCGATACGGCATCCCAAATGAGGTCATATCGACAATGGTTCACACTTCGGGTGGGAATTCGACTGCATCGCCGCCGAATTCAAGATCACACGCCACAAATCTTCTCCCTACCGGCCACAAACAAACGGCGCCGTGGAAGCAAAGAAACAAAACCCTCGAACGGATCATCCGAAAATGACCACCCGAGGACGAGATTGGCCCGAGAAGCCGCACCTTGCACTTTGGGGCTACCGCACATCGCCGTAATGCCCACGGAGAAACCCCATTTGCCCCGACATACGGATGGAAGCAGCCCTTCCCATCGAGCCGAAATTCCCTCACTCCGAGTGCCGCTGAAAATGACATCAACGAAGTTGAATGGCTCCGGCCGACACGACGAATTGGCTCGCTAGACGAGCGACGACTAAAGGCCATGGAACACGTCCGAGCCTATCAAAGCAGTGATGGCTAGAGCTTTCGACAAGAAAGTCAAATCCCGAGACATCGTGGAAGGCGACCTTGTACTCAAAGAAAAGCCTCCCACTCGAACCAACCCACTGGGAAAATGGGAACCCACATGGATCGGCCCTTTCGTGGTTCAAAAGATCTTCTCCTGAGGCGCCATGAAGCCGATGCACCTAGACGGCAATCCCTTCATGAATCCAAATAACGGAAGCAAACTTCGCAGATACTTCGCCTAAAGAAGAACAATCGTGCATCTCTTGGCACTCCATGTAGTGTCGAACTACGCACTGAGCCCTCTAGTCCGGGGAACGTAGGCAACCTTAATTGGTCCGGTCTAAAAATACACAAAAAGTCAAAAGTTTGAATGTCAATCAAGACCTCCATCAAGCTACGCACTTTTCAAGAACACGCCCCAACAGCCACCTTGACCAAGTCAAACGACGGCGGCAACATCAAAGGACATCCGAGGGTCACTCAAAGATCAAACGACCGACTCATGTCGCTTCCAAGCCAGGGCTTGTCTTCGCCTCACGCGCTTCAAAAAAAAAAAAAAAAGAGCTCGAGCAAGGGCTCACAAAAAAAAAATAAAAAAAAGAGAGCTCGAGCAAGGGCTCACAAAAAAATTAAAATAAAAGAAGCTCAAGCAGAAGCTGCAAAAAGAGGTCAAGAGCCCGACGCCAACAAGAGGCAAGGAAGCTACGAAAAAAAGACCGTCAAAACGACTTGTCAGAGATCACTCAACCTCTCGCCCAAGCACAAAGCCTAAGCAAAAGGGATTGCCGTCATGGCCTGCATCGCTTCGCCCGCAAATGCAATGTAAAAGTCCAAAGACGGACGCCGACAAAGTGCACAAAAGAAACAAAGGCAAACAAGAGATCTTGCGTCTCGACAAAGCTTTAAAAGTAAATCACAAATCACTAACGGTTACAACATTTCTTGATGAGTTCAAGCACGGTCTACTCTCAAGTTCACAACATGCTAAAAGACAAATTTTAATACATTTAACAAATAATGTGTTTGCAAATGCAATGAATGGATACCTAGGAGGTCATTCCGCGCCATCTCGCGCTTGTCCCTCGCCATTCTTTCCTTTCTTCCTCGTCCCCGGCGAGTCTTCTTTCGCTCCACGTGAACCAACTCGCGTCTCTCGCTCCGAGATCGTGGGTCCTCCCCGTAGAGTCAAACAATCCAAGAGCTCTCGTGGCTTCATTCGCCCGTGCTTCGGCTCGGATCTCCTCCCCGCGAGCCCGCAAAGAGGACCTCTCCCCGTCGCCGGTCAACTCTAGTCTCGTAGTCAAACAAAGTGTCTCCCGTCACATCCAAAGGGTCGACTGTGCTTCGGCACTCCTAAGGCAATAGCTACTACGGCAACCGGGTCCTGTAATCGCTACACGCCCGCTTCTCCAAGACCACTTGGGATCGCCCAACACGCCGCTCATACCAAAGCCGTGCACCGAGTCGTCAATACGACACTCCCGACGTCTAAGGAGTACCACAGAGGGAAAGCGGAATACTTCCATACCTCGTAAAATACAAGAAGGCACCCGAAGCCGCCATACAAAGAGGAACTACCTCCGCAGTAGCAAGGTCATCCCAACCCAACAAAGGCTCCCGCTTCATCCCAAACCGCCGGAAACAAGCGACGGAATATAGAAGGAGGACCAAGACAAACCCGGAACTCGACAACGTAGGACCCTTCCCCGCAAGATCCTCCTAGTCTCAATCCTCCAAAGGCGGAACCCACCAATGATCTCGATGCGTACCAAGCCGTGCCATCCATCTCTCCCAAAGTGATCGATCCATATCCAACACAAGAGGTCGCCGAGCAAATGACCACGGACTAAACGACGCCGGAGCCTCGCATGGCCTCGAAGTCTCTCTCGCAGCCCACAAGGTGAGCAAAGCGGGGCTTCCCCTCTCATGAACCGATCCCTGCCGCGACGGCCGATACCATGAAGAGTCTCCCCAAAGACCAACGGGACAATATCCTCTCCACTCTGCAAAGCGCCTAACCACATCTAGCAAAGCGCCATCGCAAATGCCAAGGAGCCGACTCAGAAAAGCGTCGCCATCACGCACAAGGCAAATGCGTCCCAAGAGACATCACTCATCATCAACCATGAACCGCTCCGGCAGCTCGTAAATGTCGATATGACCCGAATCAAGGATCATGCCCCGCACTTCTTCCAACGAAGTACGAAGAAAGCCCGCAAGCTTCACGCTCACCGCAAAGACCACCAATCAAAGGAAGCGAGATGGCCTCCACCTCCTGGCCCCCAATCAAAGCCCGAAAATCCTCAAAAGTGGGCACCATTTCATTGTAGGAGAAACAATACACATGCCTCCTAACATCCTGTAACTTCGCGGCAGCCCGCAACAAATCCCAATCAGAACCAACTCCTTAAAAGACCAAATCGAGCAAAGACGAAACCTTACCTCGAAAGCCCGTCTCTCGATGCCTCATACGGCGCCGCATCCACGTTTTCACCGCTCAAGGAAGTGTGCTTGCCTCTCCCGCGAAAGCCTCGGCAAAATTCTAGGAACGTACGAAGAATCCATGGCAAAAATGGAGGTTCCTAGAGAAAATGGGGAAGATAGCTCGAAAATGGCTGAAAATGGGGAAATGGGGAAGGACCAGACACTGGAACGCATTTATCTCCTTCCCAATAGCAAGGTTGGTCCGTACGGACCACTTTGCATGCTAAGTATGTCCGTACGGACCTCCTTGCAAACAACCCATTTCCCCAAAGAACAAGACATAACAACCACCGTCCTCGCCAGACCTTGCTCCAAATCGCCCAAACACCGGCCAAAGCCATTCCCGCAAACATACACTACCCACAAACGCACTCTCGCCTCACGTGGCATGCACAAAATAAAAATAATAATAGCAACAATTTCTAGGACAATTCCCTGAATCACAAAAATGACATTACATCTTAAAATAAAATACTTTTTGCCATGCAAATACAAGTGTTTTATTACAGTACATCAAATGTCTCGTTGCTAAACAAAAAAAAAAAAAAAAAGAGAAGATATGGAAAGAGGGAAAGCAAATGAATACTAATCCGACTCCTTCAAGATCATCATCCTCGCCGAGGTCCTCCGCAGAGAAGTCGGGCATCCCGTGAACTCGCCCGTCACGTCCTCGTCGTCGAGTACCGAGCCCGCCGAGGCCGCCACTCAAAGTAATCCGAAGGATCAAATCCGACGAAAGGATCAAAGAAAGAAGGCTCGAGGATCCTCACCCGCGCGCCCCGCGGAGGGAAGAACCGAGCAAAGGGCCGCCGCCTCGGAGCTCCCGAAGACGTCCCGCATCCATGCTATGCCGCCCTCGAAGGTCCCTCCCGCTGCGGCTCCGGCTCGGCTCTGGGAGGAACGTCTGCACGTAATGCCTCGAAGGCATAGCCGGGTACGCCGGCACGCGTCGCGAAGACCGGCAAGACATCTTCGACGCCATCTTCTTCGCAAACGACCTCATCGCCACATAACGGCGAGTCAAGATATCATAGGCTCTCCCCTGACTCCGCACAAGCAAGCGCCAAGGAAACGCTCAAAGCAATACAGCTTATACTCAACAACAAAAAGAGTAAAATACGTAAAAGATGCCAAGATGGAAAAGAGTCAAGCACACTCACCGATCTATCGGGATCCACTCGGTATGCAAGCAGAGCTCGCCGAAACGGGCATGTACACCCTCCTCCTCGATCCGTCCCCACGGACATACGTGAAATCCGGCCCCGCATCGGAACCTCTCGGGAGCCCGCGGCGCCTCTCTCTCCTCGCCGCACTGCGGCGTCCTCGGCTTCCTCCTCACGAAGGCCCCGTACTCCTCTCCATACAAAATAAACTCCTGCGCCCACACCGCCAAGGTACCTCTCAAAATCAAGCACATCCATATCCCGGAATCAAGCATCCCAAAAGGAGGGTCCCTGAGCCACGGGAAGCACACCGGGCCATGCCGCTGTAAGACCCGCTCCCAGTGTACATGACGTCGCAGTCAAGCCCCGCAAAGATCTTCCGTCCGCGGCCACTCCTGAGCCCTCAAACTCATCACCCTCATACCGAGCCCACGGAACAAAACAAACCCCTCCGGCTACCCCTCTCCGTACGCTCCCGCACATCCCCGTAGGCGATGGTGAGCTTCCCCTCGCCGGTCCTCCTCTTCCTCGCCGTACGAGCCCACCAAAGATAGCAGATACGCAGCAATGCCCCTGGATCTCTATCCCACTGAAGCACTGAAAATCTCGTAGAACCACACCCGTGACAAAAATGTAAAAGGCTCAAGGCAAAAGAAAACGGAGAAACGACAAGTTGCTAAATCAAAACAAAGAATAAACTCATACCTCCAAAGCAAAGTCAAAACAAAGCCAATGAATCGGCACACCCCGCTAAACCGGTCCAAAGAAAAGTAGAGCTCGCCAAGCTCGCCCGCCCCAAGCGATGTCACAAACTCTATCCAGATCAATCAAGCTCTCCAACAGAGCAAAGGGAGCCGCAGCCGCGTGGTTCGAGAACAAAGTCTCTGAAAGTGCATACCACAAAAAGGAGCGCGCCGCCGCTCCGCCGTCACCCGGCCGGTACCCCTGACATAGGCCCCAATACCGGCCGTGATCCTCGCCTCCACATCGCTATACAAAGCATCCCTGTGCCCTCGCGAGGACGAGGCTCAAAGCCCAGCAGCTCGGTCAACACAAGATCGGAGATCATATCTCTCCACCGCACCGGCCCTCCTCAAGGAAAGCCCTGCATCGCAAAGCAAAGTCGGTCCGTGTCACCGTCACCTCTCCCCAACTCGTATGGAAGGTGTGGGTGGTATCCCACCAATACTCGAAAGGCCAAGGAAGACGCTCTTGTTCTTCCTCGTGTCAAACCCCGCCTGTGTTCTCTACGAACACACCTGTGCCGTAAGCGTAGACCAGCCTCCCGGGACTCGGCCTACCATCCACGGAAATATCGTGCATCCGCCGCCACAACTCAACAATGACCTCGAGCGATCCCCGAGTCTTCATCCTCTTGGCCTTCCACCATAAGCCCCGCATCCCGCATGTAAACACAAAGAAAGGTACGTCAATCACAGTACTTAATATAAAACAAAAGGCACAAAAGTCCGTCCCAACACGGAAAGCCATGAAAATAACCCGTCACAAAACACGGCACACATTGCACATATTTTTCACAAATAACCCGTCACAAAACACGGCACACATTGCACATAATTTTCACATACATTATACATATAATTTTTCCCATGCAGTCCGTCACAAAAATACGGCACACACTGTACACATTTTCTCAAAAAGAAAAAAAAAGGGGGATTAAGCCCTACACGACACATTTTCAAAAAAAAGTCCGTCCCAACACGGCAAAGGCACATATAACCCGTCACAAAAACACGGCACATATTGCACATATTTTCCCCACAAAGTCCGTCACCCGAAAACATGGCACACACGGCATGACACATCTGCATAACAAAAATCCGTCCCTACACGACACACACTTTCAGACAAAACCCGTCACAAAACACGGCACATGTCACATTTTTTCACAAAATTTGTCACTACACGACAAACTTTTCTCATAATGTACATACATAAATAGCATACGGTACAAAACACCAAAACATGCATTTTCATAGAGAGGCACTTTATTTTCACAAATAAAAGCTAATCTACACATTTCTGCACAAAATACACATACCCACAATTTTTACATGTCCATTTTTAGCAATTCATCAAGAATTTCACAAAAGGCATAAAAAAAATAACAAAAATTCAAAAATGTGAAAAACTAAAACCTAGTTCTAGCATTCAAAAAAATTCGAGCAGGAAATCAAAACGGAACGGATTTCTTACCTCACCGACGTTCCTAGAACGACGATTGTGCACCTCCGGATTTGGATACAAGACATCCGGATTCTTTGAAGATGGAACAAACGAAATCCAATTTCTTTGGAGCTCCATCCGTTGCTCGACCACTTCTTGACTACGTTGTCGACGATTCCTTCGAGATCCTTCCGCCATCGCAAGCAATTCAAAGCAAAAATGGAGGATTTTGGTTAACAATGGAGGTTTTTTTGCTCTCCTTCTCTCTCTCTGGTTCACGCAGGGAAGAAGAAGAAATGGGGAAAGGCTCCAGCATTTAACCCGGTCAAAACCTGGGAACTGTAAAAAATCAAAGTGGTCCGTACGGACCTCTTTGCATCCAGGTTGGTCCGTACGGACCTTCTTGCAAGGGAGGGCCAAATTACTTTCCTGCCCTTATAATCTTTGCCCCTGGCTGTCCTAAGGCCTTTTTCAGCAAATCCAAGTGCAGAATGGTCCCTAACCCTTCAATTCAACCACCGGCAGTCAGCGTAAGACCGGTCCTCGCCCACTCAACGGCAATTCAACCACCGGCCGTCAGCGTAAGCCCGGTCCTCGCCCACTCAACGGCAATTCAACCACCGGCAGTCAGTGTAAGCCCGAACCTCGCCCACTCCAACGGCAATTCAACCACCGGCCGTCAGTGTAAGACCGGTCCTCGCCCACTCAACGGCAATTCAACCACCGGCCGTCAGCGTAAGCCCGGACCTCGCCCACTCAACGGCAATTCAACCACCGGCCGTCAGTGTAAGACCGGTCCTCGCCCACTCAACGGCAATTCAACCACCGGCCGTCAGCGTAAGCCCGGTCCTCGCCCACTCAACGGCAATTCAACCACCGGCCCTCAAAAGAGGTCCGAAGTCATCTTCTCAGCAGAAAGGGCCCCTACAAGGTCACGCATCCCCAACAATTCAAGCACCGGCAGTCAGTGTAAGCCCGAACCTCACCCACTTCAACGGCAACGCAAGCACCGGCCATCAAAGTAAGCCCGAGCTCCTCCCCAACAAGTCAAAGGGAAGTCGTACAAGACTGCATATCCTCAAAGACTGTCAATGTAAGCCCGAACTTCGCCCACTCAACGGCAAAACAAGCGCAAGAAGGAGCCAACACCTCCGAATACAAATCCCAAGGCACGAAACGCCTCCAAAACGCCAAATGGTGAAGCAATCACCGGCCATCAAAGTAGGCCCGAAGTCACCCTCTCAGCATGAAGGCTCCTACAAGGCCACGATAAATCCCCAACGGATGAACACCGGCAGCCATCGTAAGTCCAACTTTCTCCCCAGCGGACAAAGCACGAGGCATCTACACCTCTCGCAATCAAAGCTCAAGGCAGCCATGCCTCCACAACCGCCGCCAGAAGACGATTCAAAGTCCTCCAGCGTGGCACCAACCGCCGCCAGAAGACGATTCAAAGTCCTCCCGCGTGGCACCAACCGCCGCGTAAGACGATTCAAAGTCCTCCCGCGTGGCACCAACCGCCGCCAGAAGACGATTCAAAGTCCTCCCGCGTGGCACCAACCGCCGCCAGAAGACGATTCAAAGTCCTCCCGCGTGGCACCAACCGCCGCCAGAAGACGATTCAAAGTCCTCCCGCGTGGCACCAACCGCCGCCAGAAGACGATTCAAAGTCCTCCCGCGTGGCACCAAAACCGCCGCCAGAGGACGATTCAAAGTCCTCACGCGTGGCGCAACCACATTCAGAAGACGATTCAAGTCCTCACACTATCTTCAGCCCGAAAGGCTTTAAACCACTCGGTCCGAAAGACCGTATAAACCTCCCAAATCACTCTCTTCGGCCCGGAAGGCCTTAAACCACCCGATTAGGAAAATCGCAAAATTTCCATCCAAGGACACCACCACGTCCTCACAATTGACCTCGGCGGTCACCACATTTCAGGACACCACCACGTTCTTACCACTGACCTCGGCGGTCACACAACACTTCAGGGCACCACCACGCCCGCACTCACAATTTCACGACCTCTGAACTACGACCAGGCTTGATTCCCGCTAGGGATACGTAGGAATCCTATCACAGGGTCCAGCCATCGACCTATGCGGTCACCCAGGACACCACCACGTCCTTACCACTGACCTCGGCGGTCACACGACACTACAGGGCACCACCACGCCCGCATTCACAAAACACTCACCCTACACCCGAACTACGACCAGGCTTGATTCCCGCCAGGGATACGTAGGAATCCTATCACAGGGTCCAGCCTACCGACCTAAACGGTCACACAATAGGACACCACCACGTCCTCACACTGACCTCCCCGGTCACTTCTTTTATAAGTGACGTCGTCGAGGGGCTTCTGTAAGTACCCCAATCTGGATCACCCCCTTTCAAGCACACGGGAAGCACCGCAGACTCATCAACGCAGTCTCGACGACCTCTGGCACTCAAAACCCTCTCAAAACCCCCAGCCAAACCAAGGGAGGAGCCTTTCTGGGATAAAAAGGGACAAAAGGACCTTTTGGGAATTTTCAGAAAATTGGAAAAGCAATAATGGTCCGTACGGACCTCTTTGCTTTAATAATTACTGAATCCTCTTAAAGTCCACAATATTCCCTCAAATCCCGGGGAAAATGATTACCCTCCAGCAGAGTTGGTCCGTACGGACCTCTTTGCATGTCAACTTGGTCCGTACGGACCTTATTGCACAGGGAACATCATAATTGCAAAATATTCCCCATCATCACAGATTCCCTCAAATCGAGGAAAACCAAAAGTCCTGGATTACTGTGAGGTCCGTACGGACCTCTTTGCACCAAATCTGGCACTATAAATAGAGGGCTCCCCCTCCTCATTTTCACACACCTCCCACTTCTCTCTTCCTCCCTAGGCCTTCTGGCTTCCCCTCTAAGTCCTTCCGAGGCATTCCCGGCCCCTTTCGGATCCTTCCGAGGCCTTTTGAGCCCCCTCGTGGTGCTCCGAAGCCTCCCCGAGCGCTCCCGCGACGCTCCCGCGCTGCCCCGAGGCACTCTCGAGGTACTCTGAGGCCCCTCGTGGTACTCCGAGGCCTTGCCTGGTCTTTCCACGGTGTCCCGGCTCTTTCCGAGTCAAACCGGCGATCCCAAACCACGCCGAAACTCTGCCCGAGTGATCCCAACGATCCCCATGCACGCCGAACCTCTGCCCAAATGCAACCTGCAACATCAACTCACGCCGAAACTCTGTCCGCAAACAACCGGCATCTCCCGAAGCAATCCCGATCCGTACCGGAACGCTACTCCGACCTCAAACACTATTCCCCTGCGGAAGACAGACACAAACCAACATTGGTAAGGCTTCCTTCCGTTACTATTTCAATACATTTCCATACATAGCATACAATGTAGACATCCGATACAGCATGCATTTTTAAAAGCACACACACACACACACAACATTTAAAGGATATTAGGGGTATCCGAAAGACTCGTTTTACGAGGCGACTCGGGTGAGCTCTAATATTCTAATATTCTCTTCCCGAGGAGTCATCTGACCTCCGAACTCAAAATCTCATCACACAAAAAACAGTTTAAAATTATCTTTAAACTGATGCCCTTTTTCAATGTTTTGGGCTTAATAAAAACGGCGTGGCGACTCTACAAATGCGAAAACAAACGGCGAGACACCTCCAACTAAACGCTGAAGTGGAATAAAGCCAGATGCCGGGGCGCGAATGCGCTGCCTCTCGGATCCAGGTGAACATTCCCGAAAAGCGGGCGAATGCGAGATGCCTCGGGGCCTCCTCCGCGCGCGAGCCGGATCCCGGGTAATTTCAAGGACGAAGTATGTTTTTGGGTTGGATGGAAGCTAACAAGAAATATCCCCAAGGTAGGCAGTTAATGTATGCTCAGTTTCCTATGAAATTTGTTTGAAAAGCAGATATTCGTCAGTGGTTACCACAAAAAAAGGGTTTCGCAATTGGGCGTATCTTCTTTGTACATTCGGATTCCGACGAGAGGTACTATTTGAGATGTCTATAGAATAAGGTATGTGGGACAACATGTTATGATGATTTATGTGATGTTAATGGGAAAAGGTGTCCTTCTATGTGAGATGCATGTTATGAGTTGGGTTTGTTGAATGACGATAAGGAGTATATTGATGGGATTGAGAAAGATAGCGAATTTTCTTCCGCACATTCGTTGCGCTTCCTATTTGCGACCCTTTTGGTATCGGGATCCATTAGTAGACCAGAACTTGTTTGGGAGTCATGTTGAACGTTTTTATCAGATGATATTCTATATAGGCAACGAATTATTTTGAATCATCCAGGTCGGTAAACGTGATTCATTTACTACTTACTTATTTCGTAAGTAAATGTATTTTTGTAAATATTTCTTTCTCTGTACAGGATTGGTGTTAGGGGATGCGCAGTTGAAAAATTATACACTTGCTGAGATTGAGAAAATACTTCGAAATCAAGGGAGAAGTCTACATGAGTTTAAGACGATGCCTTTTCCAGACACAGAATTTTTCCATATTCATTCCAATAGACTAATCTACGAGGAGATGAACTACGATCGTATGAGTTTGGATGAAGAATGCAAAAAAATGGAAGAGAAGTTAAATGAAGACCACAGAAACGTATATGACTCTATTTTGAAAGCATGTGCAGCCGAAATTGGGGAAATGTTCTTCGTTTGTGTATATGGAGGAAGTGGGAAGACCTTTATTTGGAGGACTTTATCAGCATTCTTACGAGCAAAAAGAGAAATTGTGTTGAATGTCACGTCCAGTGGTATAGCATCACTTTTGCTTCCCGGTGGCAGGACAGCTCATTCGAGGTTCTTAATTCCTTTCAATTTGAATGAGGATTCTGTTTGCAACATACAACAAGGAAGTCCTTTAGCGGAATTGATAATAAAATGTCGACTGATTATATGGGATGAAAGCACCGATGATGCATAAACATTGTTTCGAGGCCTTAGATAGGAGCTTGCGTGATATAATGGGAGTTAATGATTCTCGAAGAAGGGAGTTGCCTTTTGGAGGGAAAACAATCGTACTTGGTGGAGATTTCAGGCAAATTCTTCCAGTTATACCGAAGGGGTCTAGACAAGATGTTGTACGTGCGACAATAAATTCGTCATATCTGTGGCAGAACTGCAAAGTCTTGAGGCTAACGAAGAATATGAGGTTGCAAAATCTAGGTGAAAATAACGATGCAATTCAGTTGAAGGAATTTGCAAAGTGGTTGGAAGATATTGGGGACAGAAAAATAAATGAACCAAATGATGGTCTTACTAATATTGACATACCAGATAAGTTCTTAGTTAAGGAGTTTGGTGATGTGATTAGTGGGGTTTTTGAGAGTACATATTCAGAATTTTTGTTGGGCTGAAATGATGTTTCCTACTTCACTGAAAGAGCGATATTGGCACCAACTTTGGACGTAGTGAATGTGGTTAATGACTATATGATTTCTTTTAACAAGACAAATGGGAAGACTTATTTAAGTTCAAATACTCCTTACCATTCTGATCAGAATGTTGAGTTCTTGATCGATTTGCACACCCCGAAATTTTTAAATAGCATTTCCTCATCTGGACTACCTAATCATACGTTGAATTTAAAAGTCGAAACGCCGGTGATGTTACTTCGCAACATTGATCCGTTAGTTGGTTTGTGTAGTGGGACAAGGTTGGTCATAACAAGGCTAGGAAACCCTTGAGGGTGAATCGCTATCAGGTAGCAACGTTGGGTTGAAGGTTCTTATTCCGAGGATGTCTTTAACCCCGTCCGATATGAGGGTGCCTTTCATATTTGAGAGAAGGCAATTTCCGTTGGTTGTGTCTTATGCGATTTCCATAAACAAAAGTCAAGGCCAGTCATTATCCATAGTGGGTTTACTTTTAAAGAAGCCTGTTTTCTCTCATGGACAGTTTATATGTTGCGCTTTCGATAGTTACCAATCCGAGTGGACTTAAAAATGGGTGTTATACTCTCCCTTTACTTGTTTGACAACAAGTTGGGAGTCACAGAATGCCGCTACTTTAGTTGCTCCATAAAAGGAAGCCAACTCGATACTAAATATCAGAGCCTCATATTCAGCTTCGTTGTTGGAGGCAGGGAACTTGAATCGGATGATGTCTTGCATGGTGTACTTTCCTTCCGAACTTGCTAGTACCACTCCAGCTTCGCTTCTCTCCTTCGTAGCTGATCTATCCGTGTATAAGACCCAACAGTTGGACGGGAGTTCAATGGGAGACTCTTCGTCCTCCATTGTGTTTTGCTTATGGGAGGTAGGGACGTGTTCACCCATGAATGCAGTCTCGACCATGAAGTCAACCAGAGGCTCTGCCAGGAGGGTCTTCCTTGGTTGGTAAGTGATATCAAACTTGGTAAGAGTGATAGACAACTTTAGGAGACATCCGGAGCCGTCCAACTTATGCAGAATTTTCTTCAATGGTTCATTGGTATATACAGTGATGGGATGTGTAGAAAAGTAGGCACGTAGTTTTCTTGAGGCAATAACTAGTGTGTACGCTATCTTTTCCACATTAAAATATCTGCTCTCCACGTCTGACAATGCCTTAGAGACATAGTAGACTGGTTTCTAAGTTCCTTCATCATTTCGTACAAGAACAGCTGCGATTGCATGATCTCTGGCGGCTAGGAAGACATACAACATCTCTCCAGTAATCGGACTGCTAAGCAAGGGAGGGGAACCCAAGTACTCCATCAACCGGAGGAATGCTTTGAAGCATTCGGGAGTCCAGGAGAAGCTCTTGGTACCCTTCAATACCTTGAAGAACGGCAGTGATTTTTCTGCGGATTTGGCGATGAATCTTCCAAGTGCCGCTATTCTTCCATTCAATCTCTGAACCTCCCTAATGTTGGTAGGTTCCTTCATGTCAATTAAGGCTTTGATCTTCTCAGGGTTTGCCTCGATTCCCCTTTGTGATACCATGAAGCCTAAGAACTTTCCAGCCGTCACCCCAAACACACATTTGCTTGGATTTAGCTTTATGTTGTTAGCTCGGAGATTATTTATTGTTTCCTCCAGGTCAGGGGCGTGACTTCCCTCCTTGGTCTTTATGACCATGTCATCAATGTAGGCCTCCATGTTGCGACCTATTTGTGCACCAAATACCTCATTCACCATGCGTTGGTAGGTAGCACCCACATTCTTGAGCCCAAGAGGAATCATGACATAACAATAGTTTCCCCCCGATGTTTGGAAGGCCGTCTTCTCAATGTCCTCTTCCGCCATTTTGATTTGGTGATAGCCTGAATAGGCATCTAGAAAACTGAGTGTTCGGTGTCCAGCTATGGAGTAAACCAACTTATCAATTCTGGGGAGAGGATAACTGTCCATAGGGCAGGCCTTGTTAAGATCACTGAAGTCTATACACATTCGCCACTTCCCATTTTGCTTTTTCACCATTACCACGTTGGCCAACCGAATGGGGTATTTCACTTCTCGAATGATTCTGGCGCTAAGTAACTTTTGCACCTCTTTCTGATAGCTTCCTCCTTGTCCCTTGCAAAAATCCTCCTTGTCTATGAGATGGTTTTTGCCAATGGATCAACTTCTAGGCGGTGGAGGGCTACTTCTTCATTGATCCCCCTCATGTCTTCAACTCTCCAAGCAAATACGTCAAGACTGTTTTTCAAGAGGGAGATGATTTCTTCCTTCTCTTCCGGGGATAGCTGGCCCCCGAGTTTGATTTTTTGCTCGGGGTAGTCAGGATTGATGACTACCTCTTCTAACTCATCCACGGGCTCCATTTATGGACCGTCTCGAAATTCCAGGGACTCAATAATGATTTCTCTAAGCCTTCAACCCTCATTGTCATTTACGTCGAGGCCTTCCTCTTGCATCAGTTCGTCAACGTCGGGCAGATCAACTATCCTCAAGTCAGGGTTGGCCCCCGAGTTCTGGCCGTTGACGACAATAGGATCTGTCTCCGAGACGGGTGGAACTATGCCTTGGTCAGCTGCAGTTTCTAGGACCAGAGGTTCCTCTTCCAGTATTTCACGGATATAGCTCATCCTAAAGCTAGTATGGGTAGTTTTTAGAGACTTAGAAATTTTGATGTTATCTTCTGGAGTGTCTATCTCCACGCTTTTGGATGCTTTCCGGCTCTTCACGATATGCTCCAAGAAGTCCTTGGCGATCGCCCTCACGCATCCAATTCCAGCATGAGTGGGGAATTTAACTCGTTGGTGAGGAAGGAAGGCGACCAACCCAAGTTTTGCTTGACTTGGAAAGCCTAGGATCGCATGATAGTCATTTGTCAGATCCATGACTACGAAAGTGATTGTAGCCTTGGTTCGAAAGGGATATTCGCCAACTTCCAGCTCTAGGTCAACAGTTGACTTTATGGTTGGTGAAACCTTCTAGCCTTCCATGATAGGGCTCCAATATGGTGTCTTTCAAACCCATCAGTTGGAAGGCAGAGTAGTACAAGATATCACGAGAGGCCCCCGTGTCGATGAGAAGTCTTTCGGATTCAACGTTGTCAATTCGACCCTTTATCACCAAGAGTTGCTCACGGGTGGCATGACTCCCCGCCAATTCATTGGGAGAGAAACTTATGACCCCTTCTGCCTTATGAACCCAAGCAGGAATGTGGTACACCTTGCTCAGCTTATGAATCTGGTCCCTTAACTTTCTGGTAGAGACCACCTCTTCTCGAATCACATGCAATTTGGCCCTAGGAGGCCTCTGTTCCCCGTTCTCAGTTTATTCATCATCTTCACTTTCGTCCTCCTTCCGCTTTCGCTTGCCATATTTCTTCATGACATAGCGGTCGACTTTGCCCTCGTCGACCCACCTTAGGATCATTCGCTTGAGGGCAATGCACCTTTCAGTGGTGTGACCATGGTCCTTGTGGAAATCACATAATTTGGAAGTGTCACGAGGGAACTTTGGTTTGTCGCTCAGCGGACGAGGGGGTGGAAGGTTCACTAGTTGCATGATCTCCGTGATGGGATTAGTAAGAGAGGTAAAAATTTCAAGCTTTTCAGAACTCCTTGTTCTATTTTCCCCCTTGGATCCGTTACCATTCCCATTTCCGTTGGAAGCATGGCGAGTGCCAGCTGCTTCTGATTCCGTCTTATCTGACCTCTCCTTGCTTTTGTCTTCCGCCATGGCAATAGCGTAGCCACATTGTACAAGTCTGCTTTGGACTTTGGCTCTCGGGCGAAAAGTTCATAAATGAGTGGTCCGGATCTCAATCCGGAATTGAAACAATCAATTACCTCCCTGTCTGTGAGGCTTTCTTCCACTTGCTCCGCCATGGTTCGGAATCGGTTTTAGTAGCTTAAAGTGGTCTCATTCTTCCCCTGCTCAATGTTGGCAAGGTCGGTTAACCTCTTCTTCCTCCTTTCAGCCGTAGCAAAATGGTCTAGGAACATCCTCCTCATGCCTCTCCAGCTATCGATGCAATCCTTTTTTAGCTCACGAAACCAGGTCAAGGATGTTCCGGATAAGGTGCTTGCGAAAGCTTTACAGAGCATGTCATCGTCCTTAGTGAGGAGGGCCATAGTCGACTCGAAACTTTGCACGTGGTCCTTTGCGTCAGTGGTTTCGTTGTATTTGTCAAAGTTCGGGACCTTAAAAAGAGGATTAGGTGGTACATCTGTTATTCTCTGAGAGAAGGAACGAGTGGACCAGTTGTCATCATCGTCCTCGTCCTTCTTCCCCTTCTCCATGCCATCAATTCTCTTTTTCAAGAGTTGCCATTCTTTGGCATCAATCCCCTTTTCAGTGTTGGAATGAGTGCTCCGGTGGGAACTCCTGTGAGAACTACGATGGGACTTTTCTCCGGGGTGACCATTCACCCTATTGTGTTCCTCATCTTCACGAAGGTTCTCTCCTCGTCTAGTAGGTACTTGATCACTTCTCAGCTCTCCCTCAGAGCCGCCGAGGACCATTCTATACGGCTGAGGAGTTCTTGGCCTTGCAAAGTGATGGGGACGAGGTGAGTCATGTCGAGGACGAGGAGAATCATGTCGGGGACGAGGAGATACATACCGAGGATGATGATTACGACGAGGGACCATGCTGAGACGAGGAGGAGATAAACGTTTAGATAGACTGAGCCTCGTTCGTAGGTCTGTTGAGTCTACCTCCTGGTCCTTCGAATTTAAGTGGCTTCTTAGGTCCTTACTTCTCGTTTTCATGATTGTGAGGCCGAGAACGAGGGGCATCTCGGAGGTTCTGCTTAGGTGGTACAGCAGGCTCACGGGGAGGAGGATCTCGGCCACGAGGAGGACTCCTCTGGCTATCTCGTCTCACACCCTGAGTGTCCCTTCCAGGAGAGTTGCCTCCTAACCTCGAAGGCCTAATGAACTCGACCATTGAGTTGTCTGGATCCAATTGCAAAAGAGCAGCCTGAGTCTCGTAAATTCTTTGCAACATCTCCATCTGTTGGTGCAACAAGGTACGTCGATCGGCGGGCTGGGTGTTCTCAGCTCGTCCGACGTCGGCGTTCCTCATCGTCTTTTTGCTAGTTCGTTTCCCTCGTGGACGAGTATGACGAGGTTGGTTGGTACCTGCCTCCCCGGCAGCTGGCTGTCCCATAGAGCGGAGAGTCATGCCGAGGGGTGGTATCCCGTCGTTCAGAGGAGGAGGAGGTGGAAGCGTCTCATTGGTGGGAGGGATCTCGTCTCCCTGACCTCGGTTCTCCTCATTGGTGACACTGATGGTTCTACCGTCTTCCATTGATACTAGAATTGCAAACAACACAAATTACCAAAACGGACAATTTTTTCCAGTCACCGGAATTTGGCAAAAAAATAATTACGGCCAAAACAACGATTTTCCGGCCAATACTAAGATGGGTTTCGAACGCCAATACACAGAATTCAATTGCGATTGTCTAGTCACAAAATTTCTGGCCAAACACCAATTTTCCAGGCGAAAATTGCAGATCCAACCGAACGTAAAACAGAGCACAAACGGAACAGATTTTTTGGGCCAAAAAGTGAGAATTATCCGGTGGAAAAGATGGCTTCAGGGGAGCGGTTTTTCCAGGCCAAACAATGGGCGTTTGAATCAATTCTCGACAATGGAATCAAACTGATGATGCCAAAAAGTCGAATCAGCCCAAATCCAAGCGATCGGTTGTACTCCGGCGATTGCTTAGTCTGAAAATAAGACAAAACACGTAAACTAAGCCGGGGATTCACTGGGGAAGGCCATCCGGCGTGAGAATAAGTTCACGATTTGTAGAGAGAGAAAATAATTTGACAGAGTTTCGAGTCAAAGAATTAACGTACCAGAATATGGAAATAATGGCTTGTATTTATAGTGATGGATTTGTAGAATCCATGTTGAACTTGGACTATAAAGAGATAAGGTATAATCCTAGGAGGATTATATCTGTTGAAGAGTCCTTATTTGACTTGAATTGATATAGGAGGTGGTTACAATTCTGATAAAATTGTAACTGCTTAGTCCTTGTTTGAATAGGATTGGAAGGTCTGCTCTGCCGGAAAGCCGAGATGCAGGAATTTCTTTCCTCGTCATACGCCTGTATGCCGAGGTATGAACTTTCCTCTCCTCATCATACATGGTCATCTCGGTCCATGATAAGTCGGGGAAGGGATGAGAAATAAGTGGAGCCCGTCATGTCAACATCCATGGCCGAGGGAGGCACCTCGTCCTCAAGGGAGATGATCTCGGCCTACGAGGGAGGTCTCCTCGGCTCTTTGAGTTGGGCTTTGTTTATGCTTGCTTGCTGGGCTTTTGATCGGCCTTATTGATGTCGAGATAGGAAGACGAGGAAGCTCATGTCTTGCCTCGTAGATGAAACTAATGGATTATGTTTATGGCCCAATCCACTAGGGCCTGACCCGGACAAGCTCATATTCGTATCTCGATTTATACTGTTCAAGGACTATATAACGATACCCTCCCTATGTCTAACGACACCACAAATGGTTGTCAAATTCTGTATTATCGTTATTCTCTTCGTGTTTGAGTTTAATATTCTTATTTTTCTTTTTAATTTATTTAAGTTTAAGATCTTTAGTTGTTTTATTTTCTAAAAAGGACAATAAGACCCACTTATTACACTAACAATAACAATTCACTTACTATTTCATTTCATCGTCTTTTTTTCATATTTTACTTTTCATACTTACAACAATTACTTTTTTTTTTTTTTAATATTCATGTAAAGTAAAGTCAAACTAATTTTTTTTTTTAATATTCATATAAAATCAAACTAAAATATTAAACTGAGATGAAAAAAGTGTTTTTCAAATTTGGTTGGATTAGAATATAAAGTTTGGGAGGGGTGTAGTTTGAGCACCAGCGAAGGAAGGCACCTTGAAGGGAAGGGGTCATCTGATCTGACCTCATGATTTGTAAAAAAAAAAAAAAAATTTAGTAGTGCTTAGTTATCATTTTTTTTTTTTGTAAATATAGGGCTAAATTATAAATAACCTATTATATTATTTGACCCCCTTCTTCCTAAATAAAATTTTTACTATACTCCCACCGTCCATTTGAAACTTCACATTTTGTTAAAATGGGTGTTCCGTTAAAAGCTTCAACTTTTTTTAAAATGACAAATAATCTATACTATTCCACCCACTAATTCTCTCTCCTACTTTATTTTTATACTCATAAGACCAATCAAATTTACTATTTTCTCCACTCATTCTCTCTCCTATTTTATTTTTATATTCACAATACTTTTTTCACTAACTTCTTTTTTTTAATTAGCATGTCCCTTTAAAATGGTGAAACAATAAATGGGAGGAGGGAGTATTTTAAATTTGACTTCATTTTTAAAGTAAAAAAAAAATATATGTATATTTTGACCCGCTTCTCGGGTGAGCTGGAAATATACTTGAGTAATAATTTAATTTTAAAATAAAAGGAAGTTTCGGAACCGTAGCATATCCTCAGAAAGGGACCATACTTTTTTCCATCTCCAAACAAACTGTCCAAGTTGGCGTCCAAAGTCAAACACACAGACACAGAGTTGTCTTGTTTCTCTCTCTTTTTTTATAAAGACCCCTGTCCTGTCCATGCCATTCCCGCTAGGTCATTAATACTATCTGCTATCCATTTAAAATTTTTACTTTATTATTTAGCATGTTTTATTTTTTACAACCGATTATTTTCACAATAAAAAATTCTTAAATAATTTATTTTTCCTATTTTATTTTTCATATTTATAATATTTACTTTTTCTTAATGATGTATGTGTCAAATCAAATTAAAAACATCAAACCGGGATTGAGAGAATAGCATTCAACTTTTCCTTACATCTTCTTCTTATGTTCACAAAGGGGCGGCACATTTTTTACTTGGTCTTTTTCTTACTCCTCCGTTCAAATTTTAATGTCTCAACTTTTCTTTTTGAGCGTCTTATTTAAAAAGTCTTAACCCAAAAAAGGAAATTTTTTTTTAACTATTTCATCCACTCAATCTCTCTCCTACTTTACTTTTACACTCACAACATTCTCTCTTCTAACTATTCCTCTCACTCATTCACTCTCCTATTTAATTTTTCATACTCACAACATTTAAATTTTTTCTCTTTCTTACATCACTTTCCTTAATTTTCGCGCCAAACCCATTTTGAGACATTTAGATTGAGACGGAGGGAGTATTTTGGAGCACAACAATTGCAGACATACTCATATATTATACTCCCTCCGTCCCACAAATATATCAAAAAAATTTCCTTTTGAACGTCTCACAATAATTTATATTTTTTCAAAATGGAAATGGGACCCACTTCTCTCTACTCATAACACTTTTTAAATTTACTATTCTCTCCACTCATTCTCTCTCTTATTTTACTTTTATACTCATAACACATTACATTTATCACTTTTTACCTCAATCTACATGCCAAACCAAAAAATCTACATTATCATGAAATGAAACTGAGGGAGTATGATTTATTATACAAACTATTGTTTTAAGCTGAGTTTGAACTTTGGGGTCACGTTTGGGCTTGAAGCCAGGATTCAACTATAAACTACTATCTCAGTTCCGGTTCAAATGTCTCAAAATGATTCATGTACAGAAATTAAGGAAAGTGATGTAGGAAAGAGAAAAAGTTTAAATGTTATGAGTATGAAAAGTGATGTAGGAAAGAAAAAGTGGGGTAGAGAATAATTAGTGAATATTTATTGTGAGTATGATAAGTGGGTCCCACAAATAAAAAAATTATAAAAAACTTTCCTTTTTTGGGTTAAGACATTTTAAATGGGACACCCAAAAACCCAAAAAGAAAAGTTGAAACACTTCGATCGGGTCGGAGGGAGTATAATCTAGCTCTAGCTTAACAAAAAAAAAAAAATCTTCGACCAGACATGATTTTATTTTTTTACTTTAAACAATAAATTTATATTAATTTAATTATTTTAATAAAAATTTTAATTTGTTATTAATACACTATTTTCAATACTATTCAAAAAAATTGATATACTGTTATTAATACTTTAAATTATTTAAAATTATGATGCAATACGGTGAGAAAATAAAAAAGAAATTGCCCATGAATCCTGTTTAGACCGTAGCAGTCCAATGAAATAAAATAACATATGAAAGCCTCCAAAGATAGGTCGCCCTAAGTGACTTTGACGTTGGATGCCTATCCATTTGATTTGATGGCTGCCTCCTTCCTTGTTGGCCTCGTCTTTTTATTTATTTTTTTTAAAAAAAGTTTTTTTTTTCTTTATTGAAAAAAATAGCTTGTTCTCAAAATATAAGAAGTTTGCACTTATATAAAAAACATAGGAGTAAATTTTTGACATGAAAATTTAAATGGCTTCAAAGATTAAAAATACAATTAATTTGTGAACGGTAAAAAACGAAAATCCTTTGGTTTTACAAATTTTTACTCCACCCCATAATAATTCATAATAATTGTCACATTTTTCATTTGATTTTTCTAAAAATAAATGTTCAGTTTTAAATAAGAAAAGTAACTTTGTGCAAATTTATTACTGTACAAGTAATGTACAAACTGACAAATACCTACTCCCTCTGTCCAACCCGAAAAGGCACAAAATTGGCCTATCACGAGAATTAAGGAGAGTGTATAGTGGAGTAAATGTTGTGAGTATGAAAAGTGATGTAAGAGAAATAAAGTGAGGTAGGAAATATTTAGTGAATAGTTATTGTGAGTATAACAAGTGGTCACACAAATAAAGAAGCATTAAAAAGATTGCATTTTGGGAGTTGTCTTTTTAAACAGCACACCCAAAATGAAAATTTGTACATTTATTCCGAAACTAAGGAGTAATACAGAACATTGATAGTTCACTAACAATGACAAAATTTCAAATAGAGCTTCTGAGTCTCAGGTTGATATTGAGCAACAAACTTTAAGTTATTATATATGAAGAATAGGGATTTCATTATAAATTGACTAATGTACATGAACACTGACATCCTAAATTGTGGCAAACAATTTTCAAAATAAATGCTAATGGTAAAAACATAACAGAGGCATGGCTGAACTTCTGGCACAATGTCCCGCTTCACGTTTACGTACCAGGAAACAGTCAATGACCCAATAACTGAAACAACTAAAACCCTAATGGCACGAATACAGACTACGAGCAGCTACTATTGTTACAGAGCAAAAAAAAAAAAAAAAAAAAAAGTCAAGCACACAGATCTTAACTAACCAAATCCAACGGTCAATCCCTTTTGCAGTTAGAAGTCAAAATTATCGAAGGCTCGATCTTTTCCTTTTATGGGGCTTCCACGTTAGCACGTGACCACCGTTCAGATTACTTGAATTACCAATATCTTGATACTCACTCTTGGGGGAATCCGGTAATATCTCATGTGGGGCTCGTTTTGGAGTTGAAGCGGAGATATCTTCGCTTGTTCCCTCACTAGCAACAGTAATGGTTTCAGTCCTCAGTTCTATTGACTTTCTCTCTTGCCCAACACTGGGACCCACAAAATCTCCGTTCTCCATTATTTCGGGAGCAGGATCCTTTTTCCTTCTTTTACTTGGAAACTGTTCAAGGAACTGATCTCCGTATTCAACAGCTTTCATCCACTGTGATTCGCTGAGCCTGTCGGTATATATGACCCCTTTTCTCTGTCTCTTCCCGGAGACATTAGCTGCTTCGTAGTCAAAACCTTTGCCTTTGGTGTCCTTGGAGAGGGGCACTGAAAATATCCATTCTGGTACCTCGTGTTCTTCCATGAGACGGGATCTGTACCTTTCCTTTTGTCTTCTTTCATCGTCCATTTGCTCAAAGAGCCAATACTCCTCTTCTGATCGGGCTGCAAGACGATTGATTTCTCTTTCACTTGGTACATCTGTTCCTAGTGAGCTTGTACCTCTACGCATGATTTCTTCTAGCATCTCTTTCCTATCTTGGGCTGCAAGAACAGAATGATTAACAATTTCAGATTTTCTGCTCAATTGGTTCTTAAGAAAGAAGAAATGTGTTAGCATGCAGTTGATCAAAGGCACGGTAATATGAAAGTTACGCCTTCTCGTGCTGGCCAACAGATTCAGAGGAAAGTATTCTCCCTCCATCAGAAGTTGTGTTCCTTTTGGAGAAACTGTCCCAAAATGAGTGGCCCTCTTTTACTAAAGTTCTAACTAAAAGTCAACATTCATTACTTCGGTAAAAATCTAAGGAGGGCGAACACTTCAGATGGAGCATTAATTATGAGATCAAAGGTTTCCAAACACATCTTTTTAAATATAAACAAATAACTTGAGCTAATGGCGGGGAGCGAAGGATATCTTTGAAGCTGGCTCATTGCAGCTGCTCCTGCTTCCTTTCTTTCATTCTATTACAATAGTTTTTTTTTTTGGAGGTTGGGGTGGGGGCAAACTTACGAGAATACATATTATCTTTTTTCTTTTAATCCAATAAAGGGCAAGATAGAATCAGTTTCTCTAGACTAGTACATACACACACACATGCTTGTGTGCAATGTCTTCTTATTGTGCTATAATTTTGTTTTGTTATAATTTCAAAGGAGTAAGAATACATAGGTTGAATGTGGTGAATTGTTACTATTAAGCTTCTTGATTAATTGGTAAGGAACGTTTCTTAGGTAGAGGTCTTTGGTTCAAGCCTTGGCAGTTGAGTTGCAATATTTTTAAATTTTAATTTCTTATAAGGGGTACTTCAGGCAATTTAAAAAAGTTTCATAAAGCTTCAATCATTTTAATCCCTTCCCTTTTACTACAGTAGAGACAACTAACCTGTGGAAGTGGTATTGAACAATCCTGCCTGGATAACTTTTGCATCAATTCCCATCTTTTGTTTTGCACGCTCTAAAATTACTTCTTCGATTGATCCAACACTGACCAAAACAAAGACCCTCACTTCCTTCTTTTGACCAATACGATGTGCCCGATCCTCTGCCTGTTGGTCCGCTTGGGGATTCCAATCACTGTCAAAAATAATCACAGTATCCGCTGTCTGTAAGTTCAAACCAAGACCTCCCGCACGAGTGCTCAACAGGAACATAAAGAAGGGAGAATCTGCAGCATTGAATTGTTTTTGCACCAGGCCTCTATCCTCGGTTTTGGTTGAGCCATCGAGTCTAAGATACTTGTAATCATGAAGTTGCAGATAAATTTCGAGAATATCCAATAGACGAGTCATTTGAGAGAAAAGGAGGACTCTATGCCCTGCTCGGCGAAGTTTAGGTAATAAACGATCAAGTAGCTCAAATTTCCCAGATGCCCTCACAATCTCCTCCTTTTTATACATATTATATTGTTCTGGAAATAGGTATGGATGGTTACAACACTTTCTGAGCTGCATTGACATATTCTTCAAGCTCCTAGACTTCCCATTACCTGCAAATTTTTCAGTATCAGTAAATGAAGCAACTTTTCTCTTGTCCAGCAAATATTATAATGTGCTACTCAGGCAAAAATGAACAACAAATGTCCTATGAAAAAAAAAAAAAATGAACAACAAATGTAAACTAATCCTAAATGGAAAACTTGGCAGTGATGAATGAATACTTAAAAAAATCAAAATTATTTTTAAACCCTCTCCTCTCCCAATCCCAACCACCCCTCCATCCAACCACAACAACAGAAGGGAGAATAAAAATCTGGATGGTCACCTGCTGCTGGCAACTTTCAAATCTCCTAACCATTCCACGCTTATATCCCTCCTTTCAACCCATAGACTTTCAATTTGACATTTCAAGTCCATAACAGTGGATAACTGCAGTTACAACTTACAAGTACCGCAGTAAAATGTTCTTATTGTAACTAGCTTATTTGTGTCATATTTGAAGGCTAGGGTTATAACATTGTGGAAATTGCAAACCTAATTTTTGAAATTCAAGTAGAACATCCCAAATAGGAGTAGGACACTTTGAGCCAAGTGGATAGCTTACAAAAAAGAGAGGTTAAATAGCAAAAGTGAGGACAGAAGAATTTGCCCTCGTTTAATCTATTCAATAAGTATTAAATCAAAGAGGAACCGTAAACGATATCAACAGTAATGCCACAACTAGCAGAAAACTAAAACTAAGTTCGTCGTGATAGAGAATGATAGGGCCAAGGTGGTTCGCGATTCACGGAAAATTTGCTTAGAACAAAAACTGGAGGCAAAACAGTATTCACGCAGCCAACCCAAACTGTTGAATCAAATGCAAAGATGTTTCGTTTGAGATCATGCAGAGGCATTCAACAAAACAACCATGCAGTATTATGGAAATTATCTTGCCAGTCAACAAACTTATCCAGTATCATAAGATGTAAATAAACAGTAGCTTATACGCTGAGAAGTGTGAAATTAAATCGATACAGAGGGAATCAATATTGATTTATCTGATTCATCATATACGAATACGATGTTAGGTGGAACACAAGTGTCGCAGAAAGAGCATTATATTTAAATGTATACTCCCTTCGTCCCAGCCGGAGGTGCCCAATTTTGGCATTGCACGCAAATTAAGGAAATGGGTGGAAAGAAAAAATGTTGTGAGTGTAATTTGAAAATAGGAGAGAGAATGAGTGGAGGAAATAGTAAATTATAATGGTGTTGAGAGTATTAAAATAATGTAGGAGAGAGAACTAGTGGAGGGAATAGTAAAGATTCTTTGCCAAAAAAGGAAAGTGGAAGCTTTTAACAGGACATTCAAAATGGCAAAATGGGAAGCTTCTACTGGGACGGAGGGAGTATGAAGCAGTTAATTTAGCATTTCTTATCAGTTCACAATCTGGCCTTGAGAGAAAACTACAATTCCATCTTTCTGCAAGGTTGCTTGCAATAACTCTGTGTGATTTGGCAACAGCAAATTAATATGTTAATCACTCCGTCCCAAAAAGGTAGTCCCACTTTCCATTTTAATTTGCCCTCCCCCCTTCCAAAAAAAAATAAAATTAAAGAATAGTCCCTTTTCTAATAAAGGTTATAATTATAGTGCAAGTTCAAAAAGATACGAGAAAATAATGCACCGTGCAAAAAAGTTGCACTTTTTCAAAAAGGGGAATACTTCACTCAAATATAGATATTCTTAAAACTAATATTAAAATGCATCAGTATAAGCACTGCAGTGAAAAAAAATTATAACATCAGTCTGTCTGATGCACAACTGACGATTTGTTTTAGGAGAACATGTAGAAGAATACTTTTTATAAAATTAGCATATAATTCAAAATTCTGTTGATTAAATTCTGATGTATATAACAACAGTTCAAGACAACTGAGAATGTTAGAAGTAACCACAAATCAGGCAAAAAAGGGGTTGAGCATGAAAGAGTAACCTGTATCCATTCCAACCCTCCCATCTTCAGTGATCTGCTGATAATATACCTTCTGCCATGCTGACATATCACATTTTAAAATGACCTGCGTTTTCTGAGGAAGGAACTTCTCCACCTCATCTTTCTTCCTTCTCAAGATGAATGGCCTAATAACCTGGAATATTTATCAAGTAAATGTCTATTAAAAATGGACTTTGGGAAAGGAATGATGTTAAGGGAGAATGTAAGACCTACTTGGTGCAAACGCCTAATGATCAACAACTCTTCTTCATCTGTAAGAGAAACATCACACTTATCTGCAAATGGTGCATTGAACCACTCCTCAAAATTTTCGACTGAATTGAAAATGTTTGGAAGAAGAAAATTAAGCAGAGCCCATAATTCCTGTAAACTATTCTGTATTGGTGTGCCGGTCAAAAGTAGTCTCCGCCGAATCCGATAGCTGCAAACAATAATTACTCTGTTAGAGATCATTTCTTATTCTCGCTTAAAACAAATTAAGGAGCTTAAACTAAGGAATTTTGATGAAATTATTAGTCAAATAGACCCAAAAAAATGTCAGAATAACATATCACCAAGAATATTCACAGGCTAGTTAGAATTTGGTACATCATAGCAATGAAGTAAGGATTCTCTGTTATGCAGCATACCCTGAGACAAGAGTCCGTGCAAGAGCACACTCTGAATTTTTTAACCGATGTCCTTCATCAACAATCATGTAGTACCAGTGAATTTTCTTCAAAAATGCTTTGTCCCTCATGATAAGATCATAATGCGTAACTAGGACATCAAATTTCCCTTCTCCTGAATATTCTTCCCTTATCACCTTTCTCTCATCTAGACGGCCATCATAGAGAACAGCAATGATACTGGCATAAGAAAATTAGTACAGAATTTTTAGCTAGGCAAAACAATAAAAAATGACGGTGGTTGGGGAAGAGGTGTTCAAATAAAATGAGATACAATGCATGCACACACAATTTAAGAAGTTTCTTCCCTACCTAGGAGCCCAGGTCTGGAATTCATTCATCCAATTTGGTAGTACGGCCTTTGGGGCCACAATCAAATGGGGTCCACTAACATTCTTGTTCTCCTTTAGATATGCAATCAAAGATATTGTTTGTATTGTTTTTCCCAAGCCCATCTCATCTGCCAATATCCCATTCAGGTTGTTATTGAACAAGGACAACATCCATTGAAGCCCTTCTATTTGGTACGGTCTTAGTTCTCCTCCCTGGAGCATCGACGGTTGCTCGGTGACCTGTGATATTAAAGTCTGATTAGATTCTGTATTATAAAAATGACTGCATATGTCTGTGGGTTACTAAAACATAATTATTGCACGTGTGGTTGCGCAATGTGGCATCTGAAACACATGCAAATTTAACCATAGGACTCCTAGCTTATATAACATCAAGATGAAAGTTAGGACTATATGCTGGAATAAACGAGTTCAATATGATGAGCCTTCAACAAGGGAACATCTATGCCCTGACATGGGATAATATAGAATCAGAATTCAGTGCTTGACATGGAACAGTAAGTATTAGCCTCACATAGGCATATGAATATTGACACTTCGAGCTTGATTCATATCTTTACTCCTACTTATTATGCTACTTAAATGTGAAACTTCAGCACTAACCCATTTGCATTGCAAACACACCATCAAGAAATGCACAAGACAGTATTCTGCACTAGAAAGCCAAAGGACCACGTGGAAAATAAAATAATATATTGAGGCGGGTAAACAACAAGTAATAGTCTACCTTCTCCTGAATTGAGTGGATAACTGAATTATATTGCCGCTGACCTTCAAGTAAATCCCCTGTTTTAATTCCACGAGCCGGAGCACTCTCAACTATATCTGCATCTCCATCAGGAACTGAATCCCCAGGTGTCTTAACATTTGAAGCAGACAACTCAGACAAGTCTGCTTCTAATCCATTCAACGGCTCAATACCATCATGCTCAGCATCTTTTTGACGTTGAACAGCAGCCCCCAAACGAACAAGTAAATCATTTGTTTTTCCTAGAAGCATTGTTAATCTTTCATTCTTGCTCTCCTCGACCATTCTCATATAAGCTTCCTGGTCATCAGATTTTAGAGCTTGGAACCTCAATTTCTCTACCCGGGAAGCACGTTGTCGTTGTCTTCCATGCCATGCCTGATCATAATAAAAGACTGAATTTAATTTTTAGAAACAGAAGTTACAGAGAAGTTATTCTTTCTTCTCCAAATAAACGGCAATCCTGAGCACAAGGGTTACAGTTGCATCGTAATCGGGAGTCAGAGGATTCGAACTACTTGGTCAGGATCTACGGCATGGGCAGTACACACACTGGTAGACGTCACTGGCAAGGTTGTTAGTATAAAATTGTTTACAATGATATAAAACTCTATGGTTAACATGTCACCATGGATCTACGTGCAGATATAATTTCTGTTTCTATTTTGGGTAGGTGGTGCATCACAGAGTCTGCAAATAGAGATCACTATTCAACAGTAGAAACTAAAAAATCCTATTACCTCAGTTTTACTAACTAATAACTCGGTAGATCTAAAAGCAACCATTATGATTGAAGATACCATGTAAGATACAATAGATGACAACAAAGAAACATGACAAGTTTAATCTTGAAGCTCTTATTCTAGATGTAGGAGGAAATTTAGTCCCAGGTAGGAAAATATCTGCCGAAGTTCCCTCGCATAAGGAAAAGAACACGCAAGCCCTTTAATTAGCTTTCTTTCAAAGACATTGAAAAACATACCCAAAGACTAATTTGGATATCACAGGCAACAAATGCACTGTTTCATGTTTGTCACCCCCCCCCCAAGGGATGCATTCTTAGCATGCACTGGGGTGAGGGGGAGATGTAGAGGAATAAATTACATGCCTGAACACCATCATTCCTTTGCTTTCGGCGCTTCTGAGTAGCCTGCACTTGTAACTGGAGGTCACGGGCTGCATTAAGTATTTCTGCAAAGAATTTCCTCTTTTTAGTCTCCACTCTGTTCTTTTCTTCCTCCTCTAACTTCGACAGCCTCTGCAGTTGAAAGAGTGAGTATCAATGAGTGACAGTCTACTAAAATTTAACTATATATGATTTCATACCACATTTGTATTCAGCCAAGATGATAACTTCAGTTAGCTGTGATTACACACATATTTGGTAAACCAGAAGCAAATCCACCTAGAAGTCTCCAACAAGAAAATATCTAATTCATTCTTTATGAATGCCCAGTAAAATTAAAGATACTAAGGTATCCGACATCAAATATATTTGCAGAACCAAATCTTCCAGAATGAATACCAGCTCAGCAGCTCCTCCCACTGCAGGGTGGTCTACTATACCAAGTGTTATCTCACAAATGAGAGGCTGTTTCAGTGCCATGGTACGTACAGTCATTCAGAAAGTCAAGGATAATCTACTGTCCTCATATTACAAGTATATAAGAAGATTGTGACGTAAAGGTGGAGTACAATCTTCGCAGTCATAAGCACACGACATATTGCACACATTTGTTGATATCCTAACCAAAATTAAGTTTGGAGTTGAACTAACATGTGTATTGGTGAAGGAAAAAAGAAAAAGTGACGCAAACTGCAAATCACCTCAGAATCTCGTTTCTTCTTTAGATGATCATCAGAGTCGATGGCGAAAGCATCTCCGACGCCGTAAGGAGCACGACGCAATCGCATCATGCCCCAATCAAATAGTTGCTTATCAGGATATGCACAATTTAAGCGAAGCCAGTATTCCGAACTCACGTCAGACCTGACCTTGCTCTGCAATTCTGCTAGCTGTCATGAAAAAACTTTTGTCAGTGAGGAGAATTAGCTAATTCTTACTAACACAAGCGTATGATAGACACATAGGGACATATGAAGCATTTTGTTTCTTTTTCTGAAGTACGACTACATCTTTATTTAAAATCCCCATTTCAGCTTTGAGAGAAATATACAAGTATTATCTTTACCAGAAATAGTCTTTTTGTCTAAGAACTGTGGGGCTGAAACCACAATAAACGAAATACAAGTAAAAGAATATGATTGAAAATTCGGGCCGCCTTGGGTTTATATCAAACCAAATGTTTAAAAATATGGTTAGTGCAAATAAAACTAACAGCTTCATCTATTTTGTTAGTATTTCTTTTGAGCAGTTCATAAATGAAATGTTAACACAGCTACATAATAGCAGGAGAAGAATAATTCTTTATCATGCAACCAAATCATCCAGTAACACATTGAATTGAAAAAATTGAAAAAGCTCATGGAAGCTTTCATTTGACTAACATCTTGCATCTAATCAAAATACAGTTTCACATAAGGAATAAAATAAGAGATCCAATCACTTCTAAACTTTAGTCTACCTTCAGTCCATAGAGTTCCAGTAAGCACTTGGATTGAAGTTCCTCGCCTCTGCTTGTAGGCAATTCTGGATTCAAATCAATAAGTAAGTATCTCTTAAGAGAAAACATTACCACAATTCCAATTCACACAACAAGAAACAAATAATCAATCTTGAAAAAGGGAAGTAAATGAAGGTTGAGAAAGCACTAAATACACAAGTTATCACTTGTTGATGCACGTAACTGCATTACAATGGCCATCTTTAAATTTCATGATGATCCTAATGTATTTGCGGAATGACTTTAAAACTAATAGGCAAATTCCTTTTCAAAGTGAACTAACCTTCAAGTTCAGTTAAGCGATTCTGGATGTGACTCTGTAGACGAGACTCTCTAGATTCCATCAAACCAAAACCTGACATACAACTCAGTCGTTGCATAGCCAGTGCATCCTCCAGGTCTGTCAATAGATCTCCTTCATTAGAAATTCCAGGCCCATCCTGTTGCATTAACATTAACATAAACTCAGAACATGTGTCAGAGGCAAGAACTACAATTACATAAAACCATGTTTCATCAAAATAAGAAAGCAAGACTAATGTGCACGCGGGGTCTTAGCCTGATGGTTAGAGTTCATGGCTTCCAACCTGGAGGTCATGGGTTTGATTCCCCCACCAGTGGTTAGAGGGAATGACATTGCCCTCCCTAGCATAGCTAGGCGCCTCTGTGAAGTGCATCAAGGGGGGAGCGGTGAAATGTGTTGATCCCCTTAAAAAGAAGAAAAAAAAAAAAAAGAAAGCAAGACTAATGTGCCTTAAATCAATCCTAAACAAACAACATTATAAAATATGGACTGGTAAGATTAGGGCATCCTAGAGAATAAAAAACAATAATATCAAAGTAACTGCATGTTCCTGGGAAGTTTCCCAGCAGCGTTTGCTTCGGTGTAAAGTTTATAGGATAGAACAATGATGAGAACTAAAATCTTGGAAGGCACACCTTTTCAAGTGAAACGGAAAAATCGAAAGTAGCGCATAACAATAACAAAAATTCAATAGAGATTTGACTCCACATTTCTTTTACTTAGTTTCCAGCAATAAACAAGCCTGTAACACTATTAGAGAGCTTGTACATTACACATATGATAACTTCAGCATAAAGCCGATTTACATCTAGGAAAAAAATCCCTGGATCAGCTTTTTACAAAAGAAATATCAATGAATGAACAAATTGAGAAGAAGCATATTCAATATTATCCTTCCGATTTGTATTAAGCATCCTGCAGAAGTCTTTTCATGACACCTTGAATGTCCTTGTGAATAAATCTTGCTAAATGATCTTTATGGTTCAAAAAAAAAAAAAATTGTAGAACCAAACTTAATTGTTTGACTATATTTCAGCAAGACTCTTCTGATACATAATCAAAAACAAGAAAACCTGAAAAGTGACTCAGAAAATCAGCATACTCTCAAATTAAATAAAACCATAAGATTGTACAGTTTACATGTCATCTCATATTATCCATTGCACCAGATATTGTTTAGGCTTTTAGTACAATAAGCAACCCCAGGCAGAATCCCCCATATGATCATTAAAGGTGGTTCTGGCTGCCATATTCCCCCAAAGGCACTAGTTAAGGCTATAATTACTAAAATGTTCCCATAGACATTCTCCAACGCAGTGGTAACTATTTTAAATGCAAAACATTTCTAATAAAACGTTCATGATAAGGGCTCAATTCCATTTTCCTTTTGTAAAAGCCACTCACTGAGTGTTCTCAACGCCCTTCCATACTTCACTAAAAGTTATACAATGATCTTTGAATTCGCTATGTTTCCTCAATTGGAAGGACATGCAAGTGCTCTCATATCAATCTCAGACACATCCAAACCAATTTTCTAAATGAAGTATGTCTAATCAATCAAACTCCTTAAACCCATGAAACAAGGACGAACTGAAAAAGGAAAAGAAATATAGCTTAAGCACATCATATATCTAACCAACAACAATAAATAATCATAAAATATTAGTAAACCTAAATGCATATAACTCCTCTGTCGTATGTAACCGGAAGGTAAAAAAAATACATTACAATTCACCAGTCCTCACTCACCTATGAGGAATTCATACGTTAACACACAATATAACTTCTAAAAGTGAAACAGGAAAGAAGGGCTAATAATAAGAAGTTAATTAGCCCTAGAATTCAAGAATTTTCCCCTAGAGTTCATGAATTTCACTTCAGCAAATATAACAGCATTTAAAAATTTGAAATCTCCGAAATCTCAAATAAGTAAAAAAAGACACACCTATTGATAAAGTCTGAGGTTCCACCTTAAAACCAATTGGTGATAAGGGGAGTAGCCCAGGATCTTTATATATTATATGCAAGGTTTGTCAATTCCCAATATGGGATAATATCTCTAACACGCCCCCTCACGTGTAGCGGGCTTTGCCAAAGCTTACAACGTGGACTTATCAATCGGGTGGCGCGGAGTAACATCGTGGGCCGTTGGGCCTGCACGTGTGAAGAACCTGCTCTGATACCATGATAAAGTCTGAGGTTCCACCTTAAAACCAATTGGTGATAAGGGGAGTAGCCCAGGATCTTTATATATTATATGCAAGGTTTGTCAATTCCTATCACTTTCATCACAGGAATGCAAGAAAATTTCACAGAATTGCATTACTTGATGAGTCCCAATCACAAATATAAAGCAAGAGATAGTTCCAAATCATATCCACAATAATTATCCCCCAAAACTTTCAAGTAGTTTCAAAATTAACAATCGAAAGGGAAAACTCTCATAGGACAATAAACACTAAAAATCAACACTAAATAGAAGCCCTAACAATCAAAGCCGAACTAACGAACATGACTAAAACTGAATTAACAACGAAAAAATCAAATAAAAAAACGAATTCCAACAAAACTCACTGTGGACAAGGAATTCTCAACTGGTTCCATCTCAGATCCAGCGACGACGAAGGCTTCATCGTCAATGCCACCACCAGGGACATCGGCCGCATCACCGGCGGCGTAGATGGAAGAGACGGCATCGAAAACGTCGGGAGGAAGGGGGAGATTGTGAGAGAGAAAGTTGAGGGCACAAATCAAGGTCTTTGTATGCTCAATATGGTTGCGTTGTTGGAGTTCTACAGAGCTTTGCTTCTCCAACACCTGACCCACCATGGCGGGAACGACTCAGAGCGAGCGAAGGCCTTCTTATTTTTCAATTATTTTTATTTTTATCTTTTTATTTTGAAAGATTTGGAAAATAAGAGAAATTTGGGTTTAAGCCTTTCTTTGCTCTCTCCTTCTCGGATCTCTCTTTATCGATTAGGCGTCCTGTTTCTCTGTCCTCCGCATTTTGTAATATAGAAAGCGGAATTAGGTGTAATGACGCTTAGATCCTTTGTCCTCGACTAATGACGGTCAAGCACCTCTACTTGTAAATGACTTTAGCACCCCTAATTTGATCCACTGCAATTTCACTACGATATTTAGGGGGGCAAAAAATCAAATTCTTACCAACAAACTTGTTTACCGATCGTATCAATTATAATTAGTACGTGAAAATCAGTATATCAAAATTTTGATACGGTAATACCATACCAATTATGTATAATTGGTTGACACACGATACATATATTTAATGTTCGTTGGTATATCAAGTATCAATTATAATTTTTTAAAATATTAATTTTCATAAAATATTAAATATATATTAGTATATAATAAAATTTTCTTTTATCATTAATTTGACTGTTGACTTTCTCTATTCTCATTTATCACAAGTCACTCTCTCTCTCCCTTCCTTTTGGCAATTTATCTCCATACCACCGATTTTGATTTTCTTCTGTAACAAGATACGTAGTTCTCTCTCTCAATTTTCCTCTTTCTAATGAATCTAACCAAAGTTATATTCAATTGAATCTTTTTCTTGTTCTTTACCGACTATAACTAAGGTTTGGGGTTCTTTCTTGTCTTCACATTCCCTCTTTCTAAATGTCTTTACTCTTTATTTTTCTTAATTTTGATTCAGTAGCGTCGCCATTTTCATCGTTGGTGGGTAGTAATTCACTTTATTTGACTTTAAATTCAAGCAAAATATCTTTATTGGGTCGGATTGTATGTGGGTTATGATTTGTTTTGAAGATAATGTAATACTTTTTGGATTTTGATTCTACGTTTGTTAGATGCTAGTACCAATCGTACCAATCGAGTACCAACCGACTAACTAAGTTGGTATACCAACTTAGTCTGTTGGTAATGGTAGATATTTTTATTACCAAGTTAAACTTGGTTGATATATGAAATAAGTAAAATATAATCGGTATATCTACCAAGTCAGCTCTATTGTTATTCTAAAAAAGCTATACAGTGATACCTCTGTTGTCCTGTACAACTTCTGATCCTATCCGAATCTAATCAGCAGTTTAGTTGAAATCCAATATGGTATTCTAAAAAGCTATACAGATACCCCTGTCCTTAAAAAAATGTTCAAATTTTATTTAGAGGTCATTCTGAATATATTTAATTGTTAGGCAAAAATCTTGTAAAAAAAAACGTTTTTTTGTTAAACTTAAACAAAAACATGTTTTTCACCCGCGGTTCACAAAACGGACGGTTCTTTAAAACGCTTTTCCGGTCTGGTTCTCTGCTTTCGTTATTAGCCGTACAACCCAAAAATTTAAATTATATTCATCATTGCGCTCTTCTATTTGATTTATCGTCCTCTTCTACTTGATATATCCGAGTTGTTTTTCAAGGATTCATTATTTTGTCAATTTTTCATCAATTTCGGTCAATTGTATATCTTATCCGACCTGTTTTTCAGTTGTTATACGAAATCATGACCAACCAAACCAAATAAATCAGGAGCAAACACCGGAACGAAGCTATGAGCTCAAACTATACTATGGTACAAAACAAAAAAGGGTACGACAATTTTCAAGAAGAATATGACTCGAGATATTCATATGCCTGAGCCTGAGTAAAGTAGCTGCTTTTAAAAAAAACAAAGTACAACAAATTAACTCTTAATGAAATATGTCAAGTTCAAAGTCGAAGACCATGCTACTCAAAATTTTCAGATAAATGTCAACATGATTAGCCTGTCCAGACTGAGAGTTTCCAACAACAAACAAAACCCCCCACCTCCATTCTTGTGGGGCACGCCGTTCCGATCAGTACCTACAGATTGAGACCGAATCAAAAACAGGGTCCACATTGGCTGATGCTCTAAAGGTATTTTCCGTCTTGTAACTCCAAGCTCTACTATTTTTGCAAGACATTGTTGATTGGTTCTTGAAAATACTGAAGGGAGATAAAGACCGCTTCCTGTTTGTAAAACATAGTGAATACAGATGTGATCAAGAGATTCATGACAAGCTCATCTTGAGTATTGTTATGTAAACTCGTGAAAATATCATACCTCTGTACGAATTGTTCTGCTTCCTTGGTTAGGACACACATTCAAGTAGGAATCAAATATTTCTTGTGGATTTTTCCCCTGAAATAAAAATGACATACGGAAGAATCAACTTCTTTACCCTTTCTTTTTCTTTATCGTGAACAAATTATCGTTTCTTCATGAAAATTGTGGGCGTGTGTGTGAGAGAGAGAGAGGGAGAGAGAGAGAGAGTCCCTAAGTAAAGACCTTCATGTTCTTGTCTTCTTCAATACATTCTTCCAAACCGGCAAGTCCACCAAATGCAATTAAAAGATGCCTGCAAATGGTTAAGTGGGATTAAAGTTGTTGAATCAGGTTGATGCTACTTAGAACTCCCTCCATCACTTGGAGGGTCCCTTTCTAAAATTCAAAGATTTTCAGCAATAAAACGTTGCCTTAGAACATCACATTAGACATGACCAAATGATAAACAAAAAAAGGATACCTGAAAGAAGGTAACTTAAGTTCTGATGACTTGACAAAGATACCATGCTCCGAGGTACCAATTCGATGATCATACCCACCCTACAGAAAGAACCAACTATCAGAAGATAATTCAAGACATCCCATCAATGGATGTTTAAGATAAGTATTAAAATGTAGAAAATACATAAAAAGCTGTAATTACCTTATACGGGGAGCAATTCAGTACAGAACTTATATTAGCAGCGTATCTTACTTTATAGCCCCAGTACATTCCCAGTTCTTCCTTTGGCTTGGAAGACACGACAACCTGGTGAGGTTGATCTATAAAATCAATGCATGGAAAATCCCAACCTCATGAGTATACTTTCAATGAAGATATTTCTGGGCTAGTCTATTTTGATATTACAGCATAGAGGAAGCCAAAACATGCTTGTCATCTACTTTCTCTTTTTTCCCTAAGGACAATGATACACAAAGTGAACTTGTATTCCGAACATGAGCATCGACCAACGTGGAATCCCATTTAAGCGTCCTTGTCAGCAAAGGGAAGAAAATTGAAAAGGCAGGTGATTTTATAAGAGAAAAAAAAAATCACCTATTCATCTACTACATGTTTTTGCCGTTCCTAACTGCCGTATACTTCCATTGCCGATGTATTCAAGCTTTGAAACATAAACTAACAAAAGTAACAGCTACTCACTAATTTATCACTGAGACTTCATAGATGAAGTCTTGAAGACAAATTCAACCATTCTACAACAACATTACCCCCCCCCCCAAGTGCCGCAAAGGCACCCACCTATGGTGGGGTAAGGGGGGTCGGATGTACGTAGCCTTATCCCTGTGTTATAGCATAAAGAGGCTGTTTCCGGATGATCCACGATGAAAATTGCGTCGAAAATTGCAATAACTGAGTGTTGCTGTTAAATACCTGAAGCACTCTAATGAAAAACTAAAACACTCTGTTAAGAAATAACTTTTGCAAGAATCTCACTTAATATTTCTCAACAGCCAGTAGGAGAATCTCCAAATGAAAGACAAATACTTATATTCTTCAATGATATCTGCTCGAATGTAGCTAGGATATAAATAGGAAAATAAAGCGTAGGAAAGATAATGCCTAAAAACTCTCAACAACTAACAAAGTAGTGGGAACCTTATTTGACTCAGCTTGCTCCTAACTTAACTTAAACCACTTACTGGCAAAATAACTAAGAAATAAAAATACTAAAAAATAAATAAACTTATTTCTGACGTGGCCTCCTGGGATTAGTCAGCCAAGGTTTCTTATCATTACTCCCCCCTTCGAAACTCCACTTGTCCTTAAGTGGAAATGCAGGAAATTGTGCCTTGGGCGGGTCGCGAAATCTTCCCGGTTAGAATCCTCCAGCGATCTGTGTTCCCATTTGAATTAATAGTTCCGGTGTATGCTTATCCGTCCAGCGATGTTGCGAGAACCTTTGAAGAGAACCCATCATTTCTAAGTCCTCGAAATAAAGGCGGAAGAGCGCGAGATTTGAAGGTTGTTGACCGTGTCTTGCGGGTCTAAGTAATGAGACCGGGGAATATCGGATGAACTCTCGAATTTGGAGGGGAGTTCTAGTCGTGCGCAGCCAGAACCAAACCATCTCGGCCTTTGTGTAAGGGGCAAAAAATGCGGGAGACAATTTTTCAAACTTTCGTTTGGCGAAAATTTTGGTGATCGGGTTGTATGGTATGGTAGTGATCGCGAGGCGGAGGTAAGCGCTACGGCTCGGCAGGCGAAGCAAATTCTTGAGTATGCATCGGCGTTCCGGGTTTCGTGAGGCATTCATTGATTCACATTGTGCGAAACATGGCTTGAAATCGAACGAAGCATCATTGTTAGTAGTCGAGACCTTGCGATTTATACTTCTTCCCATTGACGAAAAATCATGAACATTTTATTCGATTAGCACAGAGCAGGTATTGATAGAGCGGCCGTTTTAATGCCCGACACCGGATCGCGGCCTCCCGAAGAAAAAGGGTAGAAATCTTGTTGAATAATTAACTCGGAGATTTTACCTCGGCCTTTGGCGAACTGGTTGCGTCTTACCTTCACTACTTAGTTACCCGATTTGAACCACTGAAGTAGGAATATCTTGAAGAGGAAGATGAACCTCTGTACCGGCTGATTACGAAATAAAGTTATGAGTCGAGCATTTATCGATTAAAATCGGAAATGACCTCCCACTTTATAGTACCTTGTACCTTGCGATTCTTTGTGAATTACGTCCCCAGATAGCATTGAAAGAAATCTACTGCATTTTCGGACTCCTTTTGCTTGACTTCTTCGTTTAAGGGCGGGATGACTTCTTAAATCTTGAGAATTTCCAGCAAGAAAGAAGCATTAGCGGCGATGCCCCGGACGAAAAGGAGCCGCACTTTCACAGCATAGGCCACTATCTCGCACGACTTGACGCTCTGCGTCTTGAGAGAAATTTTGCGGGTGTTGAGGCATATTTAGGGCGATTGGGCTGAGTGAATCGGGTGCAGTGGGATTCCTACAACTAGCGAGTTTGAGTCTACGAAGTTTCTTGGTTGAGACATGTTGACGATTATTTGTATGAAGGCGAGCTTAGGTCCTTTGGTGAGCTTTTTCTCAGTCCCAGAGCTAGACTTGCGGCTTTGTACATGATGCAGGCTTACGAATGCGCGCATCTGCCTTTAGTTCTTCCTTGAGACCGCGAAAAATACAGAGCGATACTCCGGCCGAGTTTGAACTCGTCTTTACTCGCTTGGCAAACTCCGACGATACTCTTGCGGTTCCGCTGCGCAGCGGATCTGAGTACTAAATCCGGATTTTGATATTCGGGTGGCCATAGTGTTCTTGCGATGTCTTAACGGCCTTGACGTCCAAATGTCTGGCGTAGTATTCTGCAGATTTACCCGTGAGAATAAATCGAAGCATCTCCTTCCCGGACTCGTGACAGCGTCGACCTTTGAATCATCACGGGGTTTGATAATACAGGAAAAACTTCTCGGCCTTGAAAATCCACCTCTTGGGTCCCCTCCCATTTGAATTTAGGAAATTGATTTTGGTGTAAGGTGGACGTCTTCCCCTTCTTTCATGTCGTCTTGGTTTGTCTTCGTCCCGATGTGAACGCCCATACGCCCTCGTCAGATGCGTCTCTTTGTCCCTATTATTGTTGTTTTGCGGAAGCGGCGAGTGCGGCAATTCTATCGAAATCTCGTTTAGAGAATCAAGTTTTGCAGCAATAGCTGCCAACGGATCAGAAGATGATTCTGATGGATGAACCACAGGCTCCTCAGGAACATTAGAAGATCTTGTTTTCACCATTGTAACTAAACCAGGCTTTGATATCAAATGTTAAATACCTGAAGCACTCTAATGAAAAACTAAAACACTCTGTTAAGAAATAACTGCAAGAATCTCGCTTAATATTTCTCAGACGGCCGGTAGGAGAATCTCGAATGAAGGCAAATACTTATATTCTTGATGATATCTGCTTTCGAATGTAGCTAGGATATAAATAGGGAAAATAAAGCCCATTTGGAAAGATAATGCCTAAAAACTCTCAACAACTAACAAAGTAGTGGGAACCTTATTTGACTCAGCTTGCTCCTAACTTAACTTAAACCACTTACTGGCAAAATAACTAAGAAATAAAAATACTAAAAAATAAATAAACTTATTTCTGACGTGGCCTCCTGGGATTAGTCAGCCAAGGTTTCTTATCAGTTGCTTCATAACAAAGAAGCGCATACAGTTTAGTGAGCCATTTTGCTTTATTCCACCATATTCCCAAGCCAAAAATTCAACCATTCTAACACCAGAAATTTGTGATTTGGATGATGTTAATGCACAAGTTCATAAAAAAATCTTGAGTAATTTTGTTATGCATTATGTCAAACATCTAAAGGGTAGTACTATCATGCCCAGTTTTCAATTCAATTGAATTACATCCAGGCCAAAAAAAACTACAGAAATCTTGAATTAACCATCATTTGGAATGGGGGGAGTAGCATTTTGAAGAGATTTTATCTGTTATACAGGGCAACGGGGAGAGAGACATGCTGAATCATTGTGTTCAGGATAAGATTTCCAGATCTTATAGAGATTTTTGGAGATCTTTTCACTAATTTTGCTTTAGATTCGCTTCAGAAGAACTAATATAGAGAGGGGTGGGCGAGAGGTAGACGATGGGTGGGGGTTTTCTTGGGTTTTTCTTTTTTTTTTTTCAAATGTTAAACAAGAGATTTTCTGAGTTTTTTTTGTTTCGCTGACTTGGAGACATACTTGGACTTCCACGTCAGTCGCCTCAAGCTTTCGGAATAGAAGTTCCCTTTACCAATCATTTTCCTTTCCCTAATGCTTAGAAATGGAAACTGACACAGATATGATATTTGTAACCCCAACCCCTTCCGTTCCATAATGAAGTACTCTCTCCGTCCCACTTCAAGAGTCCTACTTTCCCTTTTGGTCCGTCCCAGACTAAGAGTCCCATTCCATAAATGGCAAATTTTGAACAGTGTTTCGAATATTTATACCCTTATAATGTAAATATATTTACAAAAAAAACCTTTCATTATGCCCTTATAATGTTAACATATTTACAAAAAAAACAATCAAAAAGAGGTTTTATCATAAATGTTTTAACTTTTACATTCTCTCTCCTCTAATCTTCTACCCACTTGCAATTCTTTATTCATTTTTTAAAAAAAATTCTTAAGAATCGTGAAAAACTACCCTAGGACCCTTGAAGTGGGACGGAGGGAGTATTTAATTTTGAGTAAAGCTCCTAAATTAACATTTATGAAGTAACATGTCCTTATTGGCACTTGCAATAATAAATGTAATCATTAAGGTCATTTATGTATATGGGTTACCAAAAGTTCTTAAAGTTCAACTTCCTTAATTCCTTTCTGAGGGATATCAGACTAGAATAAATGGCAAGAAAAATTCAAAATCCATACCATCCAAATGCCGATTGGTTCCCATTGCAACAGTTACTCTTGTTCCTGGCTCAAGCAGTTGATCAATCACAACATTCTGCATTCGATCAACAAAACAGAATAAATGAGGTAACTAGAGAAAATAAACAAAATTAATAATAAAAAAGTTAAACAAAATACAAGCAGAGAGAAATCGAATAACAAATCCAACTTCTCATTTAACATGAATGAAAGAAGATGCCAAATCCTAAAGAGCAAGGAGATTATCAATTACTACCACCTGACTGAACAAAAATTAGCAAAGCACGTGGGAAAGTGCATACCTTACTAAGTCCAACGTCCACGAGTGTGCATCCAGGGTTTGGAGCTTTCTGCATCAATGTGACACCTAATAAATGATAAATGTCAGTGACTAGTCAAAAGTAAGAAAAGTCAACATGGCATGGCTTTATAGCATGGATATCAGTTAATCAAATTAAATCTAGCATACCAATTTCAATCCTAATCATGGCAAGACAGGGCTATGATACCACCGTTGGGTTTTGGGATTACAAACGAAGCGGAAGAACTTTAAAAAACAACAAAACCCTAGCCCTATGATCTGTCTAGCATGAAGATATTAGAAATATATATGAAATAGAATTTACATACCTTAATGCGATTATGTTTGTTTCAAAACGGATCTTCAAAAGCGAATCACAAAAAGAATCTCAAAACCGTTGGTGAAGGCTTTGATTTTCTCCTTATTCTTACTTGGTGATGAATCAACGATCGAAGACTTAAAGCTTTTGGTGATAAAGTAATCACCCTCTATGGGTAATCCACACGCGAACGGACCAAGAACTCTTCTTGTTTAATTGCTAGATGATCCCCGATTATTGAAACGCTTTTCAATTATCAATGGCTATTTGGTAGAATGAATCTATGGAATTTGATCTTGATTCGTAATCAAAATCACCCAATTAGTGTTTCTTAAACTCTAATTTTCGTCACTTTTTGCAGGGACAAAAGGGTTCTATTTATACTTGCTATTGACACACCATTATAAATACTATCAATAATAATTTTTAGATGTTCATAAGGATAATTAAATTAACTTAAAGTTATTGCTCAAAAAACCTTCGTGTCGACAACGAAAAAAGTAGGATGATCATTTCGGGACAGAGGGAGTACAAGTTTTAAGGAAACAAACAAGTATATTGTTGTCTCAGTCTATACTAATATGGACTTGACAATGACAAAAAGTATATCACTGAATAGTCCATCCTCTCCTGTGAAGTTAGTTTGGGGCACAAGAGAGTCTAACAACAAGAGAGTCTAACAAATATATTTCTTTGTTTAGAGCATCTTGGAAAGCTATCTGTGGTGATTCGCGCTTCGTTTGGAAGTGGGAGAGACCATTGACATTTGTTGCTTTGCAAATACTCCCTCCGTCCCGAAATGATCTTCTACTTTTTGGGTTGTTAATATGAAGGTATTTTGAGCAATAATTTTAGGTTAATGTAATTACCGTAATGAACATCAAAAAATAGTCATTAATAGTATTTATAATGGTGTATTATAACAAGTTTCAGGTTTTCATTAGGATTATGAAATTAACCTAAATTTATTGCTCAAAGTGCATAAGTAATAACAACAAAAAAATGGGAAGATCATTTCGGGACGGAAGGAGTAGTAGTTGTAGCCTATAGAGATGTAGTGCTTCTGCTTTTTGTTAGTCTGTTCCTGGTGATGCTGATGTTTTAGTCACCGATACATCATATTAGGGGGATGGACAGAGATGCGGTATTGGCACTCCGTTTTACTTTTAAGAATAGGAAAAAAAAAAGAGAGAGAGAGAAATGAGAAAAAACTTGGACGGAGTTGAGACTCCATTTTAGGAATAAGAGTCTGATAGTATGCTATGAACCTCTACATCTTCGACTCAAATATGCCTACTTATAAGAAATACAAGAATTTTAAATTTCTTAATGAGCTCCAAATATACAGCCACATTAATATTCTTATCTATCAAATTCTATTCAGTGCTCATACAGGAACTATAAAGTATAATGTGTGATAATAGTATCGGGCAATAGAAAGCTACAGGGACTCCCCCTACATGCAAACGGTACCGGTTATATCAGCTATATAAATGGACTAAAAGTGGCATAACCAAGTATACAGGAAATGGTACACATATAAAGAATGCATTTGAACCGAGTTGATAAGGAGAGTCTACCCTCTCGATATGGAGCCCATTCATGCTTTCGCAGATGATGTGGGGCATCAAGTGGGGGCAGCAGACCCTGCAAAAGGACAAATAGGGTAACAACAGTAATACTTTTAATGAAGTAATAAAATCGTTGAATTGAAGATGAATCAAAAAGCAAATATAAGAAACTGTGTTCTTACCACAGATCTTAAGCTGTTATGTCTTGGGAAAAGAGCCTTTCTTAAATATTGTGGTGTCTCAAGATACTTTAAGATCCTTACAAGGAAAGCAGCACCACTTTCATTAGCTTCTGAATCGTTGCCCGCCAGAACGGTTGAAACATTTACTGCTTCATGATTATTTTCAAAGACAACAACCTGTTGATACGATCACAGACGACCTCTCTCTCCATTATCAAAATTGAAAAACTAGAACCAATCATAAACTGCTAGACACCAAATACTACTCCCTCCGTCCCAAAATGAATATCCACAAAATTTTCAAATTTGCTCTTGATCAAGAGCAAATTTGAAAAAAAAATAATTGGACATTCATTTTGGGACAAAGGGAGTAGCAAGTATAAGTGACTCCTGTCAATTAAGAGAAATCAATCCAATTCTTTGAGGAGCATATACAACTCTGCCTCTTTCCGAGTTCCTTGGGGGTACTGAGGAGCATGTACAAATTCGGAAATAGAAGAAGAAAAAATTGAAGGGAATTTTACCCATAAGCTCCTTTTGGGATAAATCATTTCCCCTCAAGTTCCCCATTAATTTAAATGCCCCATAAGTTCTTATGCAGTATTATATTATACTGCATTCTATATGCAGTATTTAAAAATTATGATACAGCATCCTCAACGGTCAACGGTCGCCGGAATCCGGTTGCCGGCGCCACTTGTCATCATCAATGCTGTATTATATGAGTATTTAGAATTATGCATTATCTTGTATGCAGTATTATTACAGAATAATACAATATGGAAAGGAACTTATGGGGCATTATGAAACTTTTTAGAACTTATGGAGCATTCTCCCAAAATTGAAAGATGTTCATGTTTCTTCTTCTCCCTTTTTCAGCTAACCAGTTTTTTTATCATTAATAGAAATCAGGTTCATAGAATTATCAAATCAAGCCTTCACAAAGAATAGACCTATCTGCCCGAAGATCATCACCAAATTAGCTCAAGACAAGAAGAGAACTCCTAGGATCAAATCTGGTACAAGCAAAACCCAAATACTAGATGAAAATGCCTAGCCATAAAAACCACCTTTGAGGATAACAAGCCAAACATCTAATGAGACTTACATGCTGTATTTTTAGCATAGGTACTTTCATTGTTTCTAATTTGAATTTTATAATCTTTCAAAAATCTGTTTCAACAAATATGCAGAGTGTTATTTCCAAAAGTAGGATAAATAAAGTTATCAAAGAGAATTTTCAAATTTCATACTGATTCCTAAAAAGGAACCAATAGATTTTTATATAGCCTTTCACAATAACCAAGTATATGCCCAAAAATTCTTCAAATCAGAGTAATGTAAGTACACACACTGCTAAAAGTAAACAGCTTAAACCTGGATACCAACCTCGTCTATTCGGAAAATTGTCACTGCCCTAGCAATTTGGCCAGCAAGCTGAGATAAAGAAGGCAGAGATATATCAGTCGAGAATCTACGTATAGCCACCCATGCCGATAACAACATAACAGAGAATAATAAAGTGAAGTTTACTTCCATAAAAGAAGCCTTGAATAAGCTCAGTTGATCAGAGATCTCAACATTTCAAGATCAATTATCAAACATTGATAATACAACTTTCCATTGTTCTGAAATTACATTTTCACTGTGACAATTATCAAAACATTTACTCCAGTATACAACTATAACCAACTTTCATGGTCATGAAATTTCATTTCTTGCCTTGACAAAAAATAAAAAAACTTAAGATAGCATAATAAGCATCTTTCACAACACTACATACGACTAAAGCGAGCTAACTTGATTTTTCAGATTTCAATCACAACTCTTCATAATTTTAAACAAGCTGAGCAAACTCGAGCTTGTCAAGCAGAACAAACATGCTCAAGTTCAGCTCATTTACATCACTAATCAACCTAAACTCAAGCTAATATTTAACTTCATCAAACCCTCATGCCTTCATGGCCTAAAATTTCACTTTCTATCAGTATGCAATAGTCCAAAACTTAATATAGAACCATAAGCATCTTCATAGTTGTAAATGGGCCTAACAAGAGCTAAGATGAGCTAAGTTGAGCTAATATTGCAAGCACAGCTCATTAAAATGTAAAGCAATCTTGAGCTTAGCTCAAGTAGAGCAATGCTAACTTGCGAGAGCTGGGCTCGAGTTTAGCTCACTATTGTGACTAATCAGCTTAACTCGAGCCATGCTCTTATTAATTAACTAGCCATTTGGTATGACAGTATCCCTTTGCCCAAAAAAAGCAATCCCGTCTCACAGGTCAATCAATCTTTTAAAGGATGCAGCTTTTCTTGCTCGTAGCTTGTTAAGATTGCCCGTACTTATCTTAGTAGCAAGACTAATTCTTGTACAGACAAAAAACTGAAAGGGGACTAGTTTTTTAGTTTTAAGCATGATAAAACATATTCACTCTGTTCCATGTAACTAGTCCTAGTTTGACGAGTTTTATTTTTTTGTCATCTTGATTAAAGTTTGACAAAAAAAAAAAAAGATACATATATATATATATGAACATTTAATTATCCTCAAAAAAATCTAACTATGATTAATAATGTGCGACAGATTGACTAAAATTGTTCTAAAATTTGCTCCCCAATCAAGCTTCCATAAGGTGTGCCCAACTGGCTTATTTACTTCATCCAGCCTAGTTTATACTCCCTCCTGTCAGTGGAAAAAATCCCTACTTTCCATTATCAGAACTTCAATTTTCATTATTTCCAAATTGTATTCCCATTTTGTATAAGACATGGTGCTTCTACAACTGTCTTGTGAAAAAAATTGTAGCTTTGGACCTTTGGTGCAATTTAAATAGTATGAATGAAAGTGAAACTAACACCATATTACAAAGTGAGAGTTTTGAAGTAAGACTTCGATATTGAAACCATGGTAGAATTCAAGTTAAATTCACTAGCTTTGGTCGAAATGAGCTTAATAACGAACCCGGCTAAACTAAGGGCGGAACTTTATTAACATTTCCACTTTTTCAGTTCATTATAAAAATCATCAAAACACTTAATATGCATCAATAACAGCACTTCATAGACCTCAATAGCTTCAGTTTTTCAAAGAGACCAGATATCAAACACTTGGTATGCAACTACAAACACCCATCATTCTCCAAAATCAGCGCCCATGAAAAGGGAAAAGAGGGATTACATACACGAGTAGCCAGTTCGAATGACTGAGTGTTGTCGATGATGGTTCCCGGTAAAGCTATGCTGACAGTCGGAAAGTCGTTCGGCAAGTTGCTGGTGCTGTCTTCTTGCTCTATCTCTCGCTTATGTTTTTTATTCTTCTTCTTCTTGTCCTTCTCGTGCGAGCCGCCATTTTCGAGCTCGTGGTGGGTCTCTGCGGATTCCGTGCATTGGATTTGGGCTTCCGACTCAGGCCTCTTGTTCTTTTTCGCCATTTTAGGACCTTGCTCTGTGTTCAGCAACCATATGTCTGGTGTGATGAGGGTTCTTGTTTGTTTTGGAATTTTCAGTCAACAGTTATATGAGAGTTGTTATTTGAGTTGAGTTATATAGGCGTAAAATTGTTGATTAAACCCTTATCAATAAATCCACCGCCAAAATATAAAACAAATCTCTCTTTCCCTTTATACCCTTTTATATCTCTTATTGCTAATCCACCCACCCCATCCACGTCCATTAACCAAACATTAACTCTCTCACTCACCAACATTTACTAAATTTAAAAAAGAGAGACATAAATTCAGATTTGGAGAGAAAAAGAGAAGAAGAAAAACAGTTATCGAAATTGTTTTGGTCAAATTTCAACAAATATTTTTGATGATAAGAAAAATGACTAAAGTGATATGAATCAGGGTACAATGATTATCGGGTTGAATAGAAATGAACACGAGGTATTTGTTGACTAGGGAAAGCCCTTGAACAACTTGTTCGCCGGCATAAAACCCCGGGAGGTTTAGAAACCTACCTTGACCAAAAGTTTACTAAGTATTTTGATGATTACAGAACTATAAGCGTATATGAGGGAAACTTAAGCTAGAGTGAACGTGTGTGTAATACAAGTGTTTTTTTTCCCTATTTATACCTCAAATAACGGCTAAATACAAAGAAAATAACAAGCCTAGAATCTCAGAGGTAAGTTGAGATATTTGTGCCACTTTGTTGATGAAGGATAATGATCAGTTGCTGAAGAGACGTCGTTGAACTAGTCTTCTATTTCATTGACACGTTTTCTGAAAAATAGGATTCAACGTAACAAAAGTTTCAACCTGCAAAATGATCAAGATGTAGTAGGACAACTCAAGTTGTTAGTACCAAGATGTTATATGCAAGTTGAAAACAAGTTGACTGAGAAATGTAGGACCCAACAATTGCCCCCAAACTTTTTAAATTTTAAAATAAAGAATATAAAGAGACAAAAAATTTGAAAATTTTGCCAAAAATGGGTATAAGGTACGGCGGTTTTAAATGAAAAGGTTTTGATGGGACGGTTTTGGGTGTTTTCAAGGCAAAGGTCATGATGCTTTTTAGAGTCCCAACCGCTTTCAATCTCTTCCTTAAATAAATACAATCCTTCTCCAACTCTCCCTTTCACAAAATCAAAACAGTAGCTTTAACGGAAGTTTCTAGAGGAAGAATCAAGGAAGAAGGTCGGAGAGAAAAATCAAGTAGAAATTTCCGGTGAGTTCCTTGTCCTTTCTCAATTTCTTGTTGGTAATTTTTCTTCAAGTTTGTAAAATGGGAAAAAAGAGAGTTAGCATAATCGAAAGTGATGAAGGTTTGCCGGAGGGTTTTATAACTCAAAATATGTTGAAAGAACCCGACAAAGAAAAATGTTTGATTTCTAAAGTCAATCTGGAAATTATTAAGAAAAATCACGCAATGCCATATGAAACCATCTTCTTTACCCACCCCGACTTGACCTCTGAGTGCTATTCCCCCGATTGGGTGTGTTTCCCGGAATATCCTTTCGTTATTGGCCTAAAATTCCCTTTCCCAGACTTAATTACTAGGTTTTTCACCTCCGCAAAACTCAACTATGCCCAAATCATGCCTCAAGGCTGGAGGTGCTTACAAACCCTAGTTAGGTTGGGAGAAGAAACTGGGTTGAATGTTGGTTTAGAAGAATTTGCCTATACTACTGATATAAGGGGTTTTGGCCTTGGGAGGTTCTGTTTTAGGGTTAAGACTGGTGGTGACCCTATTTTGGATTCGAACAATGACCCTGCTGATAGAGGTTGGAAGAACAAGTTCTTTTTTGCTAGGAATGATAGCCTAGGACAAAAGGCTGAGGTGATATCGAAGTGGAGGTCCCAAGGTAGGGGAATTTTTCCTTTGATTTCACACATTTCTTAAAATCTTTGCACCCTTGATCTTAACCAACTTGACTTTTCTTTGTAGTAGCTGCCAAACTGAGCGTGCTTTTTCTAGAAAAAGAGGATACAGAGGAGAATGTGAAGAAAATCTACGAGTTGGATCCATTAGTAAGGTCTTTCAAAGCATTCCCGGTCTTGTTTTCTGCAAATCCAGAAGAAGAACTTAACCCCGAAGAAACTCTACCAGATCCCATCAAGATGTCCATGGGTTTGACAAACCTCTTAAAGTTTTTTCCTATCTCCAATTTATTCTAGTCCTTTCAAGTTGTTTTAACACTATATCCCTTTTTCGCAGCTACACGTTCTAAGACCTCTGTGAGCGTTGCGGACCTACTTGCTGAAGCTAAGGCAAAGAGGGTTGTGAAGAAAAATAACAAGCCCCCAACTCCCCACTCTGCAGTATCTAGCTCTGAAGCAAACGCGTCCAAGAAGAAGGAGGAAACCAAGAAGAGGAAATTGACGGAGGCTGAAGCCACAGATGTGGGTGGTGATTTGAATGTGGAAAAGACAAGAGAGAAGTTTAAGGCTGCGATGACAGAGTTTATCGACAAGGTGAAATAAGGAGATTTTGAACCTTATACCAAAGAATTTATAGGGAATTAACATTTCTTTTTCACAGGTTTCAGAGATTATGATTCCTATTATGGATCAAGTTGATATTTTGAAGATCAAAGTGGCTAAATGTAGCCACGAAGCTGAAGAAAGAAAGAAAGAAAGAAGCCAAGATGTATGTTGATGAGGTGGAAAAACTGAAGAAAGCTAACGGGACTTTGAAGAAGGAGTTGGCAGCTGTTTATGTTGAGAAGGTGAAAGAGAATGAAGCACATGTGAAGGAGCTTGAGGCATCAAAAGAAGATTTTAAGTTCAATGCCACCAAGACAGTGTTGGAGGCAAGGATCCAACTTATGGAGGAGTTCAGGAACGGACAAGCTCCAACTTGGGATGTGGAGGAGGAGAAAAGAACTTTAGAATGTTTCATTGGTGAACCTGCAGATGGAGAAGAGGTAGACTCACCGGCCCTTGAAACTATTAACCAACTGGTTGAGGATGCTAACAACATTTTGAGTACCGCAGTGGTTACTCAAGCTGGAGAAGAGGATCAAGAGAAGGAAACAAACACAACACCAGCGGCAGCAGGCCAAAATGTTTAAATGATTTTGAAAGTTTTTAAGTAATTTGGAAGGAGGAGAAACAAAAACAATTTCTTTTTTGCTTTTTTGCTGTACCATCGCTGGTGGGCATCAAATGGGGGGTCTGTCCCCAAAACAAGTTTATTTTGGTATGTAATGGCTCATAAGAGCCCAAACAATTTATTTGGGGGTACTAGGTTGGTCTAGTACCCCAAGATTTCTTAGGTTTTAAGGGATCGGTTGGCTTACCCAACTTGTCCTTTAGTTGCAAAATCTTTTGGAAACATTTCAAAGTTTTAAAGAAGTATTTTAGGTTTTTCAGAAATACTTGTTTGTTTCATAGTTAACATGTTGATGTTATAAACAGTAGGTAACATGTTAATGTTACAACCAATAGTCACAACTTGAATAAGTGTGAAATCGCGCGCCCAGGCGAAGGTGTCAAAACCTTAATTCTTTAGAAAAGATGTAAATCTTTTAACCATAAGTAAATTGTACCTTTGATCAGAGGTAAATCGTTTGAAGAAACAGAACATGTATCAGCCGTCCTGGCGTGTCAACATGTTCCATCCCTCTCCAGCTAAAGTTTCAACATGTTGGAGCCGTACTGGCGTGTTAACATATTGAACTTTTCTTCCTCAGGTTCAAACATGTCGGAGCCGTACTAGCGTGTTGACATGTTTGACCTGCTCCAATTTAGGTCCCAACATGTTGGAGCCGTACTGGCGTGTTAACATGTTGAGCCTACTCTGCATGTTCAAGTTGCATACCTTGCAAAACAAATTTATGTTAGGATTGGGTGTTAGCGTAGCTAACACCCCTCCGATGCTTAAGTCAGTAAGGATTTCAAAAAATTAAGAATTGAAATACGCGAGTGAACTTGACATAAATTAAATCATACCTGAGAAGTCTAGTTGTAAATAACTTGACTTACATAAAATAGAGTTTTAAATGGATGGCGTTCCAACTTCTAGGGACCCTATCTCCACTTGGGGTTGACAGCCAATATACTCCTTTGCCAGCTTCGGCATCAATAAGGTATGGTCCTTCCCACTTGGGAGCCAATTTACCTGCATTCAATTCTCTTGTATTTTGAAATACTTTTCTCAAAACTAAATCACCAACCTGGAATCTTCTTATTCTGACATTCTTATTGTAGGACCTAGCAATCCGCTGTTGATAAGCTGCCATCCTTATCTTGGCTATATCCCTGATCTCATCAATTGTATCTAAATCTTGGGTTAACAAGAGATTATTTTCATCTTGAGTTAACAAACCATACCTTGCTGTTGGGATTGTCACCTCGATTGGAATTACAGCTTCTGCTCCAAATACCAAAGAATATGGAGTCCTACCTGTGGCCCCTTTTATAGTGGTCCTATCTGCCCAAAGTACAAGTGGTAGTTCTTCGGCCCATTTTCCTTTCTTTTGGTCTAGGCGCTTCTTCAAGTTGTTGACAATCAACTTGTTGCTTGACTCGGCTTTACCATTGGCTTGAGGGTGGACAGGCGTGGACATGATCAACTTGATGCCCCATCGAGCACAAAAGTCTCTAGTCTTCTTACTTATGAATTGTGACCCGTTGTCACATATAATCTCTGACGGTACACCAAACCTGCTAATTATATTTTTCTTTAAAAATGAAATTACCTCCTTGTCTCTTACTTGTACATAAGCTTCTGCCTCGATCCATTTTGAGAAATAATCAGTCAATGCCAACATGAACACTTTGCCTCTGGGAGCCTTAGGCAACTTGCCCACAATATACATTCCCCATTGCATGAAAGGCCAAGATGAGACGATAGAATGTAGAGGTTCAGCAGGTTGATGCAAGATGTTGCTGTGTCTTTGGCAGGCATCACACTTCTGCACATAGCTCATGGCATCTTGTCGCATGGTTGGCCAATAATAACCAGTCTTGAGGGCCTTCGACGCCAGTGCTTTTCCACCAGAATGATTTCCACATATTCCTTCATGGATTTCTTTTAGCACCAGTCCAACTTGCTCATTATCGATACATCTCAAATAGTGCCCTGCAAAAGATCTCTTAAATAGCACATTATCTATTAAAACGAAAGTTGAAGTACGAATCTTAAAAGATCTAGCATTCTTAATATTTGGCGGAATAGTCCCAAGTTGAAGGAACTCAATTATTTATTGGGTCCAAGATGGTCTAGCATCTTGTGCACCTGTAGGTTGAGTAACCGCTTGAGTTTCCTCAACTTGGTCTATTGCCGGGTGCTTAACATAAATAATGGGAATATTAGTATGCAACATTGATCTGCAAGTTGAACCCAAGTTGGCCAATGCGTCCGCTTCTGTATTCTCTTCTCTAGGAACCTGTTCCAAGGAAAATGATAGGAATTTTGAAGCCAAAGCCTTAACATGTTGGAGATACAGAGTCATCTTGGAATGATTCGCCATATAACTGCCATTAAAATGGTTAGCGAGCAATTGAGAGTCAACATATACATTTATATGCGTAATATTTAAACTTAAGGCTGTAGTTAAACCCATGATTAAAGCCTCATACTCAGCTTCGTTATTTGTTGCATTGAATTCACAAGATAAAGCTTGAGGTATGATATCACCTTGAGGGGATTTCAGAACTATCCCCAAGCCAATTCCTTTGGAATTTGAAGCTCCATCTGTAAACAGTGTCCAAAATCTAGGAATTGTTTTACCTTCAAGCTGTTGTACTTCCAGCTCCACCTCGGGCTCCAAACTTGGACTGAAGCCTGCTATGAAATCGACTAGAGCCCGAGATTTATTAGTTGTTCTTGGCTCATATGAGATGTCATACGTTCTCAACTTGACCGACCACTTGGCCAATCTGCCTGACATATCTGGAGTTCTTAACACATTTCTCATAGGATAGTTAGTTCTAACAGTTATAGAATGTGTTTCAAAATAATGACGCAATTTTGTAGCAGCAGTAGTTAAGGCTAAAATTAACTTTTCAAGATGAGAGTACCTCGTTTCAGCATCTAGTAAAGACTTACTTATATAGTAAATAGGATGCTGTTCACCTTGGATTTCTTTCACCAATACTGCACTAACTGCATTCTCGGATACAGCTAAATATAAATAAAGGTGCTCACCATGTTCTGGTTTGGCAAGTAGGGGTGACATCATCAAGTATTCTTTAAGTTGTTTAAAAGCTGCCTCATGTTGATCAGTCCATTGGAAGAGTTTATTCTTTCTTAACACTTCGTAGAATAACCTGCACTTATCAGATGATTTAGATATAAATCTATTTAAGGCAGCTACTCTACCTGTTAACCTTTGGACGTCTTTGATATTCTTGGGAGACTCCAAGTTGAGAATGGCTTTGATCTGTTCGGGACTGGCTTCAATTCCTCTCTTGGTCACCATATAGCCCAAGAATTTACCTGCTCTGACACCAAAATTGCACTTTGCCGGATTGAGCTTCATGTTGAAAGCTTTCAAGATGTTGAACGCCTCAGCAAGATGTTCTACGTGATCTTCAATATGCTTGGACTTTACTACCATATCATCTATGTAGACTTCCATCGTCTTGCCGAGTTGATCTTTAAACATCTTGTTCACCAGCCTCTGATAAGTTGCCCCTGCATTTTTAAGACCAAATGGCATAGAAATATAACAATATATACCTTCCGGAGTCATGAATGCCGTATCTTCTTGGTCTGAGGGCTCCATTTGAATTTGTTGGTATCCTGAGGACGCATCCATGAACGTCAAGATATCGTGGCCAGCTGTCTCATCAACTAGAGAATCAATATGAGGAAGAGGGAATGGATCTTTCGGACATGCCTTGTTCAAGTCTGTGAAGTTCACGCATACTCGCCACTTGCCGTTCTTCTTCTCTACCACCACAACATTAGCTAGCCACCTTGGATATTGAACTTCCCTGATCATCTTGGACTTCAAAAGCCTCTCAACTTCATCCTTTATGATCTGGTTCCGCTCCTGAGCAAATTTTCTTCTTTTTTGGTGGACAGGACGGATGGTTGGATCAATGTTCAACTTGTGAGTAATGATGTCCTTGCTTATTCCTGTCATGTCCTCATGCTTCCATGCAAAACAACATTTCTGACTTTTCAAGAACTCAATCAGCTCCTCCTCAATTTCGGATGGGAGGTCTATACCAACTTGCACTTGGGCCTCAGGATTTGACTCATCAACATCAATACTTTTTGTCTCATGCTTCACTGCTTCAAGAACATCCCGGGCCTTTTTCTTTAATTGCTATGCTTGACGAGGGACTGAACTTGCTTTCATGTTAATAGGGCTGTTACACGAACCGAGCCGGCTCGAGCTCGGCTCGGGCTCGGCTCGAAAAAAGCTCGAGTTCGAGTGGGCTCGAGGTGAACTCGAGCTCGAGCTCGAACCGATTTTCAAGCTCGTCATTTTTTTCGATCCGGCTCGTGTTCGGCTCGTATGTTCGACGAGATCTGTTCGAGATCGACTCGTTTGAGCTCGACTCGAGCTCGGCTCGTTAAAAGCTCGAATAAATTTTAGTATATATATATATATATATATATATAAGTCGAAGCTCGAGCTCGGCTCGTTAAAAGCTCGTTTTATTTTAGATTTTTTCAAAAAATAAGTTTAAGCTCGAGCTCGGCTCGTTAAAAACTCGTTTGATTTCAGATTTTTTTCAAAAAATAAGTCGAAGCTCGAGCTCGGCTCGTTAAAAGCTCGTTTGATTTCAGATTTTTTTCAAAAAATAAGTCGAAGCTCGAGCTCGGCTCGTTAAAACTCGAGTTCGAGCAGCTCGCGAAAAGCTCGCGAGCCAGCTCGCGAGCCAGCTCGCGAAAAGCTCGAAACTTGATTCGAGCCGAGCTCGAACATGCATTCTGGGCTCGAGCTCGAGCTCGAGAAAAGCTCGAGCTCGATATTTTTTATTCGAGCTCGAGCTCGAAACTTCAAAGCTCGGCTCGGCTCGGCTCGTTTACAGCCCTACATGTTAACCTTGTAGCATTCTTTAGAAACTTGTTGATTTCCCTTCAACTTGGCTACACCCCAAGGTGTTGGAAACTTGACGCACTGGTGATAAGTTGATGGCACGGCCTTCATGTTGTGGATCCAAGGTCTCCCCAAAATGACATTGTACGAGGAAGAGCATTCAATCACGCAGAACCTTTCCATAGAATTCATACCCTCTAAATAGATAGGCAACTTGATTTCTCCGACTGTTTGCTTCACTTCACCACTGAACCCTACCAGTACGGATGAATTCTTCACAACTTCGGACAAAGGAATGCCCATATCTTCAAGAGCATGAGTGAAGATTATATTGACTGAGCTGCCACCATCAATCATAATTCTCTTGACCACACAATTAGCAATCTGCACCTGGACAACTAGACCATCATGATGAGGGTCCACCGTGTTGTCCTTATCTTCATCTTCAAAAGAGATAACTTGACCATCTGTGAAGTCATGACGCCTTGAGGGCAATTTTGACTGATCCTCCTTAGAACTCTTGGCATGACGCTTGGATGCAGAGTAAGTTGTGCCACAAATATGGGATCCACCTGAAATGACATTTACTACCTTGGTGGCTGGAGGAGGTGCAACTTTCTCTGGTTTGGACTGCTCACCAGAATCAGGTTCTTTGGACTCACTTCTGACCCTCTTCTTACCCAACAAATCCTTAAGGAGACCCTTTGATAATAGATGAGCAATCTCCTTCCTCAAGGCAAAACAATTTTCAGTGGTATGCCCAAAATCCTCATGAAACGCACACCACTTGGACTTGTCTTTCCAAGTTGCGGGCTGGTCACTCTTCTTGGGCCATCTGGCTTTATCTCCAAGATTTCCCATGGCGCAAAGGATTCCTGCAATGTCCACAGAATAGCACTATTCAGAAATTTTAGGATAATCATTATCATCCCCATCTTGATCATCATCTACAAAATGAACTCTAGAAGATTCAGATTTAACAGGGGGTTTGCCCCTGTTAGACTTATAATGATGGGAATCCGATTTTCTGTCAGAGGGCTCAAATAGAGGAGTAGGGGTCCTCCCTGGGCTGATTTCCCCACCGCCAGCCGTCATCCTCCAATCTGATGAAAGGCAAGGCTCTGGCTGATTTCTTCAAGTTGTTTCGCAGGAGTCATCACCAACTCATTATAAAATAGAGAGCTCTTCTTCAAGCCTATACGGAATGCTTCCGTAGCTGTGGACACGTCCAAGTTGGGTATAGTCACTGCCTCCTTGTTAAACCTGTGCAAATATTCTTTAAGACTTTCGTTAGGCTGTTGCACAATTCTATAAAGGTCACTAGTCAACTTGTCGAATGCCCTATTGCATGAAAATTGATTAATAAACATATTGACAAGTTGAGCATAAGAAGAAATAGAGTTTAGAGGAAGTCCTGTTAGCCATTTTAAGGCCGGTCCTGACAAAGTTGAGCCAAAGCCCCTGCAAAAACATGCTTCTTTAAAAATAGGGGGGATACTTATGATATCCATTGATTCCCCGATACAAAGACACATGCTCGCCGGGTCGGTGCTCCCATCATACTTCTTCATATGAGGGATCGAAAACTTCTTTGCGATCTCCACACTAGCTATTGCTGGGACAAAATGAGATTCGTTATAGCAAGTTGGTGAAACTTGGTGGTACGACATGTTGACTCCAGGTATGCTTCGAAGCAAATCTTTTATAGTCTGCATTTCCTTAACAAGTTGACTCTCTGCGAAAAGAGGATTATTATTAAACTGAGATGCAGAAGTATCAAAAGCATTAAAGAAACTCCCTGTTTGCCCCATTGAAGGCTTGGCATAGGTATAGCAAGATGACAATACAGGTTGGCTAGCTGGAAGGCTGAATCTCGGTTGTGTGATTGGAATGGACGTCACGATTGTGCTTTCTGCTGGTAAGGTATTGGACATAGGGATATCTCCAAGATGGCTCGGTCCTGTACCTGCATCAAACAGAGATCTAGGAAGTAAAGGTGAAAATGGAGTAGATACTTGAGTTTCAACTTGCTTCCCTTTACGCAGGCTATCAATGGCATTGAATATCATGGCGTTCGTATGCTCCTGACCATCCAACCGATCATTGACTTTCTTCAACATATCGGCCATGTTGGACAATATCTCCAAATTGACAGCTTCCGCATTCAAAGATGGATTGCCTTGGGTGCCGGAAATAGGAAGCGGCCGACTCCTCTCACCTTGACTGCCGGACGATGGATTAGCCATTTCTACGCAAATAATCAAATTTTCCCACAGACGGCGCCAAATTATTTTGGTCAAATTTCAACAAATGTTTTTGATGATAAGAAAAATGACTAAAGTGATATGAATCAGGGTACAATGATTATCGGGTTGCATAGAAATGAACACGAGGTATTTGTTGACTAGGGAAAGCCCTTGAACAACTTGTTCGCCGGCATAAAACCCCGGGAGGTTTAGGAACCTACCTTGACCAAAAGTTTACTAAGTATTTTGATGATTACAGAACTATGAGCGTATATGAGGGAAGCTTAAGCTAGAGTGAACGTGTGTGTAATACAAGTATTTTTTTCCCTATTTATACCTCAAATAACGGCTAAATACAAAGAAAATAACAAGCCTAGAATCTCGGAGGTAAGTTGAGATATTTGTGCCACTTTGTTGATGAAGGATAATGATCAGTTGCTGAAGAGACGTCGTTGAACTAGTCTTCTATTTCATTGACACGTTCCCTGAAAAATAGGATTCAACGTAACAAAAGTTTCAACCTGCAAAATGATCAAGATGTAGTAGGACAACTCAAGTTGTTAGTACCAAGATGTTATATGCAAGTTGAAAACAAGTTGACTGAGAAATGTAGGACCTAACAGAAATCATCATCAGAAGAATAAGAAGAAGTGTTTCAATTTCAATCAAAATGTCAATCATTGAGAAAAAAAAAGTAATTTTAGTTCAAATCTTATATTTATGTTTAAAAATTACTTTCTATTGATTAATTCGTTCGATTATAGTTTCAATTTGATAATTTTTGGGTTCAATTTGTTTCAAATCTGGGTTTGTGGTGGCTCGACCAGTACTGACCGAAATTGTAGATGTGTTCGGCCAGTAGTGGCCGAAGTTTACTCAAAAATTCAGTCACATCCGACCGAACTTCTTGAGTAATTTCAGTCACAACCGGCCGAATTTCTTGACATTTTTCAGTCACCCCGGCCGAATTTTTTGACTATTTTCAGTCACTCACGGCCGAAATTTTACAATATGATATGACTCACCAATTAATGCTTAAATGTGAATTTCATGTTAATATTGATGTTTTGAGCTTGTAAATATCATTTTATGATATTAAAATGATGAAATTGTGATGTAAAATGTTTGAGTTTGATATGATATAATATGAAATTATATTGAGTTTTATTTTTGATGTTTTATTTGCAGTTAAACAGATGTTTACAAGAATACGTCCAACTACTTCCGCTAGTAAGCAACACGAAGTCTCACACAATCAAGGGAATTCATCTACGCAAAACATTGATGATGAGCAAGTTGGGGATGTGTGACGACCCCACCCCTAGGCACTCATTTTAAATATTTAATTATATGCTTTTAAAATTTATGTTCACTTTATGTGTTCAATTATACCTTTAAATTCTTAAATTAGGATAAACTGGGTGAAAAGTAAATTTAGGAGCTTATAAGAATTTATTGGACATTAAATAAAGAAACTAGGGGAAATAATAAAAATGGGAATTTATTAAATAGATAAATAATTGAGGAGGTTAATTGAGTGAGTAGGATGAATTATTGGGTTAAAGGTTAAGTTTAAATTAAAAATAAAGATGAAAGCCTTCTTGGTAGATATTTGTAGGAGGGGCCAATTTTCTTGCTCTCCCATCCTCTTGCCAAGTGTCCATTCCCCACACCTCCTCTTACTCCCCTTCCCCTCCTTCTCCTTCATTCACTACCATTCTTCATCCTAGAGAAAATAGAGAAAACCTCCATTGAAGTCCCCTTTGCCCAAGCTTTGAAGTCAAGCATTTCTTCACCAAAAATCAAGTCTAAGGGCACCATTGAAGTTGGATGACCTAGAGGAAGCCATCTAGCTAGAAAGATCAACATTTCCTTATAAAATCCAAAAGTGAGTTGTTATGATTCCCTTCTTCTATGTGTTCATGAGTTCCTTGATTGTTGTTCTTGTTCTTGATGATGTTGATTTCTTGCTTGGAAACCTAAATGGGAGTTGATTGATTAGAAAATGAACATTGTTGAAGTTAGGGTTCAAGGAAGATCATTAGAAGGGTTTGAAATGGGTGTAATGGGTAGAGATAAATGATCTAGGATTACTTGGTTGTGAGTTTACATGTTTTGAATGGGATTTGGTAAGATGAAGGTGTTCTTGGGTGTTCTTGTTGTAAGCCGTGGTAGAGGAAAGGAGAAATAGGGTTAAAAGGGGTTAAAAATCCGAAAAAATGGGCTCGGAGGAGACTTGGGCGGTCGCCCATGGGGCTTGGGCGGCCGCCCATCATGGCAGGGAGGTCCAATTGGCTTTGAGGTACACTTCGCGGTCGCCCAAGTAGGTTAGAGCGGTCGCCCAAGTGGCAGTAAACTACAAATTCTCTTGAGGTCCACTTCGCGGTCGCCCAAGTGTAGGGCGGTCGCCCAAGACCCTGAACCAAGTTTAGAGTTGTTCAAACCTAATCAAACTCGAACCAAAATGGAATCTCTTTAACCTAGATTAAAGTAGAATACTTTGGCTACACATTGACATCCTAAGTGATCAAAATGGAATTGGGGAAGTACTTTAAATGTTGCTTGGAAAGCGCTAGTTAACCTAGTTTGGTAACTTAGCGTAAATGATTCTAACTTGGTAAATTGAACTTGGATCTTCATAGAGGCCTTGTATTATTGTATAAAGACCTTGTAGGATGGATTGATGGTATTTCCTTGCCTTACTTTGAGTTCATATACATTGGTTATATTATGCATAGTGTGTTGATTTATTGTTGCACTATGATATTGGTTGGACATGAGTATATTTACCATGTTGATATATTGTTATCCCTTTTTGTGGATTGTATTCAAGTATCTATTATGTGCTTGATAATGTTGAATACTTGTTATAGTATTTACGTCGTTATGATATTGTTGTAGGATTCCCTACTTTGGAATTCCTAAAACTGTACATGTTGATACAAAGATTTATAGCCGTTGTGCTAATATGTTGAATACTTGATATAGTATTGCTATCTTCATGATATGCTTTGTTGTGGTATGTATCCCTACTTTGGATCATACAATGTTTGGTTAAGCAAGTATGTTATTACTGTGCTTAGTTATGTAAATCCACCGGTATTGATTTATTTGTTTGTTGGACAATGTATGGGATTATAATGGCATCGAGCCAAGTTCATTATAATTCATACATTGGTAACCCAATTGTCCCCCTTGTGTGGGATTTGTGGGCTAGCATCTCCTTTTGAGGTAGATGGTCTAGTTTCACCTGGGGATATGACTCGTGTGTCGAATCCCTATGGTACCGTTATTGTTCATGGTTCCGAACCGCTTCTTCAACCGTTGCCGCCGCTCGGTTGTGTATATCCTTTTGGAGATGAAACCTTGGCTCAAGCATCCTTCTAAGTGTTACTTTATCGTGCTTATGTGTTGTGATATATTCATGCTGAGATGGTCGTTGTTTCCAACCGGTATGGGACGGTTGGCGGCAGGGAGCCTCTCGGGTTATGTGGATATGTCTTTTGATGTGTTGCATCTTATATGGCATATTGCTGCATTCATAATAGCTCATTGAGATTTATTCTCACCCCTCTCCCTTTACTGTTTTAGATTCCGAGACAGGTGGACCGACCAAGTAAGGGCGGAAAGGAGTTTAGAAGTGGTATTTTGGGAATTGTCGGGTTATGTTAGATTGGTGTAGAAAGTGTTTGTTAGCATAATTCTTTTAAAGAGTTGTATTCATAAACTTTAATTTCATGCTATATTCGATATCTTTTGTAACTAAAACCGTTTATTTTTTTCGTGGTTGGTTAATTCTCCCTCCAACGTGGAAGGAGTAGAGTTACTTTGAAATGGTTGTGTTTAAGTTTTGGAGATGAAATCAAAGTTTTTAAAAATTAGGAGAATTGGGTTAGTTTGAGGACGCTCCACTCGGGACACGTGTAGGTTCCGGCCTGGGTCCTCACAGCTGGTATCGAGCTCTGCTAGGAATTCTCGGGTAGAGTCTAGCCGAGCGAGAGTGTGCGATAACTTACGTCGAGAGTTTAATGCAGAATTTGTTCAAAGGCGTAAAATGATCTTGATCAACCAAGGAATCAAGGAAAGGTGAGTTATGGAAAGATAGATTTCCCCACCATCATTTGAGGTATTTTACCCGTCTCAGAATTAGGGTTCATACTTTTATAAATCCTTGTACATTAGTTCTCATGTGGCATTACTTTTCATCTTTATTTGCATAATTGGTCTAAGAGTTGCCGTATGTGCCGGGAGGTTCTACTCCTATGGGGTCGTACCTCGAATCATCCTTAATTATCTTGGTAGTCGTGATTTAGTGGGCATGTATTGCCGGTGGATTTGGTCGAGTTACCAATCCGTGAATCATCGTTATATTAACCCGAATTAATTGAGTAGATGTTTCAGTGTTCGAGGAGGACTGTCGCAAGAAGCGAGTCTCCTTATCTATGTTTGATTTGCCTCCGGGGGTGGTAGAGGCGGATGAGTCATTATTGCTATTTTATCATATATGCATAAATGTCGAAAGTATGGCCTAAGGAATTTGAAGGTTATTTGAGTTGTGAGTTATCTTGATTCAAAAGAACCTTGAGTTCTCTCATGTACGGTGGTAAATGAATTGGTGAACTCTTAGTTTAGAGTTGGTCTATGGCCTAATTAAGAGTGGTTTATGGTTGTATAATTTGCGTGAGTATTTATACATTGGTATTTCGTGGTGGAGACTAGATATACGAAGACTAGTATTGAAAGTGATAGTCTAAGTGAGATTATATGAGTTATAAATTATCGCGAGTAAGAGATCTTATGGAACTAATATATCTTTGCCTTAGGTACTATAAGTATTCTCTAAGGAGAGATTGATTGAATTCTTGCTACTAAATTGAATAGGAAATCAGATATTTTTGTAAGTAATATCACCCTATAAGTTGACTAAGTGGTGTTTTTCAAGTGAGTTTCAAAAATGGGTTTTCATCGTGCATCATACCAGGGTATTGAAGCTGAGTGGATATAAGTCACTATTTCGGTATTCGGATCCCTAGATAGAGTATACAAATTGGGATGATGGAATCGATGATTCAACTTAAGAAATTAATTGATAAAGAAGATAACTAGCTTAGCGATTCTCAGTAAGGATAAATTGTTACTGTATTTAGAAAAGATGATACTTGGTGGTTAATCAAAGGGTTATAGAGATCTTAAATAGGTAACTGTGAAGAATAAGTATGCGTTAGCACTTGTTGACGATTTGTATGAATGATTTTAGAAACTAGTAGGATACTCAATGGTTATTAGTTGAATTTTCTGAGTGTTACAATTTCAAAGGAAAATTGCTTTAAGGGTATACTTAAGACAACATTTATATCTAGTATGACCGTTTTGATTTATGGATTGTGTACTAGCTATGGAGAGGTAAATAGGGTAAATGTGAAGAAGTATAATAGATGTAGTTATTAGTGACTTATAGGGTCAACTTTAAATTGGTAAGATAGGTATAGGGTTCAAGTTTTGAGAATTGATTATCATTAGTTGAGAAAATGAGGATGAATCTTATTGGGAGACAGGATACTTTAGGATGGTTATATACTATAGTTCGACTTAGTTACGTGAATCATAATGAGGGATTTGTGTGATGCTTGAAAGATATTGACGTTGTACGGATTTTGAGTTTGTTGATGGTTATTGAGAGTTAAGTTAGATTATACCGTAATGTTTAATTGAAAATCGGAAATGATTGATCTATGTGAGTTCCAATTATATTTTCTGATTTAGAAATTATGGTATTTGATTGGGAACTAGATGTTTTACAATATGTTGTTGCTAAGTACAATACCAATATCAAAGGTGGTGAATAGATGACTCAAATTAAATAAAAGTGTTGAACTTTCAACTTGAGGAATTATTGAATTGAGGATGGTTTACCTAGTTATAATCTTAATGATTGTTTTAGTGTTATTTATCTAGATAGTAATAGTATTGCGAGATTGTGTTTTCTTAGAGAGAAATTAACTAAGTCTAAATAGTATGAGTGGTGGCTACACTATAAATAGAGGTCAATCAAGAATATTTTGTTAAAATTGTTTTAAAGGTGTTTTAAAACTTTGGAATATATATATTGGACCTCTGTAAGCAATTGTGCCCTTCTGGGATAGTTGATAAGGTCAAGAAACCATTTTCGCGTAAATTAAAATCTGTGAGTAATTTAACTATCTACCACTGGTATGGGACGGTTGTAGATAATTAAATCACTCGAGCTATTTTGTTAGCTTATCAATCCTTTGAAATTTCGAGTGGTTTGGTTAATTAAGACTGTATGGGCCGGTTTTAAATAAGTAAACCATTCGGGTCTCTTTCGATCTCTTTTATATTATCATTTGGAATTCTGAAAGATGTTGTAAAATTTCGAAAGACATGTTATTTTAAAGTTATAGTACGTACAAAGCAAGTAAAAAGGCAACCTAGTTTCCTATAATGATTAACCGTATTCAAGTGTTGGTCCAAGAAATGATTTGATAAATGTGGGGTTATTATTGTGTCTGGCCACAATAGACTCGATTTTGTTTTGGAGTTGGATCGGCTCCGTTGTGGGCGGCCAACCATTCAATTTAAACATTGATTTGTCACTAGTCCTGAACATAATTGGAACATTGAATTGTGATAATAGAATGTTGACGTTAGAAGATTTATTAAAATATTTAGAGTTCTAGGTTGAACTTGAGAGTTTTAACACTATAGATTTTGTGAATTAGTTGCATTGGGAGTAATGAAGGGTATGCTATTTTGTTATAGAAAATTGAATTACATTTTCTACTCGTTATATATATAGCTTGATGAAATGTTATTAATAAAGTCCTCTCATATGTTAGGGGATAGTTTGATTGTTTAAACCCCATAGTATTAAAAAGATTGGATAGTCATTCATTTGGGAAGATCCATTTGGAGTGTAGGAAGGCCATTAAATTTAACTTTGTGAAAATTTGAGGAATCATTACTTATTATTGAGATTAGGCTACGGGCATATGCGATGGATGTTAGTAGTCAATAGTACGAATGGTTACCAGTGGTAAGTGCGTATAATAGTAGTTATCATTCTAACATTGAGATAAAAACCGTATGAGGCATAGTTTGGGAAGAAAATATCGATCTCTAATTTGTTGGGTTGAAGTTAGAGAAGAAAGGCCTAAGGTAGATTGCCGCCAAAAATTGTTAATCCATTTGAAGTTTTAGAAAGGGTGGGTGATTTGGCTTATAGACTGACTTGTAGCAAATTGTAGAGTATTTGAAGTTTTAATGTGATATTGTAATGTATTTGGTGACCTAAGTTGTAATACTTTAATTATTTATATTTTCATTGGGATCGGAAAATTCGTGTTAGTGATATTTGCATAGTATGCTTGGATCATTAAGTGGTAACATCATATTATTAATGGAATTAGAAATTTAATTTCTTTGAAAGAAGAATCACAACATTGAAGAGACTATTTGGAAATTGAAGTTTGATGTATACTTGTAACCGATGCGGGTTGATCGCTAGGTAAGTGACAGTCAAATTCGGGACGAATTTTCTTTAAGGGGGAGTGAGTGTGACGACCCCACCCCTAGGCACTCATTTTAAATATTTAATTATATGCTTTTAAAATTTATGTTCACTTTATGTGTTCAATTATACCTTTAAATTCTTAAATTAGGATAAACTGGGTGAAAAGTAAATTTAGGAGCTTATAAGAATTTATTGGACATTAAATAAAGAAACTAGGGGAAATAATAAAAATGGGAATTTATTAAATAGATAAATAATTGAGGAGGTTAATTGAGTGAGTAGGATGAATTATTGGGTTAAAGGTTAAGTTTAAATTAAAAATAAAGATGAAAGCCTTCTTGGTAGATATTTGTAGGAGGGGCCAATTTTCTTGCTCTCCCATCCTCTTGCCAAGTGTCCATTCCCCACACCTCCTCTTACTCCCCTTCCCCTCCTTCTCCTTCATTCACTACCATTCTTCATCCTAGAGAAAATAGAGAAAACCTCCATTGAAGTCCCCTTTGCCCAAGCTTTGAAGTCAAGCATTTCTTCACCAAAAATCAAGTCTAAGGGCACCATTGAAGTTGGATGACCTAGAGGAAGCCATCTAGCTAGAAAGATCAACATTTCCTTATAAAATCCAAAAGTGAGTTGTTATGATTCCCTTCTTCTATGTGTTCATGAGTTCCTTGATTGTTGTTCTTGTTCTTGATGATGTTGATTTCTTGCTTGGAAACCTAAATGGGAGTTGATTGATTAGAAAATGAACATTGTTGAAGTTAGGGTTCAAGGAAGATCATTAGAAGGGTTTGAAATGGGTGTAATGGGTAGAGATAAATGATCTAGGATTACTTGGTTGTGAGTTTACATGTTTTGAATGGGATTTGGTAAGATGAAGGTGTTCTTGGGTGTTCTTGTTGTAAGCCATGGTAGAGGAAAGGAGAAATAGGTTAAAAAGGGGTTAAAAATCTGAAAAAATGGGCCGGAGGAGACTTGGGCGGTCGCCCACGGGGCTTGGGCGGCCGCCCATCACGGCAGAGGTCCAACTTTGAGGTACACTTGGGCGGTCGCCCAAGTAGGTTAGGGCGGTCGCCCAAGCCGGCGTAAACTACAAATTCTCTTGAGGTCCACTCGCGGTCGCCCAAGTGTAAGTGGCGGTCGCCCAAGACCCTGAACCAAGTTTAGAGTTGTTCAAACCTAATCAAACTCGAACCAAAATGGAATCTCTTTAACCTAGATTAAAGTAGAATACTTTGGCTACACATTGACATCCTAAGTGATCAAAATGGAATTGGGGAAGTACTTTAAATGTTGCTTGGAAAGCGCTAGTTAACCTAGTTTGGTAACTTAGCGTAAATGATTCTAACTTGGTAAATTGAACTTGGATCTTCATAGAGGCCTTGTATTATTGTATAAAGACCTTGTAGGATGGATTGATGGTATTTCCTTGCCTTACTTTCGAAGTTCATATACATTGGTTATATTATGCATAGTGTGTTGATTTATTGTTGCACTATGATATTGGTTGGACATGAGTATATTTACCATGTTGATATATTGTTATCCCTTTTTGTGGATTGTATTCAAGTATCTATTATGTGCTTGATAATGTTGAATACTTGTTATAGTATTTCGTCGTTATGATATTGTTGTAGGATTCCCTACTTTGGAATTCCTAAACTGTACATGTTGATACAAAGATTTATAGCCGTTGTGCTAATATGTTGAATACTTGATATAGTATTGCTATCTTCATGATATGTCATTGTGGTATGTATCCCTACTTTGGATCATACAATGTTTGGTTAAGCAAGTATGTTATTACCGTGCTTAGTTATGTAAATCCAAATGGTATTGATTTATTTGTTTGTTGGACAATGTATGGGATTATAATGGCATCGAGCCAAGTTCATTATAATTCATACATTGGTAACCCAATTGTCCCCCATGTGTAGGATTTGTGGGCTAGCATCTCCTTTTGAGGTAGATGGTCTAGTTTCACCGGGATATGACTGTGTGTCGAATCCCTATGGTACTGTTATTGTTCATGGTTCCGGAACCGCTTCTTCAACTGTTGCTGCTGCTCGGTTGTGTATATCCTTTTGGAGATGAAACCTTGGCTCAAGCATCCTTCTAAGTGTTACTTTATCGTACTTATGTGTTGTGATATATTCATGCCGAGATGGTCGTTGTTTCCAACCCAGATGGGACGGTTGGCGGCGGGGAGCCTCTCGGGTTATGTGGATATGTCTTTTGATGTGTTGCATCTTATATGGCATATTGCTGCATTCATAATAGCTCATTGAGATTTATTCTCACCCCTCTCCCTTTACTGTTTTAGATTCCGAGACAGGTGGACCGACCAAGTAAGGGCGGAAAGGAGTTTAGAAGTGGTATTTTGGGAATTGTCGGGTTATGTTAGATTGGTGTAGAAAGTGTTTGTTAGCATAATTCTTTTAAAGGGTTGTATTCATAAACTTTAATTTCATACTATATTCGATATCTTTTGTAACTAAAACCGTTTATTATTTTCGTGGTTGGTTAATTCTCCCTCCAACGTGGAAGGAGTAGAGTTACTTTGAAATGGTTGTGTTTAAGTTTTGGAGATGAAATCAAAGTTTTTAAAAATTAGGAGAATTGGGTTAGTTTGAGGACGCTCCAGCTCGGGACACGTGTAGGTTCCGGGTCGGGGTCCTCACAGGATGCATATATTGATCCTAGGCATTCAGTGTACCATGAAGAGTATGAAGGGAGATATTTTGTGTATAATGAAGATAAAGATAATATGGAAACCTCACCTCAAATGAATGTTCCTGGGGCTCAAATAACAGTGACCCGGAAGATGAATAGGAAGATGAGGATGCAAATGAGTATGACATCGAGTGAGGTGGGGGTGATATCTCATATCCCGGTGGTCCGAGCTACAAATTTTTACTTATTTCCTATGAAACACATGTGGCAAAATACATATGAGAGGGTAAAGATGATCGTACATTGAAATGTATTAATCATATCGGGAAGTTGAAGAAGTGGAAGTTGGATATTGAGAACTTGTCCGAGCCGGTTCAAAATATTATTGGTAATTCCGATCTTTTGTGCTTACTGAGTGTAGCGTATGACAACGTGGATAAAATGTTGGTTAACGCTTTTGTGAAGCGATGGCAGTCGAAAACTAATAGTTTCCATATATATGCCATTTGGGGAGATGACCATCACTCTAGAAGATGTGTCTTGTCTTACATGGCTTCCGGTTATAAGTCAACTTTTGTTTGAGAATCCCGCTTATTCTAGCCAGTCACCAATTGATAAAGTCGTTGAGGTTTGAGAGTGACAAAAAAAGTAGCTAAAGATGGATGCCTTCCAAATGGGCACTGGTGAATCTTGAATGGCTGAAAACAAAGTTCTCACCTAATTTGTACTATTCATACCCCCAAAAAGATGTGTGTGCTCCTAAGGCATATCTTGTTGGATTTTGGAGTTACAAATGCAGCGGAAAATAATTTTACAACATCAATACCCTAGCCCTTAGATCCGTCTAGCATGAAGAGATAGAAAAACATGAAATAGAATTACATACCTTAATGCGATTTGTTTGTTCAAAACGGATCTCAAAATTCAAGCTTTAGAATTTTGATCTCGAATCGGATCTTATTCTTCCTTGTTCAACCTTGACGATGAATCAACAAACGATATCTTCAAGCCTTAGGAGATAAAGCAACCTCCCTCTGATGGTGATCCACATGCGAACGAACCAAGAACGCTTCTTGTAGGATTGCTAGATGATCCTCTTGATTATTGAATCAATATTCAATAATCAAAGCCAAAACAATGGAATTATTTGGTGCCTTTTGATTCTTAATCAATAATCAAAATCTAGAGTTTCATAAACCTAGAACAATGATGTGGAGTTGTGTTTTTGGTTGCCCAAAGATTGTATTTATACATGGGTATAAATCCCTAACACTTAGGGTTAAATCCTTGTCAAACACAAAAACCTTACCATCCTTGGAACGCTTTACGGACACGTTTTTCGCCGTGGGCACGACTCATGCCTGAGGGCACGAGTCGTGCTTTTGGCAAAACACTTGTGATACGAGTTGTGCCACAAAATGTACTTGTGCTGATCCCGAGAACGACTCGTGCCCAAGAGCACGAGTCGTGCCCAAGAGCACGAGTCGTGCCCAAGCCAAAAGCACTCGTTCCCACGAGTAGTGACAAAAATTACAGCCGTACTGATTTTGTGTCACTAGTCGTTCCTCATGTCATGAGTCGTGACCCAGGGCACGAGTCGTGCTCCTGGGCACGAGTCGTGCCAAGCCCAAATTCTCAATTCCAATTTTCAGCCAAGGCCAAATTCGTTCTTTTGTGTGTGACCCAATAGGAATTATATTATGTTGGTAGTGAGTCGAAACATCAACCTCACAAGACATAAGTGGTTTCAACATCAAATCCGTGGCGAGTTCCAAACTCATCGAATTTCCAAGCCTTTCGAGACGCTCAATGTGACCATTCATCTTAAGGACATGAGCACCAACTGACTGCCCCTCTTACATCTTGCATGCAGTTAGGGCTTTAACCACAGCATACATCTCTTGTCTTGCTTGCACTTGGAACATTTCCTTTAAGCGCTCCACAAGATGAAAAGCAACTTCCATATGCTCAAGGTCCTTCTGAAGGGCCTTAGACATGGTGGCAAGTATAAGGCATGTCACATCATTAGAATCATCAACATGTTTCTTGTGAGCATCCTTATCTGCCCTTGAAGCATTGGCAGCAGGTGGAGGTGGAACGGGTTCGTCAAGAACGTACTTTTTCTTCTCTTGCCTTAGAACAATTCTTAGGCTTCTGATCCAATCAGAATAGTTTGTACCGTTCTCTTCGAGCTTGTCCTTCTCAAGGACGGATCGCAGTGATAGGGGCTGATTATTGTGATTTGCCATTACTACAATAAAATATTCAAACAATGAAACACATAAGTATCAACACATTTATCATCTAAGAGCAAATAATTGTATTTCATAAATACTCCCACTAAATTATACACCTTCAAATACAAACACATATCATATAATCATAGTAGGCTAAGATCCATATTTCACTTGATTTTGGTTTAACTGAGTCAATGCCCGAAATCAGGCTATTTAGGTAGAAACATCAATCATATCACTATATGACTCTTAGATCTTTTATGAGATTTCCTTAGACATCATATGTCAAAAAACATGTTTTAAATCTCATCTATGCCTTGGGTCAAATCTCATTTGAAAGCACCAATTAAGTCAAAACCTTTTTTAAACGCATGAGACATGAAACGATGTACCTAACTAAGTCAAAACTACATCAACCATTATCTCATCTTGATCACATATTAAGATATAATGATACACCCAACTGAGTCAAAACTACATCAAAATATCCTAAAATTTCACAAGTGTTTTAATCAAGGAATGACATAAGACTTAAATATTTAGAAGGCTTTACATGTCAACAAACATCGCATGGTTATAACATAAATCTTATGTGTACATAATCATGAACATAGGGCTTCACAAAATTTCATACAAATACTTTGATCCAATTTTAAGAATTTACCAATCTACTTTAATCATATTAAATAGATCAATAACCTATGTGATAAACTAATCATATTATTCATCATAAATCATGAGCATGGCATATCATATACACTTGTTTTCATAAAACAAAACACATAAAATCTAGATCTATTTCACATAGCATGGATAGCAATTAATCAAATTAAATCTAGCATGCAAATTTCAATCCTAATCATGGCAAGACAGGGCTCTGATACCACTGTTGGGTTTTGAGGTTACAAAAGCAGCGAAAAATAATTTTATAACATCAAAACCCTAGCCCTTAGATCCGTCTAGCATGAAGTGATAAAAAAACATGAAATAGAATTGCATACCTTAATGCGATTGGTTTGTTCAAAATGGATCTCAAAATTCAAGCTTTAGAATTTTGATCTCGAATTGGATCTTCTTCTTCCTTGTTCAACCTTGGTGATGAATCAACAAACGAGATCTTCAAGCCTTAGGAGATAAAGCAACCTCCCTCTAATGGTGATCCACACGTGAACGAACCAAGAACGCTTCTTGTAGGATTGCTAGATGATCCTCTTGATTATTGAATCAATATTCAATAATCAAAGTAAAAATAATGGAATTATTTGGTGCCTTTTGATTCTTATTCAATAATCAAAATCTAGAGTTTCATAAACCTAGAACAATGATGTAGAGTTGTGTTTTTGGCTGCCCAATGATTGTATTTATACATGGTTATAAATCCCTAAAACTTAGGGTTAAATCCTTGTCAAACACAAAAACCTTACCATCCTTGGAACGCTGTACGGATACGTTTTTCGCCGTGGGCACGAGTCGTGCTTTTGCCAAAACACTCGTGATACGAGTCGTGCCACAAAATGTACTCGTGCTGATCCCGAGAACGACTCGTGCCCAAGAGCACGAGTCATGCCCAAGCCAAAAGCACTCGTTCCCACGAGTTATGACAAAAATTGCAGTCGTACTGATTTCGTGTCACTAGTCATTCCTCATGTCACGAGTCGTGCTCCTGGGCACGAGTCGTGCCAAGCCCAAATTTCCAATTCCAATTTTCAGCCAAGACCAAATTCGTTCTTTTGTGTGTGACCCAATAGGAATTATATTATGTTGGTAGTGAGTCGAAACATCAACCTCACAAGACATAAGTGGTTTCTAGCAAACCATTATGTCCACCCAATTAATATAACATCAAAGCTTGATTCCTCGATAGATCAAATGTCACAATCCCTTTGTCCACGATATCCAATTGAACATGAGTCATGGTCCATGTCAACTCATACCGTTCAATGCTTTCTCGATTCCGAATATGTTGATAATCCAAATGCATTTGATCTCTATCAAATCACTTGAGTATGGCCACACATTTCATCAACATCATTCATCGAGGGGCCCAAGCAAACATCTTGACTTATCATTCTTCCCTACAAGATTCCAATCGTGCCAACATAGCCCTTATTGCTATCCGATTAAAGATAGTGTTAGACTATATCAAACACGATCTTCATCATGTGGAAAATGATGATAATCTCAGGTACAAATGATTCAATAACACGACTATTGTTTTGGTAGAAAAAACAATAATGTCGAATCTTAACTTAGAAAGTGTATGGATTTAAACAATAAGGAGGGGACTTTGGAATTCGATTAAATGGAACAAAAGCATGAAAATAAAGAATGACACAAGGATTTTGTTAACGAGGAAAACCTTAGAGATAACAACCTCTTCGGAAAAAACCCCGGGAGTTAGGTATCCAACCTTAAAGGTTTCACTATAAATCTCGTAGTTACAAGCTGGAAGACCATGGAGAGAGTACAAGAATTCTGTGTGTAGGTGAATGTGAGAACGTGTGTGTATTAGTGTGAGAGCGTGTGAGAATGTGTGTGATTTAATCTCCATGTCCCCTATAAATAAAAAAGACTAACAAAACAATAACAAACTGCTCCTATAATTTCGGCCTTATCTCTTATCCTTCCAACCAACGTCTCTTGACTTAGTCTTCTTAGCGTTGAGGGAAAAATCCCATGTGCTGGTAAATATCTCCGGATTTAACTCCTTTGATTTACTGTAAAATATGATATAAATAATATTAGATAAACACAATAAATATTATGCAATACTTACAGTGAAGTATCATCTTGATATGCAGGAACAACTGAGGATGTCGCCATGCAGGGATATTGAAGATGTCTACATATGGAAAATCTGGCCACAACAATTGCCCCCAAACTTATCACTTCGCGGAATACGAAGAGGTAAGTTTCCAAACTCCGAGTAACTGGCGGACATGATTTTACAACATTCGGTGGTGAAGAAAATCAAGAAGAAGTCAAGTCGTCGTCATCTCAAAATGTCAACAGTAAGAATAGTTTACCCTGTCTTTCGATTCCTGTTAATTTTCCTTTTCCTCAATGCTTACACTTTCTCTTCAGATTCAAAGGCATTTTCTTCAGGCTTAGACTTTGATCTGGAAGATTTGGATGCTCTTGTTGGTGCTTTTCCTGCTAAGTCTGATGTTAGGCCACCAATTGTCCCAAAGAAACGAGTCCAGACGGGTGAAAGTACTAGCATTGGTTCAAGGGTAAAGAAGAGGAAGGCTGTAGAGAGTGAGATTATCGAAGTTACGCATGCGGATATTTTTGAGATTTGAAGGCAGGAGAGGTGAAGAAGAAGCTTCTAGGATTAGTAACCAATGTAAGATGTTACTAAACTATTCTGACTGTTCCATAGCTCTATTATTTGCTTATTTGGAACTTTATGGTGTTTTCTTAACAGGCAATGGGATGTTTGGAGTCCCAAGTGGAAGATATGGCTAAGATCAATGAGCAATTTAAGAAGAGCGCTAAGAGTGATACGGCTTAGGCCAAGAAGGAAGCTGCTTTTTGGGAGAAGAAGTTTTAACGAGCGTAAAGAGGAATTTAGAGGAACGAAGAAGACAAAGAAGGGGTTGTTAGCAATCTGACTTCTATTGAGGGTGACTATCAAAATGAAATAAATGAAGTAAGGGAATCCTGGAAGTTGGTTGCTGCCAAAGTCATGTTGAAGATCAAAATCAAGATGATGGAAGAACATAATGATGGAAAATCTAAGGATTGAAAGGTTGAGAATGAGTATGCAAAGTTGAAGAATCTGTTGGGTGAGAAAAGTGGATGAAGGAGAGGTGTCATCTAACCCTAAGGATACGATGATTGAAGAAAAAGAGAGAAGAAGGATGAAGAAGACAAACTTCCTCGGCAACACCCAGCAGATGCTAAGTGAAGAAAAATTCAAGTTAGTTTTTTAAGTTGTTTTGTTTGATGATGATTCCTGTGGCCGAGCCCCAAAGATAATTTTATCAATTTTGGTATGTACCTGGTCCATAAGGACCGAAGAAAATTTATTTCAAGTGTTGGGTTGGTTCAACACTTTACTTTTAGTTTTATGTTGTTTGGATGTTGGAGCGGGCCAACTGAATTTGGAGAAGTATTAATGGTATTTAGTATCTTAATGTTTAGAAAAACTTTTGTTAGCAACTTCGTGCATGTCATGCTTTGATCCCCGATGCTAAAGTATTATCATAGGATGTTGACATAATAAAATGTCATATTTTTGTTTTCGAGTGAAGACATGAGAATTTCATAACCGGATGTACTTAAGATGACAGGAATATGCCATAACCAATTGAATCATGCTTAAGATCAATCATTTGACCGAGTGGAAATGGGTAAGCTATACAAGTTTCCTCATATAGGCCCATCCCACACCTCAACCAATGAGATATCGTGCGCTCCAGCGAAGGTGTAGAAACCTAACTTTCGGAGAAAGAGGTAATTAACTCTTTAAACCTTAGAAGGGATTGTGTACCTTAACTTTAGAAGAGATGGCCAGCCTCTAACGGAGGAGATTTCGTTGTCACTTTGACTTGATCACTTTGATATGTCCCCACTTTTGTATGTCAACATCTTGCAATACGTAGATATGTTAGAGATGGACGTCAACTATGTTGACGTCCCTTCACAAAGTTGTGTTAGCGACATCTTATTTTGAAGTAAATAAATAAAAAAAATGACAAATAGGGAAATGAAAGGATACTCAAATTCAATAAATGAAAAGACCAGAAGAGGATTGTCTATACCTGGGATGATGTAAGTTTTAGGAAGGCATTGCCTAGATGTAATACCTTTTAAGATGAATGGCATTCCAACTTCGTGGGATCATTTGGCCATCCAAGGTTGATAAGCGATATGCTCCTTTCCCTACTCGTGCATCGATCAGGTAGGGACCTTCCCACTTTGGGGCAAGCTTGCCTGCGTTGAGCTCTTTTATATTTTTGAAATGCCTTTCGTAAGACTAAATCTCCTACTTGGAATCTTCTAAGTCTTACATTTTTGTTGTAAGACCTGGCTACTCTTTGCCGATATGCCGCCATCCGGATTTTGGCCATATCTCTTAGTTCATCTATAGTATCTAAATCATGTGTCAAGATGTCCTTATTATGTTCGATGTCAACAAACCATATCTTGCCGTAGGTATGTAACTTCGCCGGAATGTCTCGACTCGACCCAAACACTAGAGAGTAGGGTGTCCGACCCGCAGCATTTTTGGATGTCGTCCCGTCGCCCCATAAGACCATTGGTAGCTCTTCACCCCATCTTCCCTTCTTTTGGTCTAGCCTTCTCTTTAAGTTGCTCAGATAATCTTGTTGCTTGATTCTCGCTTGTCCGTTTGCTTGAGGGTGAACAGTGAAGATGTCACCATCTTAACTCCCCACCTTGTCAAGAAGTCCTGCGTTTTCCGACCGATAAACCGGGAGCCATTGTCTCGAAGGTATTCCAAACTTGCCGAATATGTTCCTTTTGATGAAAGAAATAACTTCCTTGTCGCGAACCCGTACATATGCTTCGCCTTCTACCCATTTGGAGAAGTAATCTATCATGGCTAGTAGAAAAACTTTTCCTCCCTAAGCTCTTGGCAATTTCCCTACGATATCCATTCCCCAAACCATGAATGGCCATGGCGACAGATAGGATGCAGCAATTCACTGTTGATGTAGGATGTAGCCGTGCCGCCGACAGAGTCACATTTCTTTGCATAATCTCGCCGCGTCTTTTCGCATTGTGGGCCAAAAGTAGCCCATATTTAGATCCTTGGTATATGGGCTTCTCGCCCCGTATGATTTCCACATTGCCCTTCATGCAGCCTCCATCAAAACCCGTTGTGCTCGGCCGCTTCTAGACATCTCAAGTAGTGACTGCAGCAGATTTCCTAAACAAAAGTTATCAATAAGTAAATACTTAGATGACCTTACCCCGGATGCTCGAGTGTTTGTCTCTTCTCCGAGATTGTATCATCTTGGAGATACTTGATTATAGGGGCCGTCCATGAGGTTGTTGGCCGGATCGGAAAGAATGTCGACATCTAAGGCAAACAACTCAAGACATTCAATTGCTGGGATGTCAACATGCACAATTGGAATACTTCTCGTGAAATGCTTTTGAAGGCCGAGCCTAAGTTTGCCGTGAGCATCTCGCTTGTGAGTTTTCTTCTCGCGGCACTCGCTCCAAAGTAAATGTTTTGAATTTGGCCGCCATGATTTTCACTATTTCCAAATATGTCGTCATCTTCACATTTTTTGCTATGTAGGACCCGTTGTAATGGTTGACAATCAGCAAAGAATCCAAAAACACCCCGATGTGCTTGATATCCAGGTCCCGGGCCACTTGTAAGCCTCGCAATTAATGCCTCGTACTCGCCTCATTATTGGTAGCTTTAAAACCGCAGCTGATGGATTGTGGTATTATGTCCCCTTGTGGCGACTTTAGTACGACTCCAAGACCTGTTCCTCTCATGTTCAAAGCGCCATCTCGTATAGAGTGTCCATATTCTTGAGATGTCATCATCCCGTAATTGCCGAAACTCTACTTCTTGTTGCATGGTTGGACTAAAGTCGCCCACAAAATCGCCTAGAGCCCGAGATTTTATTGTCGTTCTTGGCTCATATTTGATGTCGTAAGTGCTTAACCGCATGGACCACTTGGCCATCCTACCCGACATCTCTCGGTTTTCTCATGACATTCTTAATAGGATAGTTAGTACGCACAATTATAGTATGTTTTCAAAATAGTGTCTTAATTTAATGGATGCGGTTATTAAAGCTAGAATTAACTTTTGTAAATGAGAATACCTGGTCTCCGCATCTAAGAGTGTCTTACTTATATAATAGATGGGTTGTTGAAGACCATCTCGCTCTATTACCAAGACTGCGCTTATAGCTCCTTCTGATACTGCTAGGTAGATGTAGAGGTGTTCGCCTTCCCGAGGTTTGGCCAATAAATGTAGGTGTCGACAAGTAAGTTTTGAGGTCTTGAAAATCTTGTTCATGGTGGTCCTCCCACTAGAACTTCTTGTTCTTTCTTAAGATGTCATAGAAGGGCTTGCATCGATCGGATGATTTGGAGATGAACCGGGTGAGTACAACAACCTTCCCTGTCAATCTTTGGATGTCCTTGACGGATTGAGGTGATGACAAGTTGATAATGGCGCGAACTTGCTTCGGGGTGGCTTCAATTCCTCTCTTAGTCACCATGTAACCTAAGAACTTTCCTGCCTTCATTCCGAAATTGCATTTTGCTGGATTGAGTTTCATATTGAAACAATCCAAGATGTCGAAGGCCTGAGATAGGTGGTTTATGTGGTCTTCAGCTTTCTTGGATTTTACCACCATGTCATCAATGTATACCTCCACCGTGTCCCCAATCTGGTCCTTGAACATCTTGTTCACGAGCCTTTGATATGTTGCACCTACATTTTTTAGTCCAAAAGGCATAGCAATATAACAATAGATACCTGTGGGTGTTATGAAGGCGGTGTCCTCTTGATCAGATGGCTCTAGGCCATCATGGGGAGGTTCCAGCAAGTTGTCTCGATTACTCTCATCAAAGATGATTGGTAGGATGTGGACATCCTGGATGGTCTTTCTGGCTTCTCCCTTTGACTCCTTGGCGTGTCGCTTGCGGCGTAATAGAAAGTGCCACAAATCTCTAACCCTCCACTGATGAAGTTGATCACCTTTGTCGATGCTGGAGGAGAAACTGGTCGCTCGACTTCATGTGGAACCTCTGCATTTTCTGCCTTCTCCTTTCTGGACCCCAAAAACTCCTTAAGATGTCCCTTCGAGAGCAAGTAGCTGATCTCCTTTCTTAGTGCTATGCAGTCTTCTATGATATGCCCGAAGTGTTCATGGTAAGCGCACCATTTTGACTTGTCACGCCATCCTGTGGATTTATCAGTCTTCTTTGGCCATCTTGCTTTTTCTCCAAGGTTACCCATTGCACAAAGTACACCTGAAATATCAACAGAAAAGCAATAGTCAGAAATATTAGGAACATTATCGCTATCTTCATCCTCACCCTCAATTGACTTAATTTTGCTGTTATCAGTTCTCGGATAAGGATTGGAACGGTTGTTCCTGTGGTGGGATGATTCGGTCTTCCTATCTGGATTGTCATATGTCGACAACTTGGATGAGGACTTTGATCTTCGCAGCTCATCTTCCTCCAATCTTATGAATTTTAGGGCCCTGCTTCTGATTTCTTCCAACCGTTTGCAAGGAGTCATCACCAGATCTTGATAGTCCGTGAATCTTTCTTCAGCCCCATTTTGAATGCTTCGCTGTCATTTGTCGACATGTCGAGATTGGGAATTTCTAGCACTTCTTTGTTAAACCGGTGGACATATTCCTTCAAGGTTTCATTAGGCCGCCGGGTCACATTGTAGAGGTCGCTTGTCGCCTTCTCGAATTGTCGATCGCATGAGAATTGGTTATAGAACATGTTGATAAGCCGGGCGTATGAACCAATTGAGCCTAGGGGCCGCCTAATCAGCCATTTAAGCGCCGGTCTGACCAAGGTTGATCCAAACCCTCTGCACAAGCAAGCTTCCCTGAATTGAAGTGGGATATGCACTATGTCCATCTTCTCGTGATAGTGGGTAACATGCTCCTCTCGATCCGTGCCGCCATCATACAACTTCATGGACGGAACGCCGAAATGCTTCGGGATGTCGACATTTGAAATTGTTGGGACAAACCGGGACTCGATTGTAGCAATTCTCGAGATACCGGTTGGATTAGAGGGGTTATGCCTGGTACATTCATTATCGCTCTCTAAGGTCCTACATCCGCTTGGCTAACGGATTACCCGCAAAAGGGTCACTGCAGGAATATGATTGAAAGCATTATTATTAAAAAGATTATTAAGCAAACCAAATGTTGTCTACGGCCGAGGTAACAACGGTGTTGTCGAGTGAATGGCATGAAAGAGGTGAATCCTGTTGGGGGTGGTGTCGCAAAGTGTCATCGATTAAGGTGTCGACATCTTGGAAGGTGTCGACATCTTGGAAGGTGTCGACATCTTGGAAGGTGTCGACATCCCGGGAAGGTGTCGACATCATTGAAGGTGTCGTCTCGATGAGTCCGAGATGGGCCGCCCATTGGAATGAATTCATTCTCGAAATGGAGATCCTCCACCGGTTTCAAAGCCGATATTCCTCGCGCGTATTGGCGAGATGTTGCCGAGCCGGGATGCAATGAGCTTCGATCTTGCCGCATCTTGATCATATCATTGGCCAAAAACTTTGAGTTACTATCCCGGTTATCCAGCCTCCGATTCAACATGGTCAAGGCACTTTGGATGTCGCATCCACATTAGAAGACCCGCCTTGGGAAGATGGCGAAGGCCGCATCATCCGAGGCTTCGATTGAGGAGGTGGCGGCAACGAGGTTACCTTGCCCCCAGACGACGGAGTAACGACGATTGTCTTGCCGGTGGCGGAAACCTTCGGGTTAGTTGACATGATGAATCGTTTTAGGAAATGATCCAAATAATCAATAGACCAAATGGCCCACTGGGCGCCAAATTGTTTTGGTAGAAAAACAATAATGTCGAATCTTAACTTAGAAAGTGTATGGATTTAAACAATAAGGAGGGGACTTTGGAATTCGATTAAATGGAACAAAAGCATGAAAATAAAGAATGACACAAGGATTTTGTTAACGAGGAAAACCTTAGAGATAAAAACCTCTTAGGAAAAACCCCGGAGTTAGGTATCCAACCTTAAAGGTTTCACTATAAATCTCGTAGTTACAAGTCGGAAGACCATGGAGAGAGTACAAGAATTCTGTGTGTAGGTGAATGTGAGAACGTGTGTGTATTAGTGTGAGAGCGTGTGAGAATGTGTGTGATTTAATCTCCATGTCCCCTATAAATAAAAAAGACTAACAAAACAATAACAAACTGCTCCTATAATTTCGGCCTTATCTCTTATCCTTCCAACCAACGTCTCTTGACTTAGTCTTCTTAGCGTTGAGGGAAAAATCCCATGTGCTGGTAAATATCTCCGGATTTAACTCCTTTGATTTACTGTAAAATATGATATAAATAATATTAGATAAACACAATAAATATTATGCAATACTTACAGTGAAGTATCATCTTGATATGCAGGAACAACTGAGGATGTCGCCATGCAGGGATATTGAAGATGTCTACATATGGAAAATCTGGCCACAACAACTATCATGAGATTTATTCATGACATATATATGACTATAGACCATGTCATAAATCTCATCGGTAGGTCATGTCCAATACTTGTTCTCTAGCAAGTATCCATAAGTGTAATGTGCATCATATGCATATAATCATCTCCATGATTATCCACTATCAACTTATACTAATTATTCACAATAACTAGGGACGCAGTTCAATATAATAAATATGCAAACATATAGTGAACCAAATAATACTTTCTCTATAATAAATGATAAAGACAATTACATAGCGGTTTAGGTTATAAGTCAAACATAACTAAATGCCTAGGTGTCACAGGGTTATCTTTTTTTCTCAAGGCAACACCTATGCGGCCTGCCCTTGCACCAAGAGCAGCAGCCCTTCATCCATTGCTAATGTAGCAATGATTATCAATGAGACACACACACACGAATCAGCAATGCACACGAGAATTACGGGTCAAACGCCCAACCTTTTATTACTAAATAATAACAAGGATTACAACAATTTATATACAAGAGAATAAGACCAACACCTATGTCTTTCTTTCCCTACTAAGTTGCTATAATTCGGACCTGTTCTAATCCCCATTAGAATAGCCCAAAGACCCAAGAGAATAAGGCCAAACAATGCATTTCTTTCCCTCCTAAGTTGCTGCCATTCGGGACTGCTCCAAACCCACTTTGGACAGCCCTATGACATAAGGGAATAAGGCCACCAATGCCTTCCTTTCTCTCTCAAATTGCCCAGGTCGGATCTGTTCTAAATCCCCTTAGAACAGACCTTTAAAGGGCTGTGAGGAAATTTGGCACACACATGCTATGACGTTTGGACATAGGCATGGGCAGCAAGCTGCAAGAAAAGTGGGCACACGTGGGCTATGACATTGGACATAGGCGTGGGCAAGTGGCTGCGATAGACTTGGGCAATGACATGGGCTGCGCGGGATGAATGCTAACAGGCCAACGGGCTGTCCTTGGCGGTGTTGCTGAACTAACAGGCTGTGGGCTGGAGCGTTTGGGGCCAAAACAGGCTGGACAAGTGGCGACACGAGGTGCAGCAAGCGGATGGCTGAAGCAGGGCAGTTAGGGGCGGTTTTGGGCAGTTTTGTGGCATGAAACTGCCCAAAATGCCTTCCTTTCTCTACCAAAATGCCCAGGTCGGATCTGTTCTAAATCCCCTTAGAACAGTCCTTTAAATGGCTGCAAATGACATGCAAAACTGCCCATAACTGCCAGGACACTTGAGGATGTAGCATTGGCAATCGGATTCGAGACTTGCGGACTGATTTAGCCGATGTGAGGGCTGCGTTGGCAGCCCATTGTCTTACCCAGTCGAGTCACAAGTTATAGTTCAGTTTTGCCCACAGCCTAGAGTCATTTTCCCGCCTTGCCATGCCATGCTGCCCATGTCTAAACCCATGCTGCAGCCCACTTCCGTGCCATGGCCAGATGATTATTTAGTGTAGACATTGTCATTGTTTATGCTAGAGAGGGAGTGTGTTTGCATAGTAGCCCTTAGAAAAACGAGATAGATAGGTATTGTGTTGGCATTGGCCTAAATCTCTTGTATTCCTTGTATTGATTGAGCAATAAAGGTTGGGAAGGCGTTCCTGTAAATTGTGTTGCTGTTTGGATGCTTCTTTATTGCTGCCGTGTCTATGTTTTGATGTGTCCTTATTGTATAAAAACGAGTTGAAGAGAAGGCTGTTGTACTTGGTGCAAGTGCAAGCCGCGCAGGTGCGTGTTTTGGTGGAGAAAACTTGACAACACCTGTGACACTAGGACACTACACCAACATATCTCTTTTACTTGTTGGGGGTGTACAAGAAGAGGACATTAAATTTGTATTATTTGGTCTTTATATTATGTCACAAAAACAATGTTTGAACAATTATTTTTAGTTTTGTATTTGGTGTTTGTATTATTTTTGAAAAACTTCTCAAGTTTAAACAACTTCTCATGTTTGTATTATTTTTTAATATATTTTAATTATTTAAGTAAATTAATGAAAAATATCGTATATTTTATTGTATATCCAAAAATAAATGACAAGTTTTTAAATAAAAAATAATTCTATTTCAATCTTACCACTATTAATTTTCATGTCAAAATAATGTTATGTACTCAAATAATAGCCCATTTTTTTTATTTTTGCCTAAACTACAAAAGTTTGAACAGTACTGACCGAATCAATCAAAAAATTCGGCCAGTACCAACCAAATATCCTTTTTCTGTTTGGTCACTACTGGCTGAAAGTTCTATTTAGGGCATTTTTTTTTGTAAAACTCATATTAAAACAATGTTATATACCCAAATAATAGGCCAATTTTTTTTTTTTGCCTAATCTTCAAAGTTTCGGCCAGTACTACTGACCGAACCAATCAAAAATTTCGGCTGGGTGTGGCCGGAATATTTTGAAAATTTCGGTTGGATCATGTGACCGAAATATTTTTAAAAATCAGCCCGGTATGGCCGAAAATCACCCCAAAATCGGCAAACCAGGGCCGAAATTTCCTTGTTTTTTGGTCGGGTGTGGCCGAATAAGGGTTGAAATTCGGCCAACACCGATCGAATTTTTGCAACGAAAACAACAGTTATTAAAACAAAAGTTTAGCACATTTATATGGTTAGAAAGTGAAGAAAACTTATATTGATATTAAACTATAGAGCCATTTTATCAATGATCCTGCTGAATATCATGAACAAATATGTATGTAATTTTTTGTGTGTGTATGTGTGTGTGTGAGAGAGAGAGAAATGATAGGAGTAGGAAAGGGAGGTAATTTTTGGATGTAAAAATAAAATGAAGAAGTTAATTTTTGGATTGATGTAATGGTAAAAAATGGGAGAAGGTAAGGAAGGTGAAAAATTGATAATGTTTAGATTTGCGTTAATGTTACGAGTGTGTATAACAATGGAGGTAAGTTTTGTTTTAAATTTTACATGTGTATATAACATTAGGTAATGAGTGTATGGATTTAGGGGTATTAGAATTATTTTATCCGATGACAATTTTGAAATTTAAACTTATGGGTTTACTCAACAATTTTACGGGCTATATAACAATTCTCTTATTATTTGAGCCCATTAAATTTCTCCCATGTTTTTACTTTTTTTTTATCAGTCCAAATTTAAGGTTTGAATTGCTTTACTTTATAAAAAACAAAGTATAAACAGTATTTTTGGCAATCTTGTATAAAATTTATATAATTAAAAAAGGAGTTAGTGACCCATAAGTTCCTTTTTTACAAATTAGTGACCACTAAGTTCCTTTTATTAGGCCCATTAATATTTTGTTCCGTTTGAACAAAAATTTCCTTCTGAACTTCTTGATATTACATCCATGCCATCAACACTCACTTTTCCAAATCGTTTCAACATCTTCTTTTCCCCAAATCAATTCAACGATCATTTTTCCCAAAACCAATTCCAACAAAAATCCAAACTACAACATCAAAACTTCTTCAGCGATTCCTTGGAGGCGATAGAGATGAGTTCATGTTGATAGATCCGATTTCAAGTGACAATCGAAATACTACATCAACGAGAAACACTTTCAAGGTATTTTATACCACTTTCAAAAATCAAACTTATGTTTCGAGATGTTGTATTTTCGGAATCTCAAATCCTATGTTTTGAGTTGTTGTATTTTCGAAATCTCAAACCCTAGGGTTTTGAGATGTTGTATTTTCGAAATCTCAAACCCTAGGGTTTTGAGATGTTGTATTTTCGAAATTCAAATCCTAGGGTTTTGAGATGTTGTATTTCCAAAATCTCAAACATTAGGTTTTGAGATATATCTTCTACAATGAATCACTGATGCAGTATTGTTGAATCGTTGATGTAGTATTTTTAATTTAGATGCATGTTGTATAATTTTGGTTGGTAAATGTTGTATCATTTACTCAAATCTGATATGCAGTATTTTGAATTAAGATGTTGTATTTTGAAATACAGTATTGTGTGATATTATTTTTCTAAATACTACAACATTCATGAATGTTGTAGTTTCTTAATGCATTCATTAATGTTGTATCGTTTAAGATTAAACAACATGAATGATGTATTTTGAAACTACTGCGTTTCAGAATACTACATCTAATAATTTTTCTTATACTATAATGTTGTATCATATAGATTATACAACATGAATGATGTATTTCTTATACTACAACATTTATGAAATGCAGTAGTATACAATATAAAAATATTCATTGATAAAAAAGTTTTAAAATAATGCATACAGTATTGTGTGATATTGTTTTAATGAATGTTTTAGATTTCTCAAAAGTGCATTTTAAAAATTATGAAATGATGGTTATAAATTTGGTATTTTGAAATTAGATGCAATGTTGTATGAATGATGTATGAATGCAGTATTATCAATTAGATGCAGTAGTTTATAAATGTTGTATGAATGTTGTATGCATGACGTATGAAATTATCGAGAAGAGTATGTTTCAGATTTTGATTCCTCCGAGAAGAAAGGTACACATGACATTCAAAAATACAACACATCACGTTCATACAGTGTGTTTATTTTGATAATTTTACAAAATAAAATTATAACTACTGCATATAATATGATACAACATAATATAAGTTTATGTTTTACATTGTTGTATTATTAATTGAAAGTACTGCATATTGTATTATTAACTGATAGTAAGTGACATTGGACATGTTAGAAGATATAATATATTTTTTCACCTTACATTGAGGTTGTATGAATTTTATAACAATGTAGATAATACTGCATGCATGAATGTTGTATTATTATTTTTTTCCTGTATAATATGATACTACATACTCTTATGAGGTGTTTTTCATAGATCACTACTGATGCAGTGTTTTGTATGCAATAGTAATTGAGGCTGAAGTCAACAAGAAGAAACCAAAAAAGAAGGTACCAAAAGAGTTTGCTACTAACAATTATGTCAGGAATGGTATTAGCCATGATAATCTAAGGAAGTTCAATTCTTTGGTGAAGAAAATTGGATTAATGTAAGTAAATTTTTAACAAACCATTTCAATGTATAGATTTATGTTATGTTTTAAATTTATAAATTTTGGAATGCTCTTTGTTGAAACAGGGGTATTGCTTGGAAAGACGAAGACAAGGGAATAAATATAACATATGAGAAGCTTAATAGTATTTCATTGAGTCAGTGTCTAAATAATGATGTAAGTAAACATCTCATTATGAATATAAATCTACTACCTACTTCAATTTCCTAAAAACTATTGACTTATAAATTTGTGATCTAGGTTATCGATGCTTATTTGAGTATGCTTGAGGACGCTCACTTGGATGAACAAAAGAAGAACACATTGGCCTCACTACAAGGTGGAAGGATAGGATGGATTACATCATATTGCATGGTATGTTATAAACATATTGTTTGTAATTAAAAGTACTTAATCAATATGAAAGTATGAAATAATTTCAAATGGTGATTAAAAATGTTTTATTATTGTTTATAATACAAGATAAAACATGAATGATTGACATTGTTGCATTATTAATATGCTTATTTTGATGATTTATTACAGTAGTTGCTCAACAACTTTCTCAAGAAAGACGGCAGTAAATGCATGAAAGAAGTGAATGAAAAGTTTAAGAATTCAAAAATGTATAGCAATCTTCTTATTCCCATTTACACAGCAGGAGGAACAAATGGAGCTAGAAATTATCACCGGACTTTACTTCAGTTTGACATAGAGAATGGTCAATGGTTGCATTACAATTCATCGATTTCATGATTGGCAGAATTGGAGGATCCATATTCCAAAAATGCCTTAAATCTGGTTAGAATACTAACACTATATATGCACAATTTATGCATGTTGTATGATCAAATTTAAGTACTGCATCTAAGTATTATGATAATATAATACTGCACTGTCTTGAAAGTTTTATTGCATTATTTTGTTAATACTGAATTGTATTATTTTGATAATACAACATTGCATTTATTTTATAATACAACATTGCATTATATGATAATAGTAAAGCAAGGACCTGGATAATATAATACTACATGGCTTTGAAGGTCTTATTGCATTATTTTGATAATATTGCATTATTATGACAATGTTATACTCCCTCTGTCCCAAAATGTTTGTCCCATTTGACTTTTTTGTTGAACTTTGACCACAAATTTATGAGAGATTAATCATGTTCATGAAATTCTAAAAGTTGTTGTTGATAATATTATTAATGGTGAATCAATAGGAATTTTTAGAATTTCATGAACATAATTAAATTGTCATATATTTGTGGTCAAAGTTCAACAAAAAAGTCAAATGGGACAAACATTTTGGGACGGAGGGAGTATAATGTTTTGACATAATTTTTATTTTAACTTGTAGGTAAAATACTACAGGGACAACATTGCAAACCCAGAACTATCACCAGCAGAGTTTATAAATGTTGAAAATGCTCCTCATCAAAATGTAGGAACTTTGGACTGTGGATATTTTGTCCCAATGGTTGCTGAGTACATATTTTCAGGGCGTGACATTCCGATGGAATTTTCAATTGAAGATGCTAAGAATTTTATGTTGGAACATAAACGATCCATTAACCATGAACCGACTCACAACTAGATTAAGAAGAGATGGAGAAGAAGAATAAGACGGAAGCGTGTACCTTGTGATTCCATGTTTGTTCTTAGTCTTGTTCTTATTCTTGAGTAAAGAGGATGAAGTAAGAAGATAGACTTCAAATTAGGGAGGAGTAGATCTTCTAAATGATGAGTGCCCTTAATCTCTTTAATCTTCAATTACTTAGGAAGAGTTTTGACTGAATGAGAATAATGTAACTAGTAGATTCATAGGCTTGATGGATAGGCCTTTATATAGGAATTCAAGGGGCACTTCATTTAGGGACTACACCTATTGATATATAAGATATTACCATTATGCCCATCATTTAATGGTATACTTATATTATGGAATTCTACATATTATGTTGAGTTCTATACTTTATACCATATATTATAATATTGATCATTATATTATTAAGTATTTATATGTTATATTAATCCATGTTCTTACAATCTTCCACTTGGATTATTATAACATATACCTTCACTTAATAAATTTCTTCAATCATATTTATAACACAAATGACAACCCTTATGTGCACTTTGTTATCATTCGAAAACAATCCCGTCCATTAGTCATATAAGTATAAGGACTAAAGGGGCAGTCGTTGTAATTGATTCGCAACTGAACCCACATTAATCACATATATATATCCAACTAAATGACATAGATTAAGTATAGATATGTAGCATGGAATATTAACGAATATATATGAAGAATGCATATATATATTCTCCAACTAGTCCTACTTTTAACAAATGAGATCAATTTAAAATAACACAATAAATAGAAACAACATAAACTCCCACTGATTTAAGCATTATCAAACGTCATTACACCCATATGAGCAACATGCTCGTGAAATATTATAGGAGATAATGCCTTAGTAAATGGATCCGCTAACATGGAGTTTGTACCAATAAGTTCTATTTCGATTTGTTTATTTTGTACTCTCTCTCTCACAACAAGTAACTTAATATCTATATGCTTAGATTTAGATGAACTCTTGTTATTGTTGGAGTACAATACCGCGGCCCGATTGTCACAATATAACTTAAGCGGTCTTTCAACACCTTTGACAATCCGCAATCCTTCAATGAATTTACGCAGCCATATAGCTTGATTGGATGCCTCATAGCAAGCAACAAATTCGGCTTCCATGGTGGAAGTAGTAACTAATGTTTGCTTGGCACTTCTCCAAGATATCGCTCCACTGGCCAAAGTGAAGACATAACCCGATGTCGATTTGCGACTATCTTGGCATCCAGCAAAGTCGGAATCGGAAAAACCAATGATCTCAAGATGATCCGACTTTGTATTTGTAAGCATGTAGTTCTTAGTGTTTTGTAAGTATCTCATCACTCTTTTGGCTGCGACCCAATGTTCTCTTCCCGGATTGCTTTGATATCGCCCAAGCATGCCAACAATAAAGGCAAGATCTGGGCGAGTACATACTTGAGCATACATTTAGGCTTCCTACTGCCGATGCGTAAGGGATATTTTCCATATACTTAGATTCAAGATTATTTTTAGGACATTGATTTAAACTGAACTTATCTCCCTTAGAGACCGGGGTGTCATGTGGTTTACAATTTTCCATGCTAAATCTTTGTAATACCTTCTCTATATAGCTCTTTTGTGATAATCCTAACATACCTCGTGAGCGATCACGATGTATTTGGATTCCTAATACAAAAGAAGCTTCTCCAAGATCTTTCATCTCAAATTTGTTTGAGAGAAATTTCATGGTTTCCTTAAGAATGTCCTTATCATTACTAGCAAGTAAAATGTCATCCACATATAAGACCAAAAATATAAACCTACTCCCACTGAACTTATGGTACACACAGTCTTCACCAAGATTCATTTCAAAGCCAAATGAAAGAATAACTTGGTTGAATTTTAAGTACCATTGACGAGATGCTTGCTTAAGCCCATAAATGGATTTCTTGAGTTTACAAACTAGTTGACTAGTTTGATCCGAATCAGTCACCATTTCTGGTTTCTTCATATAGATAGTTTCCTCAATGTCGCCATTGAGAAAAGCTGTCTTTACATCCGTTTGATGAAGCTCAAGGTCAAAATGTGCCACTAAAGCCATAATGATCCTAAAAGCATTTTTAGAGGATACCGGTGAAAATGTTTCTTTGTAATCAATGCCTTCTTTTTGAGTAAATCCTTTAGCGACAAGACGAGCCTTATGTCTTTCCACATTACCTTGTGAATCCCTTTTGGTCTTAAAGATCCATTTACATCTGATGGGTTTCACATTCTTAGGTAATGGGACAAGATCTCAAACGTCATTATCATTCATGGATTTTAACTCTTCATTTATTGCATCAATCCACTTATGAGAATTTGGAACACTAATGGCTTCATGGAAGGTGATTGGCTCATCTCCCACTAAACCTAACGGTTCCTCATTCTCGGCAAGATATACATCATAATAATCCGGTATAACACTCCTTCTTGCTTTATTAGATCTTCTTAATGGCACCGGTTCTTCTTGATTTTGAGGGTGTTGAATTTCCTCATCAACATTTTCATGTTGTTCATTAATAGGAGAATTAACGTCATTTTGAATATTATGTTCTTGTCGAATTTCAGGCACAACTGCTTGATTTTCGATAGGAACTATAGGAAGAGGTATAGAAACGAATTCCTCTTCCATTTCTTCAAATTCAAAATTACTATTCAAATTTTCCCCTTGTAAGTATCCCAATCTGGATCACCTTCTTCCGAACACACAGGAAACACCGCAGACTCACAAACACAGTCTCGAATACCTATGGCACTCAAAACCCTCTCAAAACCCTCAACCAAACCAAGGGAGGGGCCTTTCTGGGATAAAAAGGGACAAAAGGACCTTTTGGGAATTTTCAGGAAATTGGAAAAGCAAAAGTGGTCCGTACGGACCTCTTTGCTTTAATAATTACTGAATCCTCTTAAAGTCCACAATATTCCCTCAAATTCCGGGGAAAATGATTACCCTCATGCATGGTTGGTCCGTACGGATCTCTTTGCATGTCAAGATGGTCCGTACGGACCTTATTGCATAGGGGACATAATAATTCCAGAATATTCACCATCATCACATATTCCCTCAAATCGAGGAAAACCAAAATTCTGGATAACCAGGGAGGTCCGTACGGACCTTCTTGCACCAAATCTGGCACTATAAATAGAGGGCTCCCCCTCCTCATTTTGAGACTCCTCCCTCTTCTCTCTTCCTCCCTTAGCCTTCTGGCTCCCCTCTAAGTCCTCTCGAGGCACTCCCGGCCCCTTTCGGATCCTTCCGAGGCCTTCCGAGCCCCCTCGTGGTGCTCCGAAGCCTCCCCGAGCGCTCCCGCGATGCTCCCGCGCTGCCCCGAGGCACTCTCGAGGTACTCTGAGGCCCCTCGTGGTACTCCGAGGCCTTGCCTGGTCTTTCCCGAGGCGTCCCGGCTCTTTCCGAGTCAAACCGGCGATCCCAAACCACGCCGAAACTCTGCCCGAGTGACTCCTGCCACCTCAACGCACGCCGAACCTCTGCCCGAGTGATCCCTGCGATCCCAACGCACGCCGAACCTCTGCCCGCACGCAACCTACAATCTCAACTCACGCCGAAACTCTGTCCGCAGACAACCGGCCCCTCCCGAAGCAATCCCGGTCCGTGCCGGAACACCATTCCATCATCAAACACTATTCCCCAGCGGAAGACACGAACCAACATTGGTAAGGCTTCCTTCCTACACTATTTCAATACATTTCAATACGTAGTGTACAATGTAGACATCCGACACAGCATGCATTTTTAAAAGCACACACACGCACACAACAGTTAAAGAATATTAGGGGTATCCGAAAGACTCGTTTTTACGAGGCGACTCGGGTGAGCTCTAAGATTCTAATATTCTCTTCCCGAGGAGTCATCTGACCTCCGAACTCAAAATCTCATCACACAAAAACAGTTTATTATTATTTTTAAACTGATGCCCTTTTTCAATGTTTTGGGCTTAATAATAAAAACGGCGTGGCGACTCTACAAAGCAAAACACGGCGAGACACCTCCAACACACGCAAAACGCCGAAACGGAATAAGAGCCAGATGCCGGGGCGCGAACGCGCTGCCTCTCGGATCCGGGCGAACATTCCCGAAACGGCGACGAAATGCGAGATGCGCGGGAGCTCCGGATCCCGGGTAATTTCAGTTGGCGACTCCGCTGGGGACTTTTTGTTTTAAAAACTTTTAAACAAAACAAAAGATTTTTAAAACGATGATGAGGGTCAAACTTTCATTTTACCCCCTTCTTTAACTGTTGTGTGTGTGTGCACGTGCTTCGTTTTTATTTTACAAAAAAATAAAAATATAAAAAATGCATCAATATACATATGTGCATACATTTAAAATTCTTCAAAACTTCGTTTTACTCGTAAAAGAATTTTAGAGACCGCACACTACACGCACTGCTGCCTCGGTTACATCGCACACTACGCACACCGTCGCCTCGGTTACACCGCACGCTACGCGCACCGCCGCCTCGAATACACCGCACACTACAACCCTTAACCCGAGTGGTCTCGGTTGCGGTCCGTTTGGTCTTCCTAGGCCTCTCGGATGCGCACGGATCATTCCAAAAATCCCATCCTAGCCAAGCGTCAACCCCGCACGTTTGAGTCTTGAGTCACACTCCTGTCCGCACTCGGTTGGTTTTTACCTAGCCCGTGTCATACACTGGATACATATACCATGCCGGCCATTTTTCGAGTCAAGGCTCGGAACTCAAGATCCCTTGCGCAAGCAAAGCGATGAAAGGTCATGCTAAAATCTTGACCTGATCTTGATTTCCGAAGCTACACCTAGACGATGTTCCGTCCCGGATATACATCCATGCTCACATGACACCATGTCATCAAGCCTTTGATACGTCAGCCATGAAAATACGACCCACCCAACGCCTAACGTCACAGGTCCCTTGCGCAAGCAAGGTAAAGAGAGGTCATGCCGAACTCTTGACCTGATCTTGACTCAGTGGCCGGCTCGGTTCACTATTCACATGGCTAACGCATCAAAACGAACATGACAGCTCGGTCCTTAGGTTCGATTTTTCTTTTAGGCCGGTGGAAACCGCTTGACCTATAGGACCTCGCCCGGGCCGTCCACCCCGGGATGTCGAAATACAGGTGCAAAACGAGGGGCTTATAGCCGCACGTATGGTCTCCATCGACCCAGATCTAGCATAGTTGCGAAAAGAAGAGCAATCTTTTCCAACCTACCTAGGACTCGAGAAAACATGTTTTAAGTAAATTAAAACAACAAAAAATAAAAAATAAAAGAAACGGAAACCGCATGCCGCGTGAGCTTTCCCCTTTTATCCCGTGAGGCCATTCTTGTGTCTAAACCTTGCCCATCACCCTCCAAAGAAACAGAGTGATCGAGAGTACCCGGGAACCCGTCTCCCTGTGTCAAAGCCGCAAGGTCCAACTTCCTTCCTAGCTCTGTCACCAGGACAGTACGTTAATTCCCCATGGCCAAGTCAGTGGATAACAACGATGAGAATGGGACCTTACCCCCGAGAAATTTCCCAACATTGGAAGAAGTTTGGCAGTCCTCATGGCTATTGAGAAACGCCAAGGTGAACAACAAGCCCGGATCGAAGATGCTATACACCACTTCGGGACATTAGCCACCCAACTACACAGGACTCCCAAAGCCATGATCGCTCCTGCGCCTTCTAACGCCTCTCATTGTCTCCCGTAAGTCAACCCGTTACCCTCGTACGAACCATGCGGTTATGACATAAGTCCACGTGACCCTCCGGGGAAGGCTCGCCCATTCGGCCTCCCGAGGTCCCTACCATCGCCGAACAACGAACACATCTCGGTGGGACGTGCGATTGCGGTGCTTGTCGGAAATGGAATTCCATGATGAAATGAACGAGGGCCGTCCTCGAAGAAAGAAGAAGCCATCTTCTCAACAAAAACTGAAGAAGAGGTATGAATCCGGTGATCCCACGGTCGAAACCCTTGGAGAACCACAGGGAAAGTTTGACTACTATGTCATCTACTCCAAAGAAGTCTATCTCGCACAAGGCCATGGCAATGTCCGCTCCATGATCACTGGGACGAGCTCCGCACCGCCACCGAAGGCCCGAAGGTTTCGACAATCCAACCCCGTCTTGGGAAGATCTCAAAGCCACTATTGATGCTTCAAGAAAAGCCATGACGGTGAACGAATTGAAATGCGCAGCCTCGGCCTTACGCCAATCGGGGTCCTCCCACTACGTAAATGGGAGAGACAAGCAAAACCATAAGTCCAGAGTGAACGTTCGACACGTTCCGGTCAAATCCCGGTGAATCCTCCACGGGCGGACAAAAGGCCGGCCATACCGAGCCACGAACCGAAAAGGGGCCCTACGCCAAAGAAGCGAAACCTTGGACCCAAAGGCCGAAGATCCTGTCTTAACTCGGCTCAAGCGTACTCAGGCTAACATCTCGCTCCGGTCCTTACTCACTTCATCTTACCCGCACAAGCTCAAGTTGGAAGAAAGCCCGGCCCGCACCATGGTTCCCATCACAGTGACACCGATGAAGCGGTTCGGATGATTGGCAACGTTAATTACGGCAATATCATCACTTTCACGTAGCTCGACCTTCCAAAATTTGGGGCCGACCACAATGAGCCTCTCTACATAACAAATTCAACCGGACGAGCGTCGTCTCCACGGGTTTTGGTAGATGGGGTTCATCCATGAACGTCCCCGCCATCCAAAATGATGGATCTGCTAGGGATCAAAGTGACCGATCTAAAGCCCTCAACTCGAGCAATCAAGGCATACGACTCAACGTCCCGCCCGCCCTTGGGAATAGCCACTTTGAACCTGTGGTTCGGAAAATAAATGGTCCCGACGGATTTCCAAGTCATCGACATCCCGATCACATTCATGCCATTTTGGGACGCCCTTGGCTACACCCGGATCAATGGGGTGGCATCCACTCTCCATCGGCTGCGTAAAGTTCGTCCAAGGAACAGATCTAACCATCATCTACGGCGATAGCGTAGTCACCGAAAGGACCGACACAAACGGCGTCCCGGTCTTAGAGATCAAACACGACAATGATGGCATGATGCTAACGGGGTTCACCATCGAAAGCCCAAAGGCCCAGGTATGCCACATAGACACACTTGCCTTTGATTTGGGACAAGATCCCTCCCCGATGAAAATGATGAAGCACATGAACTACATCCCGGGGCTCGGTTTGGGAAAACGCCATCAGGGTACCCAACAAATCATCCATATCAAAGAACAGAATACTCTCCATGGCTTGGGATACTCTCCAACTCCCGAACACATTGCGGAGGACAAGCGAGCTGCACGAAAACGCTCCACAGATAACAAAAGAGGCTTGCACGCAATCTCCGATCTTCGTCCTTACAGCTTCGACATGACCAAGTACTTCATAAAGAAAGATGACAACTTGAACGAAGACATAGGTAAAGGAACAGAGTTGATCAACGCCAAAAAAAGCTGGCCTACAACCATGGACAAGCTCTAGCAGAACCTGGCAAGATTCAGAGGCCTCAAGCCAAATCCCGTCCGAAGAGCATTTCTCGACACACTGCCTCTACCGGGACCCACGACTACCACTATTCACAACGAATTTTGGTTCGGGAAAACCCCCTCTTTGGCAGAAGAACTCGAAAAACTCTCTGCCAACACTCCTGCCTTCAACAAGCGGGACGAGTCTGCATTCGAGCTAGTAATGCCCAAGACAAAAGCAAAAGACTCCGCAGACGATGCTTGGGACGAGCCACTGCTCCACCTGCTCTTCAAAGAAGAAATCGAGATGCCAGACCTGATCGATTTTGTTTCTGATAACTCTGTGATAGCAATGATTGGGAATGGTGACATAAAGCCCTTCACGCCCCATCTTCTATCAAGCTCATTGCCACTCAATAACTGGGCTACCTTCTCCGGACCCACTGCCAGCAAAAAGGACATGATCGAACAACTTGGTCTGACCCCTCGAGTCCTAGAGTCTAGTGTCAAAACTCATCCCGAGTCCATTATCTTTGAATTTGAGTCTCTCGAGTCATCTGATGGCCTCACGCCAGAAGATTACGAACTCATTGCCAATAATGTATTCTCGTATGCTCTTAATGAATGCTTCGATCTTTCCGAGTATCCTCTCATTGCATCTTTAACAACTGATAAATTAACTAACACACAAACAGTTAATAACGATTCACTTGATAAAGAAGCAGACACATTAAACGAACAATACATTAAGCATATCTTTAAGCATGTTGTCAAACGAGAGAAAAACCGGGCCCAAGCTGCCGAGGAGGTTTTAACCAAAGTGAATTTGGGAACTGCTGAAGAGCCAAAAGAGACGCAAATCGTAAGTTTCTTCACCGGCACAGAGCAAGACGCCTTGACTGCACTGCTCAAAGAGTTCGTGGACGTGTTCGCTTGGTCTTACCGAGACATGCCCGGATTAGATCCTAACATTGTAGAACACCGGATTCCCTTGAATCCCGAGGCTAAGCCCATCAAGCAAAAGCTACGCCGAATCAAGCCAGAATGGTCTTTACAAGTCAAAGAAGAGATCGAAAAAATGCTCCGCGCTCCGCTTCATCAGTGGTAATCGAGTACCCCACATGGCTCTCCAATATCGTCACGGTCACCAAGGCCAATGGAAAAGTACGTTGCTGCGTGGACTTCCGAGATCTCAACAAAGCAAGTCCCAAGGACGATTTTCCACTACCAAGCATCGACATGTTGGTAGACACTACAACCCAATTTCGAGGTCAAGTCCTTCGTGGACGGGCTCACCGGCTACAATCAAATCAAGATGGCCGAAGAAGACCAAGAAAAGACAGCTTTCACAACCCCCTGGGGAACCTACTGCTACACAGTAATGCCGTTCGGACTAAAGAACGCTGGGGCTACCTATCAACGGGCAGCAACCGCCCTCTTCCACGATATGATCCACAAAGAGATAGAAGTGTATGTCGACGACATGATCATCCACTCAAAGGGATCGGACGGACAACACCTCACTGCACTCGAGAAAATTCTTCAATCGCCTCCGAAAACACTCAATGAGGCTAAACCCTGCCAAATGCACATTTGGGGTTATCCGAGGCAAGGTCTTAGGATACATGGTCACCGAGAGAGGCATCGAGGTTGATCCTCAAAAGATCAAGGCCATCATCGAAATGAGACCACCGCAAACTCAGACAGAGGTGAAAAGCTTCATGGGCCGCCTGCAGTATATCAGCCGCTTCGTCAACCAATTGACTTCTATGTGCGAGCCAATCTTCAAACTGATGAAGAAGAACGCCGACATCGAATGGAACTCAGAATGCCAAGATGCCTTTGAGGAAATAAAGGCATACCTTGTGAGTCCTCCTATTCTCTGTCCTCCCCACGAGGAGAAGCCACTGTTGCTATACCTAACTGTGACCGACACCGCGGTTGGAGCCATGCTCTGTCAGGAAAAGAAAGTGTCACGAGTCGAGAACGCCATCTACTTCGTCAGTCAAAAGTTTCAAGGCAGCTGTGAATGTGTGCCCAAAATTTTTTGTTTATTGGAATTCACGCAAGTTTGAAGACATCCGAGTTATTTGAAAAACGGAGTCGCCACGCCATTTTGATTACCTCAAAACTTTGAAAAAAAGGTTTTATGGGTTCGGAGGTTAAGTTACCCCTTGGGAAGAACGTTTGGCGTTCACCCAAAGTGCCCTGCCGGAGCAAGTCTCCCTAGATTTCATTAATCGTGTTTGCTTGCGTGCTCTCTTTGTGTGCATGTGTTTGAAAATAAGGGGGGAATGTCCCAAGTTGTCTTCCGGACGTACAAACCATTTGTTGGTTGTCGCTCGGGATTCCTTGGAATTTATGTATTTGGGATTATGATCCCGTCCTCATCTTATGACTTATGATCATCGCATTTTAAACCTCGGGACCCTCGGGACTTGCGTGATCGAGAGAATGACTCTCTTTTGGTCAAAGATGAGGTTCTTTAGGAAGGAATGTCCTTAGCCCATCAATCCTACGCTTTAAGACTGGCCGAGCTCGTATAGAGGCTTCATACTCATTCTTAAGCGATAATCGGAGATATAGGGTTCAAGGTTATCCTTTTCCTAAAGAAATCATGAACCTTTAATGGAAGGAACGATGCAAAGATGAGAACTTTTACACCGGTCCGTTCCAAGGTTGGGGGAAAGGGGAAATGCATGATGAAAAATGAATCTTTAATGAAAAGATGACATTTTTAGGTTGCAAATGATGCTTTTTGATTGAAAGAAATGATCTTTATGCAAATGATGCATAAAGATTTGATTTTTATGCAAAGGATGCATTGAAAAGGGATTTTGATGCAAAGGATGCATTTTTATTAAAAAAGATTTGATCTTTATATGCAAATGATGCATAAAGATAACATTTTTATTGGAAAATAGGGATTTTAGGTGCAAAGGATGCACCTTTATGAAAAAAGACTACATTTTTATGATAAATGAGGTCTTAATGCATGCAAAGGGGGAAGGGGATGATAAAGATGTGATCTTTAAGCTACCAAGTCCCAAGCAATATAAAGACAATGCAATGAGCAATTTATAAAGCAATTAGGATGCAAGGATAGGGTGTGCGAGGTTACCAATGACTTCCTTTGCTTCTCGGGACTGAGCTAGGAGGAGAGGTCGATCTTTGGTCTTCAAGGAGGAGGGATGAAGCTTCTTGGCCTTCCTTCTTCTTCTTCTTGAATTCCTGCCAGCTTTCTTCACGTCTTTCAGAGTGGATTGAGTATTTTTCTCATATATTGTGTGTTTTGAAATGGGTAGAGGAGGGCTCTATTTATAGGCACCGGATAAGGCTAATGAAGCCGTGCGGCCGCAGTGCTCTTTGCAAATGAGGCCGTGCGGCATTATCCACAATGACTCAGCATTCTAGAACCATGCAAGGTGGCATCATTCTAGAAGCCTCTCCCTAATTAAGAAAAACGTGTTTTCTTAATTAGGAAGGCTCCTTACAGCCATAATTTTAAATTTGGACTGCTTCCAGACATTTCTAACACTAGGAAGGTCCGGAATTACCGGAAATTTACCGAAATGTCGGGAAAATTAACCTAAGGCATGAGCCGATTTGGGTACTTACAGTAAGCCCTCGGCAACGTCACTTGCAAGGCGAGTGGGGTTGTCGATAGAAAAGGATCCGATCTCGGCGAATGCCGAGACGGATTGGGTGACCAAGGTGGTCGAATGGCCGAACCTTTGGAAGGCTACCTACGTATCCCTGAGGAATCAAGCCAGCCGTAGTTCGGAATTAGGATCCTCCGGGGAAGGAAGAAGAGAAAATGACCTAGGAGGTCAAGCAATTGATCCTACCGGGATATGCTAGAGTGACCCAGTGGTCGAATATTTGAACTTCTATGAGGGGGCGCTTTGTCACCGAGGAGTGACAAAGGAACAGGTGACCAAAGTGGTCGAATGGCCGGACCTTTTATAAAAGGCTACCTACGTATCCCTGAGGAATCAAGCCTTGATCGTAGTTCAAGCATCACTAGATAGTTAGGAACGATGTCTAGGATCCTTGAGATTTTGACAATTCGAGGTCAGTCACCCGAAGAAGCTAGAGCTTATGGCGCTATCTCTTTATGACGGAGATAGAGGTAACTTAAGTTGGGAAACTTGAGCGTACGTCACTATTCGCGGATAGAGGTAGCACAAGTTGGAATGACTTGGGCATACGTCACTATTCGCTTGACGCGGATAGAGGTAGCACAAGTTGGAATGACTTGGGCATACGTCACTATTCGCGGATAGAGGTAGCACAAGTTGGAATGACTTGGGCATACGTCACTATTCGCGGATAGAGGTAGCACAAGTTGGAATGACTTGGGCATACTTCACTATTCGCGGATAGAGGTAGCACAAGTTGGAATGACTTGGGCATACTTCACTATTCGCGGATAGAGGTAGCACAAGTTGGAATGACTTGGGCATACTTCACTATTCGCGGATAGAGGTAGCACAAGTTGGAATGACTTGGGCATACTTCACTATTCGCGGATAGAGGTAGCACAAGTTGGAATGACTTGGGCATACTTCACTATTCGCGGATAGAGGTAGCACAAGTTGGAATGACTTGGGCATACTTCACTATTCGCGGATAGAGGTAGCACAAGTTGGAATGACTTGGGCATACTTCACTATTCGCGGATAGAGGTAGCACAAGTTGGAATGACTTGGGCATACTTCACTATTCGCGGATAGAGGTAGCACAAGTTGGAATGACTTGGGCATACTTCACTATTCGCGGATAGAGGTAGCACAAGTTTAGAGTTCCGACACTGGAGGTTGTCACCTAGTGTTATCCCGTTATAACGGAATTAACTGAGGCGACCGGGAATAAAGCTTGATTGCTAAAGAGATAAGGGATATTTTCTCGAAAAGATGTTATCTTGGTTAAAAGATAACGGAAATTGCACGCCCAAGTGGAAGGTCCAAAGGTGGATTGTAATTTCGCTCGTAGCGAATGAAGCCGCCCCCGGCATGAGATGGAGAAAAAGAAGCCGTACGGCTAGAAACCCGTTTTTTCCAGATTATTTAAAATCAGGTTTTGAACGGGCATTGGGCACTTGTTGCCGCCCACTTCAGCCGAGAGAGAGAAAAGAGAGAGAGAATTTCGAAATTCTTCAATCCTTTTTGCTTCCCTTTGATTTGAAATGGATCCGGAGGGCAATCCCATACCAAGGCAAGCGAGGAGAAACATCTCGGCGGCCGCGAGAAGGAGGAGGAAGGAGCTCGTGAGGACGGAGAGGAAGTATGACTTCCTTACGCCTCCATCTGAGCTTTACCCGGGAGAAGGGAGCACAAATCAACGAACCCGCGATCGCTTGGGGTAAGCATTCTCATTTTGCTCAAATCCGATGATTTTGCTTGAATTTTGAATGATTTAGGGCTTGACCCGAATTTTAGGATTTTTGAATGATTTTTTGAATGATTTTGAGATGCATGAACAACCTATGAGGCTAAGAATATGCCATGTGCAATTTGTTTGGTGAAAATATGAGAATGACTCACTTTTTTCTCGCAAAATGAAGTAAAAAAATTTTTTTAAAATATGAGACGTAGTTCTTGCCTTGTGCTAGAACTAGGTCAAAATTCTGATTTTCAATGAGAAAACATGATTTTGGAAGATGAAAATGATTCATGCATGCCATTTTTTTTTTTTTTTTTTGAAAAATAATGCTTATGTGCAAAGAATTGTGATTTTGTGCTTTAGGAAAGCAATGACGCGTTTCAAGTGATGAAAGACACGTTTGATGCAAAAGATATGCTAGAAAAACTTTTATGAATGCTTTTCTTTTGAAAATATGTGCACTTTTGAATATATGCATGCTTTTGAAATGATATGAAGGACTGACGCTTATTTTGATGTGCTTGTCTACAGGAGAACAAGTCTAGAGGACCGTCAGAGATAGCGGTCAAGCTTTGGCAGGATGCCGACTTTGAGAAGGATGGGATGAATCCCAAGCACCGTGAGGGCTACCGGCTGATGCATTTGTAGAGGCTATCGGTAGGGGTGTCCACATCACCTCTAAGAGCAAGGGCTTGGTCCAGCCCTATCCGAGTTCTCGTGGGACAAGACACATAGCTTTCACCCGAGCCGGGAGAGCCGACAAGTGACTCCCGCCGATTTCACCGCTATTACGGCTTACAGCTTCACCGGAGGCCCGTGACTTGAGGGATCACATCACACCGAGGAGTTCCAAGCTTTGGTCGGGTTTGAGTTGATTCCGAAGGGGCCGGGGATGGAGACACGGAATGTCGAGGTGGCACCCGTACTTCCATACGTAATTTTGCCGTTAATGATGTGATCGCCTGCCACCGGCTAGAGCATTCATATGGTTGATGCTATCGGTCACCATTTTTGCTAATTCTGGGACGATAGCTATGACTTGCCTCCTCGACTCTCCTCGGGAGGATGTAGATGGATTGGGACGGTCTCTGGGGAGAGGCCGGATTGGCGGAGCTATACTTCTCCTCGGATATGTACATGAACAAGGCCGCTCCATGGATCGCTTTTCTTTGCCCTCGAGGTAGTCTCCTTTCTTTTCTTTTTTCTTTTCTCGTCTTGAGACTTTTATAAGAGAGAGAATGACCTTTGATGTTTTGAACATGCAGCCTGGTTTTGCGAGGTGATCGGGTTCTTCCCTTGGAACCAAACAGAGTGATGTCACCATCTTCCCCGCTATGGTTCGCCGGAGGGGAGACGCGAGAGATAAATTCACTGGGAAGACCCGGATTACCTTCGACTACAAAATGGTGAGGCCGGTCATCAACCGTGGATGGGCACGATGGAGTGGACTTCTACCCCGGGGCGTGTATCCAGAGATCTTGCCGGGAGATGCTATAGAGGTGACGAGGCAGAGGAGGTGGCTCACAGTGGCCGACATGTGATGTCATTTATCCGGGGACCGCTTCGAGGCAAAGATGGTCATGTTCCCCACTAGATGCCATTACTCCTTCCGACCCTCCAAAGACGGATGCCGCAGCCTGTGGACCGGCCGCAGGATGAGATAGCGAGGTACCAGTGTGCGTGGCCGCGGAGGAGTACTTCGACATGGACACCCCCTACGCCGTGTTTGTGGAGCAGCGCCCGAGGACGCCACGTGCTAGCGAAGCCGGCGGTCACTCGTGGATACGGGGAGGATGAGCCTACCGACCCGCCGATCCCTCCCGCACATCCGTCCTATGTGGTCCATGGAGTGCCAAGGAGGATGAGGATACCGTCCCCGATGCTAGGGAGCCCCAAGACACCTTGCCGCCCGATAGCACCGTAAGTGTACTCTTAGGGTCTTATTCCCTTTTAGCTTTCGCATTTTCTCGCTTTTGCTATTTTCTCGAGATTTTCGAGATTTTTCTCTTCTTTTTTTCTCGTGTTCCAAACTCGCACTTATGATAGGCCGGTCGTGCGTAATAGGGCCGGAAGGACATGTGCCGGCCTTCTTCGAGGAAGCCGGCTCGCGCTTCGAAGGCGGCAGCAGATGCACAGAGCTCGAGCGCAAGAGACGGCACGTCTGGGGCACAGCCTACCTCATCGGCCTCGGAGTACTCTTCCAAAGGCTATGCCTCGGGCGGGGACCCAACGCCGACATTCGGGAGCAAACTGGCCGAGTATGGGCACGATAATGTCCATTTATCTCGATGTGAGCGACCAGGAGGACTCGATGAGGGAGGCTAGCATCTACGAGCCGAGCAACATGAAGATGAAGAAGAATCGGAGGCCTAGGAGGTCTCTAGAATAGATTTGGAACAAAACAAACAATTTACAATTTTTATGCACACTTTGTTTATTTTTTGCTTTATTTGGGCGCCGATGGGGCGAAAACATTGTATTTACATTTTAATTGCTTTTCTAATTCATGCTTTTTCAATTTGCATATTATCTCGAGCCTGGGGCGACTTTTTTGCTTGGAATTGGGGCTGAAAATGGGCCACAATGATTTATAATGGTGTATAAATGCTTGAATGGCTTCTCGGACATGTTTTTGTACAGTGTTTTGGTTGAAAAAGTGGGGTGAAAACTCCCTTGGGCAGCAATCTTGGTTGCCGCAGAATTTTTTTTTCGCAGAGGGCTAATGTAGCCGTGCGGCATGGCCTCGAGGGCAAATGAAGCCGTGCGGCTTGGCGCCTGTCTCGAGCCGGTTATTTTCTCGAATAAAAGCAAGGCTTGGCCATTTCATTTCATTTTCACTCTAGACTTGTCCCAATTGTTCCCAGAGCATATTTTGGACCTAAAAGCACCATCTTTGATCATTTTGCGATGGAGAATCCCGTTAGATTGCAAAGGGGGAAACGAGACCATTTTCTATCCGGTCTTCAATCTTGGGCGAGATATAACTTTCAAAATCACAAGGGGCCGTTTGATTCTTCCTTCAAGATCAAGTCTTTATGGCATTTGAGGGATCTCCCGCCCGATTGGGATCTCGCTGAGAGCCGCAAAGAAAGTTCGGGATGTCCGAGACATGTTTATCAAGTTTCTCTTACAACGAAATCGTCCCAACGCACGAAGACTTCGTGAGCCTTGATTGGGGGTCCCGAGATTGAGGCTATATCTATTCCGCTGATCGGAGACGTGCCGGTGACGGTAAAGCTTGCATCTTTTCTCGCAGATTCCTTTGGGAGAGGCCGAGAGGATGATGGTAGCCCCTGATAGGATTGACCTTTCGATATCCCGGCAGGTTTGGGTCTCCAGTATATGGCCGCGACCACGTGGCTATGGATGCTTTCATTCTCTCGCGTATTCTCTATTTTGTTCACCGCCGAGTCCGTGGGGATCTGGCATAGTGGTCTCTTGGACATGGTCGAGACTCGTGTGGCCGGGAAGGATATTGTCCCGCCGGGTTTTGGGAGAGACATTTCATGGGATTGATAGGATGGCTCTGGGAGACCGCTTTCATGAGGTCCGGAGTCCGGCTATGTTGACTTTGTGGTTGCAGGAGAGGCTCTGGCTTTGCCTGGGCTTTGCCGACTCTGCCCTCGGGTGATTTCTGAGAGGTGCACCGAGGCAACAGAACAGGTAGCCGGGAGCCGATGATGGCTAGGCTATCCACTTCGACATCCGTTGGTGGATACCACATTGGAGGTTGCGCACTCAGAGGATATTTCAGAGTCTTATGCCGCGAGGGTTCCGTGATTCTCGCCGGTCGTCCTTCTACATACCCCGCTTGGTATCCAGCAATTGGGGCTTTACAGAGCCATTGAGTGATCGGGAGGACATCCGGACCATGGAGGTGGTGTCATTGGACATGAGAGATCCAAACCAGCCTTCTCTTTCTTCTCGAGGGCTTGGACACATACCGCTTCCCACCTGTGGCTATCTTCAGAGCAGAAGAGTACCATCTTGACCACCGTCTACTGGACCGGTACGAGAGGGAGACGGGAGCGACTGTGTTATCTTGGAGGATAGACGTCGAGCTTTATCGGGAGCCGATCGCGACTCGAGTAGGACTCGAGGGAGACCGAGGCTAAGGCGAGTTGCCATAACCAATCGTGTGACTTGGTCGTGATATGGAGGCTCGGTGACAAGAGATTGTCCGAGGTCGCTCCTTCGACCGAGGCTCGAGGGAGGAGGTGCGGACTCGTGCTCGTATAGAGAGAGCGCTCATCGACACGGGGTTGGTAGAGGCTCCAAAGGAGGATACCAGAGGTCGGGATGAGGGATACCGACATTATTGAGAAGAAAAGGAAGAAGACTCGACGAGGCCGAGGAAAAGGGAAGAAGACTCGAAGAAGACTCGCCGAATGACGATTGACAAGTCTTTTCTCAAGATCCTCTTATTGCCATTTTGCAAACACATTAGTTTATTTAGGCATTTTATTGTATTTTAGATCTTTTTAGCAAAGTTAGCAGAGTTAAGAGGTAGACCGTGCTTGAACTCATCAAGAAGCTTTTAACTTGTAATGAACAAGAGATATTATCTTTAAAAATTAATCAAGACACATTTCATGGAAACTCAAATGTCTCGATTTATTTGGGACCCGTTTATGAAAACCGAAATGCCCTTTATTTTTATTTATTGTTTAGGACGCACTTCATGGAAGCTTGATTGCCCTTTTTTATTGTTTAGACCGAACCATATATGGCCGCCACGTTCCCCTTTTACAAGAAAGGCTAAGGGGCTCAGTCTACGTAGTTCATTCCGTGAACTAAATTTTTTTTTTTTTTTTTTTCATGTGCAACCCCGTCTTTTGCCTAGACCGCCCTTTTTGGGGTTTTCACTTAGCCGGGCATTACTCTTTTTGCACCTTTTTTTTTTCTTTTTTTTTTTTTTTTTTTTTTTTTTTTTATTTTTTTTTTTATCGTACATAGTATCTTCTGAGTTTATCACCGTTGACCGGGTGGACAAAAGGGTTGCCATCCAAGTCTCGCAAGCTTCATTGCTCCTCCCGACGCATTTTCTCGCACCACATAAGGGCCGATCCAGACGGGTTCCCATTTTCCTGTGGGGTTGTCTCCGGTAGGGGGCTTCACTTTCAAAGACTAAGTCACCCTCTTTGATGTCTCCGGCCTCGACCTTTTATCAAACGCTCCGCCATTCGCCTCCGGTAGGCTCGGGTGTGTTCCATGGCTTTTAGCCTTCTCTCGTCAAGGTGGCTAATTCATCATGCCGGCCGCGCAACCATTCCACTTCATTGACACTGCTTTTCCAGAGGACCCTTAATGACGGGATTTCCAACTCCACCGGTAACACCGCTTCCATCCCGTAAGTTAGGCAAAAGGAGTTTCTCCCGTGGCCGTTTCCGACAGACGTTCAGAGCCCCAGAGTGCTAGGTGCAGCTTTTCGGGCCAATCACGACCACGGGTGGCCATCTTCCTGATGATCCGCTCGAGTGTCTTATTAGCAGCCTTCCACGGCTCCATTGGTCCGAGGTCCGTACGGGGACGACTTGTGGCGAGTAACTCAATTCTCGACAGCCAGCCTATCGCAGCCTTCCTTCGAAGTGTGACCCATTATCGTAAATGATCTCGCTGGGCACCCCATATCTCGCACATTATGTTTTCTTTGATGAACCGGGCCACTTTTCTCGAAGTGAGGACCTTGTAGACTTGGCCTCTACCCACTGGGTGAAGTAGTCGATGGCTACCAACACGAACTCGTGCCCATTGCTTCCCGCCGGATATTTTCCCTATCACGTCAATGCCCCAAGTTGCAAACGGCCAAGGAGTCGCCATGCAAGATGTGTCATGAGGTGGGAGATGGTTGAGGTTAGCAAACCGCCGGCATTTGTCGCAGTTCGGACGTGCCGAATGCGCCTGCTTCCATGGAGATCCAAGAGTAACCCATTCTCGAGGATCACTTGCATCGTGGCTCGCATTCATGTGAGGACCGCAGGACCATTGTGGACTTCGGCCATCAACTCTTTGGCTCTTTCTTGAGTGACACATAAGAGGAGTGGTCCTTGATACCGCTTCTTGTATAGGTTGCCTCCTAGAATGACGTACCGAGAAGCCAACCTTTTCGTGGCTCGCAAGCTTTTAGCTCGACTCCTTCTTTTGGTCTACCTTCTTCGTCTCCGAAAGCCGACTCTCCGTCTTTGAGGAATTGGTAACTGATTGTACCAAGGTTCCTTTATAGGCTCGAGTCCTGTGTCCACTTCACAACGTAAAGTCGGGGCTTCTCTTCTACCCACTCAAGGGCTTTATGGCTTTTCCTGTGGATCTCTACCAATGAGGCTAGAGTAGCTAGGCATCTCGCGAACTGTTCTTTTTCCCTGCAAGTAGTGGAAAGTCACTTCTCCGAACCGTCCAAATAACTCCTCCATATAGGCATGATACCGTTGCAGATTAGGGTCTACGCCTTCCACTTGTTGGAAACCCGGTTGATGATCGTGGCCGAGTCTCCGTAAACTTCGAGCTCCTTGACATTTCTTTTCTAAGGCGGCCTCCAAACCAAAGAATGCAAAGCTTCATACTCTGCGGCATTGTTCGTGGTGAAAGTTCAACTTGAGGGCTATGGGGTATGCTCATCTTTTGGATCGACCAATAGCATTCCCACACCATTTCCTCTTTTGTTAGCGGCTCCGTCAAAGAATAATCGCCATCTATTTTCGTGCTCAACCGCAAAGATCCCTTCATCTCGGAAATTGGGGTTCGTGCCCTCTCGTCTTCATTATCGGGAAATTTGCTAGGTGATCTCGACAATGCTTGACCCTGATGGCCTTTCTCGGTCACATAGTTGATGTCGTATTCTCGCCAAGAAGAAGGACCACTTCGCTAGACGCATCGATAGGGAAGGCTTGTCAAAGATGTACTTGATGGGGTCCATTTTCGAGACCAAGTTCACAGGCGGGCTTCGCATATAATGCTTCAACTTGCCGACTACCTGCACTAGTCCCGCATGTGTCTTTTCACACGCCGAATAATTGAGCTCACTCCCCGTAGCTTCCGGCCGACAAAGTAAATGGCACTTTCTACCCGAGAATCTTTCTTCTCTTGAGCAAGCATAGCCCCAACCGCCGTGTTCAGGATGGGGCTAGATAGAGCGTAAGAGGCTTCGTCTATGTGGGGGCATAGTACCGGGGATGCACTAAGTATGCCTTGATCCGGTCAAAGGCGTCTTGGCATTCTTCGGTCCATTCTCGTGTCCACATTCTTCTTCATGAGCTTGAAGATGGGCTCGCACATAGTGGTCAACCGATTGACGAAACGGCCGATGTACCGCAATTTACCCATGAAGCTCTTGACTTCGTCCTGGTTTGAGGTGGCCTCATATCCATGATAGCTTTGATCTTTCTGGGGTCAACTTCTATACCTCGCTCCGTGACCATGTACCCGAGCACTTTTCCCCTTGTCACTCCGAAGGTGCATTTGGCAGTGGTTTAGTCTCATGGAATGCCGTCTCACCTCTCAAAGAATTTTCGTAGGTCAACAAAGTGCCGCCCACCTTCTCCTTTCGAGCGGATTATCATGTCGTCTACGTAGACCTCAATCTCCTTGTGGATCATGTCATGAAAAAGTGCGGTCGCCGCCCTTTCGTAAGTAGCCCCGCATTCTTGAGCCCGAATGGCATTACCGTATAACAAGAGGTTCCCACGGTGTGGTAAAGGCCGTCTTTTCTTGGTCTTCTTCGGCCATCTTGATCTGGTTGTAGCTCGCAAAACCATCAACGAAGGATTTGACTTCGTAGTTGGCAGTGGAGTCCACCAGATGTCTATGTTTGGCGTAGGGTAGTCGTCTTTGGGGCCGGCCTTGTTCGTATCTCTGAAATCCACACGCAGCCGCACCTTCCCATTGGCCTTGGTTACTGGCCACGATGTTGGACAACCATGTCGGGTATTCAATGACTCGATGAATCCTACCCGCAGAGCTTCCTCAATTTCTTCTTTGACCCGTAGAGACCATTCCGCTTGATTTTTCTCGCCGCTTTACCGGCTTAGCATCTCGGTGCTAAAGGGATTCTCGTGCTCTACTATCGAACCTGTCTAGCCCCGGCATATCTTTGTATGACCATGCAAACACGTCGACGTATTCTCCGAGCAAATTTCAATCAATCTGTCCCTTTCAACCCCCGGGAAGAAGCTTCCAATCTGTGTCTCTTTAGGTTCCTCAATAGTACCCAAGTTCACACTTATCAAAACCTCCTCAGCTCAGGCCCGGTTTTCCTCTTTTTCCGAAACCCGCTTAAAGATTTCTTTAATGTATTGTTCGTTTAGTGTGTTTGCATCTTGTTCAAATGATTCATTATTAACCGTTGTTAAGTTTTGAGTTAATTTATCATTTGTTAAGTTGGCAATAAGAGGATAATCGTAAAGATTTGTCATTTCATTCAAGATAAGGGGAAAGATGACATCGATTACATTTTTCATAATCCTCAGCGTGAGGCCTTCTGATGACTCTCGAGGACTCGGAATTCGAAGATTCCCGACTCAACCGAATAGACGACAGGTGTTTGACACAACCGGGCCGAGGAGGACGGGTACCAATCCAAGCTCCGTGATCATTTGCCGCTGATCAAGCTATCGGCCCCGAGAATGTCTCCCAATTCTTCAATGGCATTTCGTCTTAGTCACCAAAGTGCGAGGATCAAAATGACTTTCACCATCGTCTCCAATAACGGCAACTATCTCATCATCTCGAATCAAGTCGATCAAGTCTCGGGATTTGTGCTTCTTCGTCAAACAACTCTTGCAAACCCCACCGACCGTCTTCACCGCTGCGCCTTCTATCTCGGCCGATCTTTGGAAGAGCTAACTCAAAGGCGGAGAAGTCCATTGTCCCTGATGCCGACCTTTGACACCGGCCGGATTTCCTTCAAGACGTACTCATTCTCGAACAAGAGTGGTAGCCCCTGTGGATATCTCGGCAATCAAGGAACATTCTTCGAATGGGATTGGCCGGCTTTCCCTAACTTTCTCAAGGTTCTCTAGAAGGATTTTCTCGCAAGGAGATCCGGTGATTACTTTCATGATATTGTGTTTCTCCTTTTATAAAGTAATGGGTCGTAGACAAACCGTAAGGATGGAGCCGGACCCCTTCACCTTTCTTGCCTTTAGCTTTTCCGGCATCCCGAGAGTTTGGTTTGTACCCCAAGCCGTATCTAGTAGTCTCGCTCCTTCACATCAATGATGGTGTTACGACCTTGAAGTCTTCTACCCAATCCAAGTCCCTAAGATAGCTCATTTTTCGCATCATCCTCATGGCAGAGGGATTTTATCGGAAGTAGTGGTGAGGTCGCGCAACACACTTGTGCCTTGGAAGAAGCTACGGAGAATCCGGCCAATGCTAACCCTTCATCATCATGCTTGATCTCCAATATCGGGATGTCCCCTTGCCGGTTCCTTCTATCGTGACACTGTCCCCATAAATGGTGGTGATAGTTCCATCACTCGACCGAAATTTGACGCACCGATGCAAAGTAGAGGCTACCCCGTTTATCCGGTGGATCCAAGGCCGTCCCAAAGAAGGCAAGAAATGAAATCGAATGTCAATAACTTGAAAATCAACATCCATGACCTTTTTCCGAACCACATCTTGAGAGTGGCGATCCCCAAAACCGATCGTGCAAAGGAGTCGTAGGCCTTAATAGTCCGACTAGAAGGCTTTAAGTCTCGTTGGCTTTAGATCCAATAAATCCATCATCTTAGCCGGCAAGACATTCATCGTGCACCCTCCGTCAACTAGTACTCGTGGCAATCGACGCTCTTCTAACCGGACTGTGATGTAAAGAGGTTCGTTGTGACTAGCCCCATACTTTGGCGGTGTCCAATTCAGCCAAGGTAATGATGTTTCCGTAGTGGATATTTCCAATCATTTCGACGACCTCGTCTGGGTGACGTCTATGGGCACCATGGTCTTGGCCAAACTTTCTTCTAGTTTCAACTTATGAGGGTATGAAGAGGTTAACAGGACCATAAGGAGATATTGGCTTGGGTACACTTCAACCGAGTTAGGACTGGATCCTCCTTATCGTAGTCGCTTTTCTCGCTTCTAGCTTATAAGGTCTTTTATCTCGTCTTTGGTTCCGAGACGGCATTCCTTTTGTCACCCTTAGGCCGCTCAATACTCATCTCGTCTGCATCGAGTCATCACATAGACATTGGATTTTCCTTGGTCATCATTCCTACCGGAGGATTCTCACAATTCTTTCAAAGTCGAGGCGGATTCTTACCGGCGTATGGCCAATTTCGCCGATTGATCTCGATTGACGGCGCCGTCTAAGCATAGGCGGCTTCCCGACCGTCCTGTGTTACCGGCTTTTTGACCTTTTCACATTCTCCGTTTAAAGCTTTCACAGCCTCATTCAAACTTTTCAAAGTCGCATGCAACAAGAATTATCACTTCCGGATTTTGGAGCTTGGCAAATGGCTTTCTCATCCGATCCTAGCAACTTCTTTAATAGAGTAGGATCACATTCCTCATCACCGTCAAGCATGTCTTTTCTTTCTCCTGGGGTCAACCTTTTGACGGCATTTTGGACATTGGCTAAACACTTTCCGAAATGGGAAATTCCATCATCAATAAGGATTTCTGCGGGGTCAAACCTCATGGCGGGTTCCTTTTCCTTCCCATCGTAGATATTTTCCGGCTTTTTCGCTTCGGCTAACCACTCCTCTATTGTCCCTTCCAGCACTTCGACCGTGTCTTCATCGTTGTCACTACGTAGCTCTCGTGGGAACTTTCGTCTTGGCTCTTATGACCAATGAGGGCAAAAGCAGTGTCGGGATACTTCGACGCCATACGAGGGGTATCTCGTACTCTTCCTGCTTAGGATTACCAGAAGACATCATTATCATCGTAGGACATAAAGGGACCGGGGTCGCCTCTAAACTCGTGACTCTTTCCAAGGCATCCATACATTCTTCTTCGTACCAAGTTTCAGTGAGTGACTACTAACACCGTAATAGAGTCTACCCTTCCCGATGAGAGTTTGGCTTCGCGACACTTACATGTTCTAGATCGGTGGGAGGAGCCCACTTCCCTCTTTGGCTAAAGCTTCGATCAAGTCTCTCCATTCACCTACCAAGTCCTTGTACGGAGTATTGAACTCTAGGATATAGGACTCATACACTACCTCATTCTTTTCCGAGCCTTTGCATAGGCCGTGCACACACTTTGAAGTGACTTCATCCCCTGTTCCAGTCCGCGGCTTTCTCGCTCTCATCTTGCCCTTCGGGTTTCACTTCCGTTGGCTCCAAGTCCATTCCTTCTACCGAACCGTCATCATCACTATAAATCCACCCATTCCTATTCTCATTCCCGATCGACTCTTCGCCGTAGCTATCTCGAGAGGTAGGCAAATTCACAGCGTTGACAAAGTTGGAAAGGTCAAACCGGCACCGGGATTCCAAGGTAGGGAAATTTGGCTCGCCGAAAGGAGGAAAAGGGTCCCATGGAGGGATTTAGAGGAAGCGAGGGTGTCGGGACCCTAATGTACTTGGGGTGTTGGAGGAGACCGAGAAAGGACAGCTTTGGCAATGGGTTATATGAGGATGGGGAGGGCATTGGTTATAGGCTAGCTCTTTTTCCCCGGTCATCTCGGTTACCCAAACCAAGATCAGCTTCTGTCAAATCGGTCATTCTCGACTCTCTCGAACCGATGAAACCGAGGATTCTCGCGAACCTGTTCGAGGATTCTCGCGCTAACAAGTCGCCGACCCTGTTCTCACCCACTTCTTTCTCGCTGGGAAAGGGATAGGAAAGGTTTAGACTCGGGTAGGTGTTTAGTCGAAGGCTCGTGCAATATGCAAATTAGAATCTTCAAGTTTACTTAAAACAAAGTTGTCTTTTATTAATATCTATTTGGTTGGAAAAGGGATTCTCGCCCTTCTTTTTTCACAACTACTCTAGATCCCGGATCGCCGGGTTCCGTCACTACGTCTATAAGCCCCTCGTATTCCACCTCGTATTTCGACCTCCCAGGTGGACAGCCCGGGCGAGGGTCCTATAGGGCACGCGGATCCCACCGACCGAGAGTAAAGAACGCTCCTATCGGGCCTAGCGGGTCATAGGACCTTTCAACGCACGAGCGATGCGGATTATATTTAAGGCAATACCGTGAAAGTCTCGTCTCTCTGCCTCGACGGATCTTCGACAGAGTTTCGCTTGAGCGAATGACGGTTTTTGACTTTCGGTAATGTCCGAGAATATAATAGGCATGGGTCGGGCGGCAAAAGCCGGATGACGCAAAGGTCACATTGAACTTCGTTGCATACGCGCGTGAGTCGAAATCGAAGTCAATGCCGGCCAAGATCTTGCCAATTTTTCCTTGTCGGAATTTTGGCAGAGCTTCGCTTGAGCGAAAGATCTTTGATTTTTGGCAAAGACTTGGTCTTGACTCTTACGCATTTCGTGCGGGTCAAGGTCAATAGTCAATGTCGGAGTCAAGATCCCACCGATTTTTCCTTGTCGGAATTTCGGCAGAATTTCGCTTGAGCGAAAATCTTGGTTTCCGTTATGAGCTAAGGCTTGACCTTTACGTGGGTATGCAACTGGGCTATATGACACCTGACTAGACCAAAAACCAACCAAAAGTCACGGATTTTTTGAAACGTGTGACACCTGACCGTGCATCGGGTCGACACCGGCCGCCATGGGAGGTTGGGATGATTCCGTGCGCGCCCGGGAGCATCGTAAGGCCGTCCGTGATCGCACTGAACCACCCTCGGGTTTGAGGGACGTGCGTGCAAAAGTGTACAGGATATATCAAAGTGCGCGTAGTGTGCGGTCTCCTAAAATTGTTCCTTTTTGAGTTAAAACAGAGATTTTCATAAATGTGTTTTAAAGGAATGATTTTCGGGACGGGGAAAATGCAACACATAAGCACGTAAATTTTCTCGGGAAGCCCCTGGCCGCCATGGAGCCGAGTAGCCCCAAGCCGCTAGGATCGCCAGATTAACCATGATTTTTCCCGGTGGAATTGCCACCGAGGTCGTATGGTCGAATCCTATGAGGATTAGCCGTACGACCGCATGGATCAATTTTCCAGTTCCACTCCTTTTGCTATTTTTCTCAAGTTATTTCCCGTTTCGAAATATGCACAGATTCCAAGATGCAAATGATGCAATGCATGGTAAAAGAAAGCAAGCACGATTAATGAAATCGGCGATGGGAGTCTAACCCGCTCAAAGTGGAAAAGCTTTTTGTATTTTTTTCAAAATTATTTTTTTTTTTTCAAAAAGGGATACCGGTACGTGGGATTGTTAAACCACCTTGTTATCCCAAGCCCCTGTTAGGGAGCGATACAGAAGCGGTAAGTGGGGTCCACCTATATACCAAGTATCGACTTTTGTTTTGAAAATAAAGCTTTTCTCCTTTGGGATGATCCCCACGGAGTCGCCAAACCGTGAATGTGTGCCCAAAATTTTTGTTTATTGGAATTCACGCGAGTTTGAAGACATCCGAGTTATTTGAAAAACGGAGTCGCCACGCCATTTTGATTACCTCAAAACTTTGAAAAAAAGGTTTTATGGGTTCGGAGGTTAAGTTACCCCTTGGGAAGAACGCTTGGCGTTCACCCAAAGTGCCTTGCCGAGCAAGTCTCCCTAGATTTCATTAATCGTGTTTGCTTGCGTGCTTTCTTTGTGTGCATGTGTTTGAAAATAAGGAGGGAATGTCCCAAGTCGTCTTCCTGACGTACAAACCATTTGTTGGTTGTCGCCGATTCCTTGGAATTTATGTATTTGGGATTATGATCCCGTCCTCATCTTATGACTTATGATCATCGCATTTTAAACCTCGGGACCCTCGGGACTTGCGTGATCGAGAGAATGACTCTCTTTGGGTCAAAGATGAGGTTCTTTAGGAAGGAATGTCCTTAGCTCCATCAATCCTACGCTTTAAGACGGTCGAGCTCGTATAGAGGCTTCATACTCATTCTTAAGCGATAATCGGAGATATAGGGTTCAAGGTTATCCTTTTCCTAAAGAAATCATGAACCTTTAATGGAAGGAACGATGCAAAGATGAGAACTTTTACACCGGTCCGTTCCAAGGTTGCTAATGGGGATATGGGGGAATGCATGTAAAAATGAATCTTTAATGAAAAGATGACATTTTTAGGTTGCAAATGATGCTTTTTGATTGAAAGAAATGATCTTTATGCAAATGATGCATAAAGATTTGATTTTTATGCAAATGATGCATTGAAAAAGGGGGTTTTGATGCAAAGGATGCATTTTTATTGAAAAAGATTTGATCTTTATATGCAAATGATGCATAAAGATAACATTTTTATTGGAAAATAGGGATTTTAGGTGCAAAGGATGCACCTTTATGAAAAAAGACTACATTTTTATGATAAATGAGGTCTTAATGCATGCAAAGGGGGAAGGGGATGATAAAGATGTGATCTTTAAGCTACCAAGTCCCAAGCAATATAAAGACAATGCAATGAGCAATTTATAAAGCAATTAGGATGCAAGGATAGGGTGTGCGAGGTTACCAATGACTTCCTTTGCTTCTCGGGACGGAGCTAGGAGGAGAGGTCGATCTTTGGTCTTCAAGGAGGAGGGATGAAGCTTCTTGGCCTTCCTTCTTCTTCTTCTTGAATTCCCAGCAGTTTCTTCACGTCTTTCAGAGTGGATTGAGTATTTTTCTCATATATTGTGTGTTGAAATGGGTAGAGGAGGGCTCTATTTATAGGCAGTCTGGATAAGGCTAATGAAGCCGTGCGCCGCAGTGCTCTTGCAAATGAGGCCGTGCGGCATTATCCACAATGACTCAGCATTCTAGAACCATGCAAGGTGGCATCATTCTAGAAGCCTCTCCCTAATTAAGAAAAACGTGTTTTCTTAATTAGGAAGGCTCCTTACAGCCATAATTTTAAATTTGGACTGTTCCAGGACATTTCCGGAACACTAGGAAGGTCCGGGGAATTACCGGGAAATTTACCGAAATGTCGGGAAAATTAACCGGAAGGCATGAGCCAGATTTGGGTACTTACAGAGCCCAAGCCCATCAATGAGCCATGGTATAATCAGATCTTCCAATACCTCAAAAATGGGGAAACCGCCTTCATGAACGAGGAAGGTCAACGCAGGGAAGGAGTCAAAGCCAAGAGCATTATGGCCCTAAAACGCCTCGCCTCTCACTTTGTCATCCTTGGGGACATGTTGTACAAGAAACGCTATCAAGGACCACTTTTACGCTGCATCAGACAGGAAGATGCAAGCGAGCTCATGAACGAAGTCCACAATGGGGCTTGCGGTCCCCACATGAACGCCAGAGCCCTGATGCAACCGAATGGGCTACTACCGGATCTCCATGGAGGCAGACTGCATCCACTTTGTCCGAAGCTGCGACAAGTATCAACGGTTTTCCATCCTCAATCATCTACCTCCTCACGATCTCTACTGCATGACTACGCCCTGGCCCTTCGCCACTTGGGGAATTGATGTCATCAGGAAAATTGCTCCACCAGGCAGCAACGGCCACGAATTCGTCTTAGTATCCATCGACTACTTCCCCAAATGGGTCGAAGCCAAGTCTTACATGGTGCTCACCTCCAAGAAAGTCGCGCATTTCCTCAAGGAAAACATCATCTGCCGATACGGCATCCCGAACGAAGTCATATCAGACAACGGCTCCCACTTCGAGGGAGAATGGGACAGATTGCTGGCCGAATTCAAGATCACACGCCACAAGTCTTCTCCCTACCGGCCACAAACGAATGGCGCCGTAGAAGCAGCAAACAAAACCCTCGAACGGATCATCCGAAAAATGACCACCCGAGGACGAGATTGGCCCGAGAAGCTGCACCTTGCACTTTGGGGCTACCGAACATCAGTTAGAACAGCCACGGGAGAAACCCATTCGCCCTGACATACGGGATGGAAGCAGTCCTTCCCATTGAATTGGAAATTCCCTCACTCCGAGTGCTGCTGGAAAATGAAATCAACGAAGTCGAATGGCTCTGAAGCCGACACGACGAATTGGCCCTGCTAGACGAGTGACGACTAAAGGCCATGGAACACGTCCGAGCCTACCAAAGCAGGATGGCTAGAGCTTTCGACAAGAAAGTCAAGTCCCGAGACATCAGGGAAGGCGACCTGGTACTCAAAGAAAAGCCTCCCACTCGAACCAACCCACTGGGAAAATGGGAACCAACATGGATCGGCCCTTTCGTGGTTCAAAAGATCTTCTCCGGAGGTGCCATGAAGCTGACAGACCTAGACGGCAATCCCTTCATGAATCCAGTCAACGGAAGCAAACTTCGCAGATACTTCGCCTAAAGAAGAACAACTGTGCATCTCTTGGCACTCCATGTAGTGTCGAACTACGCAGACCTGAACCCTCTAGTCCGGGGGAACGGAGGCAACCTTAATTGGTCCGGTCTAAAAACACACAAAAAAGTCAAAAGTTTGAATGTCAACCAAGACCTCCATCAAGCTACACACTTTCCAAGAGCATGCCACCTTGACCAAGTCAAACGACGGCGGCAACATCAAAAGACATCCAAAGGTCACTCAACGTCGAACAACTGACCTATGTCAACTTCCAAGCCAGGGGCTTGTCTTCGCCCTCACGCGCTTCAAAAAAAAAAAATAAGAGCTCGAGCAAAAGCTCTCAAAAAAAAAAAAGCTCAAGCAGAAGCTACAAAAAAAAAGAGGTCAAGAGCCCGACGCCAACAAGTAAGAGGCAAGGAAGCTACGGAAAAGACCGTCAAAACGACTTGTCAGGGGATCATCCAACCTCTCAGCCAAACACAAAGCCCAAGCAAAGGGGATTGCCGTCAAGGCCCAGGCTGCTTCAGTCCGCAAATGCAACAGAAAAGTCCAAAGATGGACGCCGCCGAGGCTCACAAAAGAAACAAAAGTGAACAAGAGATTTTGCGTCTCGACAAAGCTTTAAAAGTAAATCACAAATCACTAACGATTACAACATTTCTTGATGAGTTCAAGCACGGTCTACTCTCAAGTTCACAACATGCTAAAAGACAGCTTAATACATTTAACAAATAATGTGTTTGCAATGCAATGAATGGATACCTAGGAGGTCATTTCGCGCCATCTGAGTTTGTCCCCTCGCCATTCTTCCCTTTTCTTCCTCGCTCCCTTCTGAGTTTCTTTCGTCTTCCACGTGAGCCATCTCTGCCTCTCTCAGCCGAGATTAGGGGTCCTCCCTGCAGAGTCAAACAATCCAGGAGCTTCTCAGGGCTTCACTCGCCCGTGCTTCTCTCTGATCTCCTCCCTCGCGAGTCCGCAAAAAGGGGACCTCTCCCGCGGTCAGCCTCAACTTCTAGTCTCGTAGTCAAACAAAGTGTCTCCGTGAACATCCCCGAGGGTCAGACCAGGCTTCCGGCACTCCCCCAAGGCACAGCTACTACGACAATCGAGCCCCCAGAACGCTCCACACCCGCTCCCAAAGAAAGTCACTTGGGCGCCCAACACGCTGCCTGCATACCAGGCCAGTGATGCACTGCAGTCAACACGACACTTTCTCCCGCGTCTAAGGAGCACCACAGGAGGGAAAGCGAAATACTTCCATACCCTCAGAAAATACAAAAGGGCACCTGGAGCTGCCATACAAAGAGGAGCTACCTCCGTAGTAGCAAGGTCATCCCAGCCCAACAAAGGCTCCTGCTTCATCCCGAACCACCGGAAACAAGCGACGGAATATAGAAGGAGGACCAAGACAAACCTGGAACTCTGACAACATAGGACCCTTCCTGAAGGCCCTCCTAGTCTCAATCCCCCAGCCAGAAACCCACCAACGGATCTCGATGCGTACCAAGCCGTGCCATCCATCTCTCCCAGGCGGATCGATCCATATCCAACACAAGAGGTCGTCGAGCAAATGACCACAGGCTAAACGACGCTGAGCTCTCGGCATGGCCCGAAGTCTCTCTCGCAACCACAAGGTGAGCAAAGCGGGGCTTCCCCCTCTCATGAACCGATCCCCAGTCGCCGCGACTGGTTAATACCATGAAGAGTCTCCCCCAGCACCAACGGGACAATATCCTCTCCAGCTCTGCAGTGCCCAACCACATCTAGCAAAGCGCCATCGCAAACCCCAAGGGAGCTGACCATGAAAAGCGTCGCTATCACGCACAAGGCAAACGCATCCCACGAGACATCACTCTCATCATCAATCATAAACCGCTCCGGCAGCGCAGAAATGTCAATATGACCCGAATCAAGGATCATGTCCTGCACTTCTCCCAACGAAGTCCGAAGAAAGCATGCAAGCTTCACGCTCACGGCAGCACCGCCAATCAAAGGAAGCGAGATGGCCTCCACCTCCGGTCCTCCAATCAAAGCCCGAAAATCCTCGAAGGTGGGCACCATCTCATTGTAGGAGAAGCAATACACATGCCTCCTAACATCCCAGAACTTCGCGGCAGCCCGCAATAATTCCCAATCAGGAACCAACTCCTTAAGGGACCAAACCGAGCAAAGTCGAAACCTTACCTCGAAAGCCCGCCTCTGATGCCTCATACGGTGTCGCATCCACATTTTCAGCCGCTCAAGGAAGTATGCTTGCCGCTCCTGCAAAAGCCTTGGCAAAATTCTTGGAACGTACGAAGAATCCATGGCAAAAATGGAGGTTCCTAGAGAAAATGGGGAAGAAA
>JAFEMH010003788.1:0-245497 GCA_022495995.1 Adenophora triphylla var. japonica
CCACGTGAGCCGAGAGTGTGTTTGTGGGTAGTGGTTGTTTGCCTGGAATGGCTTTGCCGCCAAAGCTCGGGCGCTTTGGAGCAAGGTTTTGCCGAGGACAAGTGGCTTTTGTAATCGCTTTGTCGGGAAAATGGGTTCTTTTGCAAGGAGGTCCGTACGGACATACCTGATAGCATTGCAAAGAGGTCCGTACGGACCAACCTTGCTTTTTGGGAAGGAGACATAAATTGCTTTCCAGTTGTCTCGGGTTCTTCTCCTCATTTTTCCCCATTTGCACCATTTTCGAGCTTTCTTCCCCATTTTCTCTAGTGAACCTCCATTTTTGCCATGGATTCTTCGTACGTCCCGTAGAATTTTGCCGAGGCTTTCTCGCAGGAGAGGCAAGCACACTTCCTCGAAAGGCCGGAAAACGTGATGCGGCGCTCGTATGTAGGCATCGTAGACTCGGCTGAGGTAAGGTTTTTGTCTTTGCTCTGCTTCGGGTCTTTTAAGGAGTTGGGTCTCGATTGGGATTTGCTGCGGGCTGCCGCGGGTTCCGGGGATGTTAGGAGGCATGTGGTATTGTCTTCTCCTACAACGAAATGGTGCCCACTTTTGAGGATTTTCGCTTTGATTGGAGGACCGGAGGTGGAGGCCATCTCGCTTCCTTTCGATTGGTGGTGCCGCTGTGCGCGTGAAGCTTGTGCTTTCTTCGTACTTCGTTGGAAGAAGTGCAGTGGCATGATCCTTGATTCGGGTCATATCGACATTTCCGAGCCGCCGGAGCGGTTCATGGTCGATGATGAGAGTGACGTCTTTGGGATGTATTTGCCTTGCGCGTGATGGCGACGCTTTTCCGGTCGCCTCCTTCGCATTTGTGGATGGCGCTCGCTAGATGTGGTAGTGGCACCCAGCCGGAGAGGATATCGTCTCCGCTGGTGCCGGGGGAGACTCTTCATGGTATCGACCGTCCGGCGACCGGGGATCGTTTTATGAGAGGGGAAGCCCCGCTTTGCTCACCTTGTGGCCGCGAGAGAGACTTCAGGCCATGTCCGAGGCTCCGACGTCGTTTAGCCCGTGGTCATTTGCTCGCCGACCTCTTGTGTTGATATGGATCACCCGCCCGGGAGAGATGGATGGCACAGCCTTGGTACGCATCGATCCGCCGGTGGGTTCCGCACCGGAGGATCGAGACCAGGAGGATCTTGCAGAAGGGTCCTACGTTGTCGAGTTCCGTGTTTGTCTTGGTCCTCCTTCTATATTCCGTCGCTTGTTTCCTGCCAGCTTTGGGATGAAGCAGAGCCTTTGCTGGCCGGGATGACCTTGCTACCAAGCGGAGGTAGTTCCTCTTTGTATGGCGCCTGTGTGCCTTCTGTATTTTCCGAGGGTATGGAAGTATTCCGCTTTCCCTCCCCGCGGTACTCCTTAGACGTCTGGGAGCGTTGTATTGACGACTCCGCATCCGGCCCGGTATGAGCAACGTGTCGGGCAGTCCCAAGTGGTCGGGAGAGCAGTGCGTGTAGCGATTCTGGGACCCGCCGTAGTAGCTATTGCCTTAGGAGTTCCGAAGCCCGGGTCTCGACCCTTTCGATGTGACTGGGAGACACTTTGTTTGACTACGAGACTAGAGTTGGACCGACCGACAGGAGAGGTCCTCTTTACTGCACTGCAGGGAGGAGATCCGAGGCCGAAGCACGGCGAATGAAGCCCCGAGAGCTACCGGATTGTTTGACTCTCACTGGAGGACCCCAGATCTCTGACCGAGAGACGCAGAGTTGGTTCACGTGAAGCGAAAGAAGACTCGCCGGGACGAGGGAAGAAAGGAAAGAATGGCGAGGGGACAAGCGCAGTATGGCGCGGAATGACCTCCTAGGTATCCATTCATTGCATTGCAAACACATTATTAGTTAAATGTATTAAGTCAGTTTTTGTAGCATGTTGTGAACTTGAGAGTAGACCGTGCTTGAACTCATCAAGAAATGTTGTAACCGTTAGTGATTTGTGATTTACTTTTAAAGCTTTGTCGAGACGCAAGATCTCTTTGTTTGCCTTTGCTTCTCGTTGTGCACTTTGTCTGGCGCCCATCTTGACTTTTCTCAGTTGCATGCGGATCGAAGCGCCTGGGGCCCGACTGGCAATCTCCTTTGCCGAGGCTTTGTGGCTTGGCCGAGAGGTTGAATGCTCCCTTGACAAGTCGTTTTGACGGTCTTTTCGTAGCTTCCTTGCCTCTTGTTGGCGCGGGCTCTTGACCTCAATTTCAGCCTTCCGCTTGAGCTTCTTTTGTTTTATTGTTTTTTTTGTGAGCCCTTGCTCGAGCTTCTTTTTTTTTTTTTTTTTTTTTTTGTGAGCCCTTGCTCGAGCTCTTTTTTTTTTTTGAAGCGCGTGAGGGCGAAGACAAGCCCCCTGCTTGGAAGCACATGAGTCGGCCGTTTGATGCCGAGTGACCCTGATGTCCTTTTTGGATGTTGCCGCCGTCGCTTTGACTTGGTCAAGGTGACTGGGGGCGTGTTCTTGAAAAGTGCGGAGCTTGATGGAGGTCTTGATTGACATTCAAACTTTTGACTTTTTGTGTATTTTTAGACCGGACCAATTAAGGTTGCCTACGTTCCCTCCTGACTAGAGGGCTCAGGTTCGCGTAGTTCGACACTACATGGAGTGCCAAGAGATGCACAGTTGTTCTTCTTAGGCGAAGTATCTCGCGAAGTTTGCTTCCGTTGACTGGATTCATGAAGGGATTGCCGCCTAGGTCCTGTTAGCCTTCATGGCGCTCCGGAGAAGATCTTTTGAACCACGAAAGGGCCGATCCATGTGGGTTCCCATTTTCCCAGCTGGGTTGGTTCGAGTGGGAGGCTTTTCTTTGAGTACAAGGTCACCTTCCCCGATGTCTCGGGATTTGACTTTCTTGTCGAAAGCTCTAGCCATCCTCGCTTTGATAGGCTCGGACGTGTTCCATGGCCTTTAGTCGTCGCTCATCTAGCAGAGCCAATTCGTCATGTCGGCTTCGAGCCATTCGACTTCGTTGATGTCATTTTCCAAAGAAGACTCTGGAGTGAGGGAATTTCTAGCTCGATGGGAAGGACTGCTTCCATCCCGTACGTCGTGGCAAATGGGGTTTCTCCCGTGGTCGCCTCGACTGATGTGCGGTAGCCCCAAAGTGCAAGGTGCAGCTTCGGCCAATCTCGTCCTCGGGTGGTCATTTTTCTGATGATCCGCTCGAGGGTTTTGTTTGCCGCTTCCACGGCGCCGTTTGTTTGTGGCCGGTAGGGAGAAGATTTGTGACGTGTGATCTTGAATTCAGCCAGCCTCGTCGAATTCCCTTCGAAGTGTGAGCCGTTGTCTCGATATGACCTCATTTGGGATGCCGTATCGGCAGATGATGTTTTCTTGAGGAAATGCGCGACCTTCTTGGAGGTGAGTACCTTGTAGGACTTGGCTTCGACTCCATTTGGTGAAGTAGTCGATGGCTACTAAGATGAACTCGTGACCGTTGCCGCCCGGCGGAGCGATTTTCCCGATGACGTCAATTCCCAAGTGGCAAAGGGCCAAGGTGTAGTCATGCAAGAGAGATCGTGGGGCGGTAGATGATTGAGGTTGGAGAACCGGGGCCGGGCACTTGTCGCAGCCTTTCGGACAAAGTGGATGCAATCCGCTCCATGGAGATCCAAGAGTAGCCCATCCCGAGAATGATTTGCACGTGGCTCGCGTTCATGTGGGGACCGCAAGCCCCATTGTGGACTTCTGCTCATGAACTTGTCTGCTTCTTCTTGGCCGACGCAGTCAGAGGAGTGGCCCGTGGTAGCGTTTCTTGTATAGCATGTCCCCGAGGATGACGAAGTGAGAGGCAAGGCGTTTTAGGGCCATGATGCTCTTGGTTTTGACCCCTCCTGTGTGTGGGTCTCCCTTGTTCATGAAGGTGGTTTCCCCGCTCTTGAGGTGTTGGAAGATCTGGGTGTGGCCGAAATGGCGTCTGACTTGCGTCTCTTTCGCTCTTCAAAGAATCTTGCAAATCGTTGTGATTAAAACCTTCTCGGCAGCTTGGGCCCGGTTTTTCTCTCGTTTGACAACATGCTTAAATGTTTGCTTGATGCATTTATTTAATTAATGTGTTTGCCTTTTGTATAGATGAATTTAACTGTTTTGATTAGTTAATGTCATCATTTGTTAAAGATGCAATGAAATGATTTTTTAGGAAGGTCGGACCTTTTATTGAAAGCGTGAAGACTGTACATTGTTGATCAAAGATTCACAATCGTCGGGCGTAAAGCCGTCAAAAGACTCAAAAGATGTGAATAGACGTACAACAAGACTCGAAGCTAGACTATAAAGCGACGAGTGGATCGGGACTGTGCTTCATTACTCTCGGATGGCCGTAGCTCTAGAGGGAGTGGTGCCGGGTTCAGTGGCCAATCTTCCCTTGGCATGAGTCCCGGAAAGTAGCTTGCATGCGGTTCCGATTTCAAACCGTATCGCGGAGGTTTTTGGCCGCTCCCGATGATGTCCCTCCATTAGTGTTGCCACCACCTGGGGTTTTTGATGATAGAAGTCGCCGAGGGCTACTTCTAGGAGGGCGAAGCATTCGCCGATTCGGAGTGGATTCTTGCCGATGTTGATCACTTTCATAGAATCTCGCTTCTTTATCTCGGGATCTTTGCTTGGACGACGTTTACAATGTCTCGATTCGAGCGGACATGCTATATCTCCTTCCCCGATTAAGCCTTGGAGGAGGTTGCGCCATTGTTCGTCCGTGTCGGACACCGGAATGTTGAATTGAACTAAGCCGTGATGGCTGTCCCCGTAAGATCCGAGAGTGTCGGCTAGAGGGTTGTCTTGTACCGGGGATCGGTGATGAGCCAGCTTGCAAGAGGGTTTTCGGCGAAGTAAGGGTCTACCTCGATCAATCTCCATTAGGGCATCCATCTCTTGATCCTCTCTCAAGCATTCTTCACGCCGCATATGTCGTAGTTGTCATCCCGTCCCATGAGTTCTTCGATTTCTAGCTCGTCGCGGCTTAGAGCGTGGATGTAAGGATCCACTTCGTAGCGGGACAGTAGGAGAATCATCTCGGAGAAGAGTATTCGGCCATGTCGGGACCTTCTTCCGGGTCATAGCTTGCCGGCCAAGCACTTGCCATTGCACCGCTTCCGCGGATCACTTCGATCGCTCCGCTGGCATTGATGAATTTCACGCATTGGTGAAGAGTAGATGATACCGTTTCATCCGATGTATCCAAGGCCGTCCCAACAAAGCAGAAGGTTGGTTTGATTTCCACGACTTGGAACTCTACCGACTCCAGCTTGTACGTCGAATTGGATCCTCAAATTGATGACTCCTACGATTGGTCGTGCAAAGGAGTCGTAGGCTCGGATTACCCGAGGTGAAGGCCTTATCGTAGAACGGTCGATGCGGAGTCGTTTCAATGTGCTTAAAGCGATGATGTTCGATCGCGGAGCCGTTATCAATCAAGACGTTCGGGAGGAAGAACATCTCTATCTTTATGAGGATGAGGAGGGCTTCGTTGTGCCGATTCTCACATATTGGCAAGTCATCGTCCGTGAAGGCTAAACCGCTTCCCGTGCTACCGCTGACTCGCCCTTCTCGGGGAACGTTCGATCCATCCATTCGTATGCCTCTGGGCCGGGGCAAAGATCGTAGGGAGACAGCTGCCCTCGGGCGTTCTTGTCGGAATTCCCGGTCACGAGATCTCTTGACTCCGGTTTCACGCTCCTGGCCAGAAGCGGACAAAGATGCCGACGGTTTCGAAATTGCAGTGGGGTCCGCTCTCGCTTGGAGTTTCGTCAAAGGCTATTGAGTTTACTCCCGTCGTTCCGGGGAATGGATTTCCGATGGTATTGGGACCACGAGGGCGTTCCAATTTTCCCTCCTCAATGAGCCCTCGGACCACCCGCTTGAGCACGAAGCAATTGTCGGTGGTGTGGCCGGGTAGTTGTGGAAGGCGCAAAGTGCTTGCTCATATCCATGTTGGCCTGAGAGTCTTCGGTTGGAAATTCTCGAGTGGTTTGAGAAGATTTCGCTTCACCAAAGCTTCAAATACTTGACCCAAGGGCATTTCCGTGTTATCTAAATGCCGGAACCGTGGGAAGCGAGGGGGATTGTTATTCTTTGGGGCCGCTTTGATCGCGGTTTACTTGAGCTCCGTCTCCGAATGTAGTGCACTGTTCCTACGCTTCCTTTCCTTTGGTCGGGCGTGAGTTGAAGCTGCTGTGTTTGTTCGATAGCGGTAAGATGAGGCAGGTTGCCGTTGCCTTTTGAAGACTCGTAGTCTTTTCAAACTTTGTCCCACGTTGACCATGGCACGGAGATCCGGATAGAAATGGTGGCCGATCAAGGTCCTCAAAGATGGCTTTGAGGCAGTGAATGGAAGATGTCCATCTCGCTCTTCTTTGGAAAGTGGATCCATTATCTCGCTTAGCTTCCAGCTCCATCTTTTGTAGAATTCGCCCACCGGTTCGTCATCCTTTTGTTCGGTGGCTTGCAGGTGTCATGGCGGTTTGTTTCCCATTCAAGATTGGCGCGGTACTTCTCCAGAAGATTTCACCGATCCGATCCCACGTGGAGCGGTTTTCTCGCTTCACATTGAGGAACCACCTTAGTGCCGTGGATTTGAGGGAATGCCGAAAATGATCTCGCCATCTCGTTGAGGGGTTGCCCCTTTGGCTCTCATACCCGTGACGTAGGTGTCGATGTGGGTTTTTGGGCATTCTCGTTCCGTCAAACTTTTCCATTTCCGCATCCCGAACTTTGGAGGGAGAGGGACCACTTTGTTCGGATCGCAGGCGTGAGGGAGTCCTTCCGAGAACTAGCTAGCTTGCCTTGCATGTCTTTCATTTGTTCAATCAACCAAGCCATGTGAGGATCACTGCCCGAGGCGGGTTACCGTTTTCGTGGACGGAAACCGAAGATGGAGGTGGATCGGGCCGACGGGATCGCCATTCGGGAGTCTTGGGGAGGTAGTTGAGTGTATACCAACCCATACCCCGGGGTGTCAAGTTGAGGGCGTGATTGCTAGTGTCCGCTAAGGGTTGTGTTTGGGAACCGGGAAACGATTCGTTAGCCCCAATCGCGTACTAGAGTGGCAAACTTGGAGATGCCTGGATATCCGCCGGATGCCCGTCCCCGGTAAGAATGGGGACTTTGATTGTGGTTGCGAGGCTCGTATAGAGGCAAAGGATTGAATCCCGGGGGATACCGAGATGCATTGGGATCTCGCGGAGCAGCACGTATGTGTGCCGTTGGTACCGAGCTTGATGTGCAGAGCCGGAAACCGACCGATGCCGAGGCGGGCATGCCTGAGCCGCTGACCGACGCCTAAGGGGAGCTTGAGCGAGAGCCGCTTTGCGTTGCCGGGATCTCGTAGCTTGGCGGAGGCGGGACTCGCCGATAGCTTTGAGAAACCTGGGAGCCGGTATATCTTCGTCTTCTATGAGAACAAAGGTTCCATCGTGTTGGGGAACCGCGACTGCTCGAAGACGCAGGTGTCTACGATCCAGCTTGCCGTTCCTCTTGGCGCTTCTTGATGGTTTCAAGGCTCGCAGCACCTCCTCCATTGTCCTGGAGATTCCTTAGTGGCGGGGTTCCGTTTCCTCACCGTTATCCGTTGATCCCGTCATGGGGAGTATCGGACGGTGCGGACCGTTGAACCGGAAGTGGCTATCGGACCTCGTGACCTCGATACCGAAAAGGCGGCTTCCAGGATTCTCAACCACTCTCGGTTCGCCGAGGGGGTGACGGGCAAGGTTTAGACACGGGAATGGCCTAACGGGATAAAAGGGGAAAGCTCACGTGGCATGCGGTTTCCGTTTCTTTTATTTTTGATTTTTTTTTGTTGTTTTAATTTACTTAAAACATGTTTTCTCGTAATCCTAGGTAGGTTGGAAAAGATTGCTCTTGTTTTTCGCAACTATGCTAGATCCCGGGTCGCCGGAGACCATCTCGTGCGGCTATAAGCCCCTCGTTTTGCACCCGTATTTCGACATCCCAGCGGACAAACCTGTGCGAGGGTCCTATAGTGCAAGCGGTTTCCACCGGCCTAAAAGAAAAATCGAACCTAATGACCGAGCCTCGTCATGTTCGTTTTGGATGCGTTAGCCATGTGAATAGTGAACCGAGCCGCCACCGAGTCAAGATCAGTCAAGAGTTCGGCATGACCTTCTCTTGCTTGCTTGCGCAAGGGATCTCGTGACGTTAGGCGTTGGTCGGGTCATATCGTCATGGCCGACGTATCAAAGGCGTGATGACATGGTGTCATGCGAGCATGGATGTATATCCTGGACGGAACATCGCTGGGTGTAGCTTCGAAATCAAGATCAGTCAAGATTTTAGCATGACCTTTCATCGCTGCTTGCGCAAGGGATCTCGAGTTCCGAGCCTTGACTCGTAAAATGGCCGCATGGTATATGTATCCAGCCGTATGACACGGACCGGGTAAAACCAACCGAGTCCTGGACAGAGTGTGACTCAAGACTCAAACGTGTGGCTGACGCTTGGCTAGGATGGGATGTTTGGAATGATCCCGTGCGCGTCCAAGAGGCCTAGGAAGACCTAACGGATCGCAACCGAGACCACTCCGGCCGAGGGTTGTAGTGTGCAGTGTATCCGAGGCAAAGAAGGCGCGTAGGTGCGGTGTAACCGAGGCAAGAAGGCTGAGTAGAGTGCGGTGTAACCGAGGCAAAGAAGGCGCGTAGCGTGCGGTCTCTAAAATTCTTTTTCCGAGTAAAACAGAGTTTTTGAAGAATTTTAAATGTATGCACGTATGTATATTGATGCATTTTTTTGTATTTTTATTTTTTTTGTAAAATAAAAACGAAGCACGTGCACACACACACAATGCTTAAAGGAAGGGGTAAAATGAAAGTTTGACCTCATCATCGTTTTAAAATCTTTTGTTTTGTTTAAAAGTTTTTAAAACAAAATTTCCCCAATGGAGTCGCTAACCGAAATTACCCGATCCGAGCAGCCTCGCGGCCCCGCATCCGGCATTTTTCCCGCTGGAGCCGCTGTGTCGGAGGTGTTCCCGCCGTTTGTTTTCGCATTTGTAGAGTCGCCACGCCGTTTTTATTAAGCCCAAAACATTGAAAAGGGCATCGCTTAAAGATAATTTTAAACCTGCTTTTTTGTGTGATGAGATTTTTGAGTCTCGGAGGTCGATGACTCCCGAAGAGAATATTAGAATATTAGAGCTCACTCCGAGTAGCCTCGTAAACGAGTCTTTCGGATACCCCTAATATCCTTTAAATGTCAGGTGTGTGTGTGTGTGCTTTTTAAAAATGCATGTCAGATCGGATGTCTACATTGTATGCTATGTATGGAAATGTATTGAAATAGTATAGGAAGGAAGCCTTACCAATGTTGGTTCGTGTCCGTCTTCCGCCTGGGAATGGTGTTTGAGGTCTGAGTAGCGTTCCGCACGGATCGGGATTGCTTCGGAGGGACCGGTTGTCCGCGACGAGTTTCGGCGTGAGTTGAGGTTGTAGGCCGCGCTCGGCGCAGGTTCGGCGTGCGTGGGATCGTCTGGATCACTCGGGCGCAGGTTCGGCGTGCGTTGTGGTGGCGTGAGTCACTGGGCGTAGTTTCGCGTGGTTTGGGATCGCTCGCTTGACTCCTGAAAGAGCCGGACACCGTGGAAAGACTGTGCAAGGCCTCTGAGTACCACGAGGGGCCTCGTAGTACCTCGAGAGTGCCTCGGGCAGCGCGGGAGCCGTCCTGAGCGCTCGGGAGGCTTCGGAGCACCACAAAGGAGCTCGAAGGCCTCAAGGATCCGAAAGGGGCCTGGAGTGCCTCAAGAGGACTTAGAGGGGAGCCAAGGCTAAGGGAGGAAGAGAGAAGAGGGAGGTGTGTGAAAATGAGGAGGGGGAGCCCTCTATTTATAGTAAAAATTTCGAGCAAAGAGGTCCGTACGGACCTTCTTGGTTATCCGTAATTTTGGATTTCCTCGATTTGAGGGAATCTCGCAATGATGGTGAATATTCGAATGATGATGTCCCCCATGCAAGAAGGTCCGTACGGACTCAACTCAAGATGCAAAGAGGTCCGTACGACCAACCATGCATTCGGTAATCATTTCTTCCCGGATTTGAGGGAATATTGTGGACTTTAAGGGATTCAAGAATTATGACAGAAAGAGGTCCGCACGGATCAATATTGCTTTCCCAATTTCCTCGAAAATTCCCAAAAGGTCCTTTTGTCCCTTTATCCCGTGAAGGCTCCTCCCTTGGTTTGGTTGGGGCTCGAGAGGGTTTTGAGAGGGTTTTGAGAGGGTTTGAGGAGAGAGGTCTCCGAGACTACGTTGATGAGTCCGCGGTGTTTCCCGTGTGTTTGAAAGGGGGTGATCCAGATTGGGGTACTTACAAGAAGCGCGTGCAGCCGCCTTTCGACACAGAAATGACCACCTCAAAGATCAACATGCTTCGCCTTCGATTCTTACTCCTACTGCCACGGCCCCGGATTCTGTACATCCCGCGCCGACTCGCTAGCTCGATAGACTTGGCGATCGAACGAGATCACGAGACCGTCAACATTGCACCAATACCCCGGGGGTCAATCAAGCGTACATGGGCAAACTTCTTGGTGATCGAGATTAAGGAAGGACGCATGGAATGTCCTGCACCGACTTCCTTCGTCAATATAATCCAAGTGTTCCCGCCATTCGGTGATTTGAATGTAATCACGGCTCGGACACTAGCCGACGACGCGCACCTACGGAGACCGCCAGGTCTCGCAAGGAAAGCTCTCATGGAACTAGCCGCTCAAGAAAGTCGTCTTTGGGACGAAGATCAAGCTCAAAGACCTACAGGACCAAGCCCTTAAAGTGTCACAGCAGCTTCAGTACAGTAAAGCTGTGAGGCCACTCTAGACCAGCCGACCTCAAGAGCTTTGCTCATGGCAACTTCCCGGACTACCGTCTCTGCTTCTCATCCAACCCCTCTCGCTGTGCAAGGGTGGTCAACGGTCCCGATGACCTAGGAGATGGAACGACACGGCAGTAATCCAATCCCAAAGCCGCTTACCTTCCCGAGGAAAGCAAGTTCTCTCGTGAAAACGACGACGAAGATGATGAAACCATTCTCTTCCAAGCCTGCATGAAGTCAACAAAACCGGACTCCCAAGTGGTCCTCGGGAGGATGGGAATGGATCATTACCGCACTCAAATTGAAAGGCCAACTCAGTGGAGGAAGGTCTATTTAAAAACAGGAGGAGGATGGAAATTGCCTCGAGCAACTACTCGTGGAAATTCCACGTCTACTTCATTTACGTAAACGATCAACCGGGACAAACAACCAAACACATGGGCAGATGTTCGGGAAGCCGTGTACTCACCTTCCGACATACCCGCCACTCGTATAAAGCAAAGAAGAAAACTCTCCCCGATGGAGGTTTACCTAGATTGCCGCACGCAGCTCAAAGAAGCACCGGCTATTCTCACATGGGAAGAAACGCAGACATTAACTCGACGCAGCTCCGCCGCAAGAAGGTTGATTCGGCCCAGAGCGGAGGAAAACTAGCCAACCACGAGTATCGCTGCACCCAACCTGCATCGCCCGAGTATGCTCGCAAGAAGGAAAGGAACGCGATATACCGTGAAGAGATCAAGGAGACCGCTCGCTTGAGCCGAGAACTCTCCAACCTCCCCGAGGGTCGCAACGCACAGCTCGCCTGTGCAATCACCGTTGTGCACTTACATTCGAACAGCCTACGTCAAACCGTAGGCTACCTCTCCTCCCAGAGGCACTCTAAGCCCGTATCCCGACAGGATCCGCTGCCGCCGAAGCTCCCGAATTCATCCACAATCAATGAGTTGAGGGAAGACATATGGCCCTATGCTACGAGGAATCCTCCTCTAACTATGGCTCAACTCGTGAGCACTCGCTCGTAAGGGACCAAACCCGATGTCATTGCCGTTCTAACCCGATCGGGTCAAATCCATGCATTACCACCTAAGGCCACCAAAAAGCCGACGGAGCCGTAATTGCAATCCGCCACTCGAAGACACAAGTTCCTTGAAAGAGGACCCGATCCTCACTAGCTCAAGCGTACTCAGCAAACATTTCCCTTGGTCTCTCGCCACCTCCTCTTATCCTCACAAGCTCAAGCTAGAGGAAAGCCCGGCCCGTACCATGGTCCCCGTGGACGCAACCCCGCATGAAGTCATTCGCATGATTGGTAACATCCACTATGGCAACATTATCACCTTCACGCATTTGGACCTTCCAAAATTTGGGGCTGATCACAATGAGCCGCTCTACATCACAAAACTGGACGAGCGTCGCTTCCCCGCGTGTTGGTAGACGGAGGTTCCGAATGAATGTCTTGCCGCCCAAGATGATGGACTCCGCTTGACATCAAGCCCACAGATCTTAAGCCTTCACCACACCGTCAAGGCCTATGACTCTACTTCCCGTACAGCCCCTGGGGTTGCTACTCTCAACATCTCGGTTCGGCAAGCGGGTGATCCCCACCGAATTCCAAGTGTTGGACATTCCAATCACTTTCACAGCCCATCCCGGGCGTCCCCGCCGCATCAAATCAATGGCGTGGCATCCACCCTTCACCAAAGGCCTCTCAAGTTCATGCAAGGCAACGAGCTAACTACGCCTACGGCGACGTTGTCACCACCGAGGGGACCAAAGACCAACGACATTCCAAGATTGGAAATCAAGCATAATGATGACATGCCATTAATCGGATTCACTGAGACCTCCAAGATCCAAATATGCAACGTGGACCTTCCACTGCCTCACGATCGATTCCTCCCGCCACGAGGATGATGAAACTCATGAACTTCATCCTAATCGGGCTCGCAAAAGGCCGCAAGGCCGCACCAAGTTATTGAAGTCAAGGACCACACCACGGTCCAGTGGGCTGCTACGTGCCAACACCGGCCGACATCAAGGAAGACAAAAGGCTCGCCCGCACCAAGGCAAGCAGCTCGCAAAAGGGGAACCTCCGACGGCACACCCAACCTCCGACCTTACAGCCTTTGACTCGCTCATTACTTCACCAAGGGAACCGACGTAACCGAGGGGACCGACAAGGAACCGACAGAACCGAGGGGACCGACAGGAACCGACAGCCAGAACCGAGGGGACCGACAAAGGAACTGATGAAGATGAAAAAGAAGCAGGATAGTCAACGCCAAGACTACGTAAAGAATGGAACAAAGCCTAGCACGGGACCTCAAGCGTTTCGCAGGACTCAAAGCTAATCCGATAAGGGGAGCGTTCCTCGACATCACAGCCTCTACTCGGACCAACCGCCACCACGGTCCAAAGATGAGTACACATTCAAGGGAATCCTGCACTTGGAGGAGCAACTCAAGGTACTCTCCATGGGAAACAAGTTGTTCGGATCGCCCGCCGAGGCCACATTCGAGACAAGAAATCCAAAGCGGAAGGAACCGTAATTCATAGAAAACGCTCTCGCTGACCCTTTTTACGTAGTCCGCTTTGAAGAAGTCATGGAGTTGCCCAATTTGATCGACCGGGCTCCGACAACAAGCATGATCGCCATGATAGGGACAAGCAGGAGCCAAGCCTCTCGATCCCCGCACCCTCCTCAAGCATCCAAAGAATGCCACTAAAGAATCGGGGTAACTTTCACCGACCAAGGGCAAGCTGTGCACTGGAAGACAAGCCGGGCCCGCACCCACATCTCCCTAAACCCGGTCTCAAACCCTCCGAGCCGCCTCCCGTCGAGTCCAAACCCTTCCGAGTCATCCAACGGCCTTACGGAGGACTATAATGTTGTAGCTAATCATGTATTCCCGTTCTTGTGTAATGAAAAGTCTCGACCTTTCTGAGTATCCTCTCATTGCCACTTTAACAACCGATAAGTTAACAAACAACTTAAAAGACGTTAATAATTCAATTGATAAAGAAGCGTACATTAAACGAACAATACATTAGAGAAGTTCTCGAGCGTGTAGTTGACCAAGAGGACAACCGGGCCCAAGCCGCCGAAGAGGTTATGACCAAAGTGAACCCGGGGTCAGGGCAAGAGCCTAAAGAGACACAAGGGCGCTTTTCGCCGATGCGTAAAAGGAAGCCCCGATAAGCCTTCCTCCTGGAGTATGTTGACGTGTTCGCCCGGTCATACAGACATGCCAGACTCGATCCTCAATCGTGGAGCACGTAATTCCCCCGGATCCCGAATCCAAGCCTCGCCAAATGTAAGCCGCGCAAGATCAAGCCAGAGCGGTCCTTGCAAGTTAAAGAAGAAATTGAGAAATGCTCCGAGTTGGTTTCATCAGTAGTGATTGAGTACCCGACTTGGCTCTCCAACATCGTGACGGTCACCAAGGCCAACGGAAAGGTCGATGCCGCGTGGATTTCCTGGATCTCAACAAGGCCAAAGCCCTAAGGATGATTTCCCATCGCCTAACATCGACATGCCGGTCGACACCACGGCAAATTTCGGCAAAGTCCTTCGTGGACGGGTTTGCCGGATACAACCGTATCAAGATGTCCGAGGAGGATCGTGCCAAGATCGCTTCACCACTCCATGGGGGACATACTGTTACACGGCCATGCCGTTCGGTCTAAAGAACGCCGGGCTACTTACCAAATGGGCCGCAATGTACTCTCTTCCATGACATGATTCACAAAGAAATCGAAGTATATGTCGACGACATGATCATCCACTCCAAGGGATCGACATGCAAAGACATGACAGATCCGAGGAAGTTCTTTAAATGTACTCGTAAAACACTCCATGAGGTTGAACCCACAAAGTGCACCTTCTGGCCAAGCGCTGCAAGGTACTCGGGGTACATGGTTACGTAAAGAGGTATCGAAGCCGATCCCAGAAAATCAAGGCCATCATCGACATGAAGCCGCCTCAAACCCCGACAGGCTGTAAGAGCTTCACGGGAAGACTTCAAGACATCAAGCCGCTTCATCAACCAGCTTGACATCTTCTCGCGAGCCCATGTTCAAACCGATGAAAAAGAATGCCGACATCAAATGGGACTCCGAGTGCCAAACAAATTTTCGAGAAGATCAAGACCTACTTGGTGAATCCCCACCCCGTGCTCCGCCACATGAAGACAAGCCACTACTCCTCGTATCCGACAAGCAATGTACACGTCTATCTGAGCAATGCCGGCACAAGAACAGTAAAGATTCCAAGGTTGAGCATGCAATCTACTTCGTAGCCGAAAGCTTCAAGGAAGTGAACTCGCCTACTCAAAGATCGAGAAAACTCCGTACCGCCTTGGTATGGGTAGTCGGGAAACCGAAACACTACATGCACAAGCATTCTGCTCCCGGTCTCCAAAGTGGACCCCGTCCGATATCTCTTTGACAAGCCATCCCCGTCAATGCGGCTAGCCAAGTGGTCATTCTTCCCGGCCGAGTTCGACATCAAGTACATGGTCGAAAATCAACAAAGGGCGTAGTAATGGCGCATCGCCTGCCGACTTCCCGAGCAAAGGGAACCTAAGGGTCCCGATCCGCACTTCCTGACGACGGAATCTTTTCACTTGACAAAGGCAAACCGCCGGCAACTCTTCTTCGATGGGGCAGCCAACAAGAAGGGGAATGGCATTGGAATGCTCCTTGTCGATCCCAAGGACGAGCATACTCCCATAGCCATCAAGCAATTTTGAAGCAACCAACAATGCAGCAGAATCACGAAGCCTCAGGCAAAGGTTTGGAAGCCGCCTCGAGCGCAACATCTTAGAGCCGGATGTATATGGAGACTCAAGCATTGATCATCAATCAAGTATCCAACAAATGGAAGACGGTAGATTCCGGCCTTCGAAGTACCACGCGTACATGGAGGAGCTCATTGCTCGCTCAAGGACATCTCTTTTCACTATTTGCCAAGAGACAGAACCGCTTCGCGTACGCCCCGGCAACCCTCGCCTCTTGTCGAAATTCCCGAAGGGAAAGCAAGAAACCCTCGTAATAGGCACGGGAAACACCCGCCTATTGCTGCGAGATCGAAAAGAAAAGAAACGATCGACGAACCCCGGTATAATCAAATTTACCAAGCACTCTCCAAAGCGAGAAGCTTCCTTCACAAATGAAGATGGAAAATACAAAGAAGGGATCAAAGCCAAAAACATGATGGCATTAAAACGCCCGGCATCCCATTTCGTCATTCTGGGGGTATGTTATACAAGAAGCGCCACCAAGGGCCACTCCTTCGGTGTAAACAAAGAAAAGCCGCCGAAGCTAATGAACGAAGTTCACAACGGAACCCGCGGTCCGCACATGAACGCCCGAGCATTGACACAGCATCATTCTCCGTATGGGATACTATTGGATATCAATGGAAACAGACCGCATCCAGCTTCGTCCGAAGCTGCGACAAATGTCAACGGTTTTCCAACCTCAATCACATCCCTCCTCACGAACTCTACCGCATGACTACGCCACGGCCTTTCGCCACATGGGGAATCGACGTCATCGGCAAGATCACTCCTCCAGGAGCAATGGTCACGAGTTCATTTTAGTCGCAGCCGACTACTTCACCAAACGGGTAGAAGCCAGATCGTACAAGGTACCGAATTCTAGGAAGGTGGCCGAGTTCATCCGAGAGAACATCATGTGCCGATATGGAGTGCCCAACGAGATCATCTCCGACAACGGGACTCACTTCAAGGAGATTGTGACCAACTACCGACCGACCCGTAGTCACACGTCACAGTCTTCCTTACGTACCACAAACCAATGGTGCAAGAGAGGCAAACCCAACAAGACTCTCGCCATGATAATCGAAAGATGACCACTGCAGGCCTGACCGGCCCGAAAAGCTACATCTAGCTCCTCCGGGGATACCGAACATCGCCGTAACCGCCACAGGGAGACTCCGTTCGCACTTACCTACGGAATGGAAGCAATGTTACCCGTGGAATTGGAAATTCCATCCTCCGAGTCCTCTTGGAAAACGGGATCAATGAAATCGAATGGCTACAGAGCCGCGACGACGAACTTGCTCTACTCGAAGAGCGCAGATTGAAAGCCAGGGAACACACTCGAGCCTACCAGAGCATAATGGCACGAGCATTCGACAAGAAAGTCAAGATCCGAGACATCGTAGAAGGTGACTTGGTGCTAAAGGAAAAGCCTCCTACGTGCACTAATCCCCTGGAAAGTGGGAGCCTACCGGATAGGACCGTTCGTGGTACAAAGAATCTTCTCCTGAGGAGCCATGAAGCTAGCGTACTTGGACGGAAACCCTTTCGTTAACCCCGTGAACGGAAGCAAGCTCCGCGTATACTTCGTTTGAGGAAGAGCACGAGTCAACTCACCTTCCCCATACACCGTCCCCCGCAAATTAAAGTGCTAAAAGAGTAATACCCAACCGGATACATTCCCGCTAATGATCCGTAAAAACAAATGGTCGCACTTCTTTTTGTCTTTGTTTTTCTCAAATTCACCTAAAGTGTCGAACTACGGTGACCTCGAGCCCCTTAGTCCAGCTTGTAAAAGGGGAACGTAGGCGTACCATCATTGGTTCGGTCTAAAAACAAAAAAATACAATAAGCATCAATTGCTTGTGTTTCGAAAACTCTTTTCATTTAACCTACAAATTCATAACGGTTAAAACATTCTTTGATGAGTTCGAGCACGGTCAACTCTTGACTCGCTACACGCTAGCAAAACTACAATAAAACATTAATCAATTAATGTGTCTCGCAATGACAATGGGTGGATACTTCCGGACAAAGCAAGGTCAACCTAGTTTCCCGTACTAGGTCCTTCATCCTTCTTCCCCTTCCCTTTTCCCCGGCGAGTGTTCTCACCTTCGCAGAAATATTCCGTAGGCCTTCTACTCCGGCTCGTGGACCCTTCCCGACGCCTCCGTCAAGCCCGCGGCCGTCAACACAGCCCTTTCTCTGCTCGTCTCGAGCCGCCTCGCTTCGAGCCATCATCGCAAAGGCTTTGATTGGCCTCCCGATCGCACTTGCCACATAATCAGCCCATGGCATCGCCGCACGATTCCTGTGGTTAGCCCTCGCTTCGTCCTCTCAATGTCGAGCCGTCTGTGTGATCGCACCCAACAGCTCACTCCGTCTCCACAAGATAGCCATCTCGTGTCTCCCCATACACTCTTCGTACTGGCCCGTATATCAAGCCGATGCAACAGCTGCTCTCTCTCCGTGAAAGAGAACCCCGGGCAGAAAGTGACGTGTATTGCCACCACCGGTGACCAAGCACATAGCGTCAAGGATCCTCCATCTCGCAGAGATCCCACCTCAAAGGTAGCAGCATAACTCAGATCGCCACCGGCATCTCGCTCCACCCGCATCGCCGCAGTAACCAATGATGGAATATAGAAAGACGTCTCGAGATGCCCCGCACTCGACGATCAATGCACCCTCCCGAGCGGTCCTACAAGTCTCAGAATCTCCAATGGGAACCCACCATCGCAAGTGATGCGTGCCAAGTCCGGCCATCCAGAGCTCCAAATTTCACTCGATTACCCCCTATCACCGCAGGACGTCGCGAGAAAGACCAAGCGTCACAAGACATTGGCACCTCGTGCATCATCTCGCAGCCTCTCCTCAACCACACGGTCGCATAGCGGGACTCCCTCCCCACATGTATCGGCTACCGGCCGCCATCCGGCCTACGCCTGTGAACGTCTCGCCCAAGACCAATGGCACGATGTCTCCTCCACTCCGCGCATCGTCACCAGTTCAAAAGACACCGCATGGCACACACCTGCAGACGTGAATGTGAACAGAGTAGCAATCACGCACAGAGCAAACGCGCCCCACGCAAAGACGCTCCTCGCCTCCGGCAAATCTTTCTGGCAAGCCCCGAAATGTCAACGTAATCGGAATCTCAGACGCATCCCGTATGCTTCTCCAAATGAGATACCCAACAAAGACACTAGCTTTCTCAACAGCTGCCATGCCACCAAAGATACGGAAGAACTAGTCGTTCTGCCTCGTGTCCTCCTGCACGGCCCGGAAATCTTCAAACGTAGGAGTGACTTCGTTGTACGAAAAGCCGTACACATTCCTCCTTACGTCCTGCAACCGAGACGCGGCTCTCAAAAGATCCTAATCTGCATGAGCTCCTTCAAAGCCCAAACAGATTAATCCCGTAACAACCTTCGAAAACCTTTTGTTCTCGCCTCGTGGTTCCGTACCCACGATCGAAAGTTGTCCAAATATCGCTCTTGCATCCGAGACGATAACTTGGGAAAAGGAGCCATGTCGAAGGTGAAGAAAACCTTAAGAAATGGAAAAGAACTCACTGTAATGAGCAAAAGCAATGCGTTAGCTTCTTACAAATTGCAAAGTTGAAACCGCAATTTAAAGAATCTGAAATTCAATCCTAGTCCTACGGACTCTCTCAGCTTGACTTGTCAACTCGCAGCCTACCGCCTTAAAGTTGGAAACATTTCCAAAACCATGCCCTCGTTCACTCTTATGAAATCTCGCGTGCTCGCCCGATTTCATTCAACCAATGTCAATATCCCTTCCGCCCTGCTCGTGCAACAAGGCAAATAATTAAAAATTAGTGCATACATGCTTAATTTTTGACCCGTTCAATTTTTAATGCATTTCTCCTTTTTATTTATTTTTGATTAACCTATTTGCTTATTTGCCGAAAATAACTCAAGGTGATCACGTAATAAATATGCGAAGTACATGTGTTCCGCCCACCGGCGCCTTTTTTGCAAATATATTTCAAATCAAAATTTGTTCCCGACAAATACAGCATTTTGTCTAAACAAAATAGTAAAAAAAAAAAGCAAGAAAAGGGGACTACTCGAGTCCCGCTCGTCATCCGTACACTCGACGTACCGCTCCGCCGCCGCCGGATCTCGTCGCAAACAGAACTCGCCAAACTCCTCCAAATGAATAGGCAAAGTGGCCTCCTGAGTACGCGAACTCGAGGACTTCTCGCGCCCGAGTGCGCAGAAGAAGGAGCTCCAAATCCAGCCGTTCCGCCCGCGAACCGGCCAAACCCCGCGAAGTCCTCCCCACCACTCGCGGAGCAGGCGAACCCTCGGCCTAGACGGCTCCCCGATCGCGGACGCCCACGCTCCTCCGGAACCGCACCGCATGAACTCCACGAGCCTCCCGGCGTAGGGCGGACCACCCGTCCACCAAATTTCTACGGCCTCATCAGACGTACGCCGATACTCGCGAACCAGAAAATCATCGAAAGCGAATGTAAAGTACAGATGCATCATGTGCGTAATGCTACTATCAAATGCGTAAAATCGAAAAGATGCTCACCGAAGCATTTGGGTCCGCCCGTATCGTGGTCTCGCTCCGCCGGGAGCGGATCACAAGTCGCTGCGCGAACCGCCCACCCCTCGTACGCGAGCTCTAGCTCGCGGGACAGGGGAAAATGTCGAGGACCTCCAGGACCTCGCCTCCCTATGCCGCACTCCGCGGGCTCCTCACCATCCTCAAGAAAACATCATAAGCGGCCCCCGCTATGATGTACTCGTGAAGTACACACCCCGAAGGTACCCCTCCCGGCTCGTCACCAAGATCTCCTGGGATGCTGCATGCATGGCTGCAGGAGGATCCACCGGCACCAATGGAAGAGACCCCGCCTATGCCGACGGTCACCCTCTCCCCAAATACATGGCGTCACAAAGAAGTCCCACCAGAGCTTCCGCCGCCGCCAGAAGTCTCGCTGCACCGCACCGCGACATGATCAAACCCCGCTCCACTGTGTCGGGCCTGATCCTCTCGAGAACTCCAAGTTCGCCGCCAGAGATATCTCCTCGTACGACACTCGAAAGTGCCAACCTCGAAGAGACCGCCCTCTTCGCCTTCTTCGCCAAACCAAGAAGGCAGGGAACAGGGACTGCACGGCTCCTTTATGTCCCAAGCTCGCGGATCAATACCTCGTAGCACCGCACTGCCAAGAGAATGGAAAGTTATGTCGCCTACAAAGCGTATACATACGAGTACATAAAAGGGGCAAGGAAGAGAAAAAGCACGTAAACTTACATCCAAGACAAAGCGTGAAGGCCTAAATGTGTGCTCCTCTCCCCGCGAGAACCCGTCCAAAGAGTGGTAGAGCTCGGCCACCCAGCCTCCCCCACGCAAACCCCTCACGGCATCCAAGTCTACCAACACCCGAGCAGAGGGAAGTGACAAGACGTGTCGGAAGTCGGGAACAAGGTCAGCCGACAACAAGAAACCAAAGGAACCCTCGAGCCGACGCTCCGCGGTCATCCTCAAGGACCCAACTGATAATCGGCGACACCCGCCCTCAAGTTGATGCTCCATCGGCTCGTACCGAATGCCTAAGCCCCGGCATCGGTAATATCGAAACCCAAAGCAGCCTGCATAACCGCTCCGGGGCGTAACTATCAACTCCACACTAGCGCGTTGCCATAAGTCGGCAACCCGCCGATAGCGGCAAAATCCGTGGGAGTCACCGTCGCCTCCCCATCTCGAAATGGAAAGTGTGGGTCGTATCCCACCGCACTCGCCGCGACATACATGGACTCCGCCCTCGGCGTATCACTGCCGCCGCCACAAGATCGATAAACCCAACATGAGTCAATCACCACTGCCGTGACTCCTCTCTCCCTCTCGAGCTACGTCCGGATAAGGCCCCACAATGCTCGCACCGCCTCAAAAGCACCCCGACTCTTCTCGGTTGTGGGTATCAACCGTCCCCGTCCCCGCACAAACAAGACCGAAGCAACGTCAACAAAATGCAACAACGCATGTCAAAAGGATGCACATGTATACGGTTCTCATTCATTTCCTACGTATATTTAAATCATTTCGAAAACTCCGTCGAATCCGAACTTTCAAAATCTTTCGAAAACTCCGTCGAATCCGGAACTTTCAAAATCTTTCGAAAACTCCGTCGAATCCGGAACTTTCAAAATCTTTCGAAAACTCCGTCGAATCCGTAACTTTCAAATTCTTTCAAATTTTTCGAAAATTTCGCTCCGTCCCGAATTAAAGCTACTTTAATTTTGGAAAATGCATTTAGACATGGAATTTTGCAACCAAAATTTTTATGTCATCTACCCATGATGTCAATTGAACTACGTCCTAGTCAATTTCGACAACGATTCATAGCAAAGTCAAAAGCCCCAAATCGGGCACCAAAATCCCTAAGTAAATTCCTAACAAATTTCTAACATTTAAAGAATGCACATTCTTAAAATTAATGGAATTTGTAGGGAACTTACGTGTCTTTCGATCCCTCCCTTGAGTTGTGGCGGTCCCTCGCCGGATAAAACTCCGCCGGATTCAATGGAAGAGTGGTGGTTCGAATGGTCCGAACCAATCGAGTTCTTTCGTCGACGGCCCTTCCGTGGCGAGCCATTGGTCCTCCTTCACCCTCCATAGCGATTTTCCCTCACAAATTCGAGCAAACTTGCAATTTGGGTTGGATTTCTCTCTTTTCTCTCCTCTCTCGTCGGAAACAATGGAAGAAAATGGCCATTTTCTTCCCCCCTCGCATTTAAAAAGTTTTCGGGAAAAAAGTGCAAAAGTCCTACCGGACTCTTACCGCACTGCACAATTTTTGCCCCTTTTGCCCTCTCGCCTTGGCGATCTCCAATTTTACCACTTTCGCCCCCGAAAGTGTAAAATTTTCCCAGCTAGACATTTCTACCGCCCTATCCCCGAGGATAAATCCCAGTTAGTTCTCACTAACGCCTCGTCTCTCCGCACGTTAAATTCTCGCTAGTCATCACTAACGTTCGTCTCCGCACGTTAAATTCCCCGCTAGTTCTCACTAACATTCGTCTCGCACGTTAAATTCCCGCTAGTTCTCACTAACGCTCGTCTCCGCACGTTTTGACATTTGACATCCAAACGTTCAACCATGTCTCCTTACATTTCGCTAGTCATCACTAACGCTCGTCTCCGACGTTAAATTTAGTCATCACTAACGGTCTCGCTCCGCATTAAATTCTCACGCAGTCCTTCACTAACGCCGTTTCCCGGTCACGATTAAAATTCTCGCGTTCAATCACTAACGTTTGTCTCCGATTAAATTCTCGCTAGTCCGATCACTAACGTCCGATTCCGGACAATTCTCAATCGCGACCTTCACTCACGCTTGTCTCCCGCACTTCAATTCTCGACCTCGCGAGTTCTCACTAACGCCGTCTCCCGACTTTCACGGTCCGCGACCTCAACTTGACATTTGACATCCAAACGTTCAACCATGTCTCCGACATTTCACGATGCCGATCTCCGACGTTCAAATTCCGCGAATAATGGTCCTCACCATTAAACTCTCAATCGCGACCTTTCACGGCCCGATTCCAATTCTCAACCGCGACCTTTCACGATCCGATTCCAATTCTCAACCGCGACCTTTCACGGTCCGATTCCAATTCTCAACCGCGACCTTTCACGGTCCGATTCCAAGTCTTAACCGCGACCTTTCACGGTCCGATTCCAATTCTCAACCGCGACCTTTCACGGTCCGATTCCAACTCTCAACCGCGACCTTTCACGGTCCGATTCCAACTCTCAATCGCGACCTTTCACGGTCCGATTCCAACTCTCAATCGCGACCTTTCACGGTCCGATTTCAATTCTCAATCGCGACCTTTCACGGTCCGATTTCCAATTCTCAATCGCGACCTTCACGGTCCGATTTTACTCTCAATCGCGACCTTTCACGGTCCGATTCAAACGCAATCGCGACCTTTCACGGTCCGACCTCCACTCTCAATCGCGACCTTTCGCGGTCGATCTCCGGCAATTCAATAAGCCCGAACCCCACGGTACGAACGCCTTCCAAATCGTCAATCACTCAACAATGCCAATTCCGAACCCCAAGGTCCGAACGCCTTCGCAAATGGTCACTTCCTCCGGCAACTTAAGCCCGAACCCCAAGGTACGAACGACCTTTCAAATAGTCTCTCACTCAAGAATAGCTACTAAGCCCGAACCCCAAGGTCGAACGACCTTTCAAATAGTCCGATCTCCAATTCTCAATAAGCCCAAACCTCAAGGTACGAACGCCTTGCAAATTCTCATCTCGCGACCTTTCAGCCCGAACCCCAAGGTACGAACGCCTTGCAAATGGTCATCTCTCTCCGGCATCTCAACAGAATAATCCCGACCCCAAGGTACGAACGCACTCGCAAATAGTCATCTCCTAACCAAAGAATAAGCCCGAACCCCAAGGTACGAATGCCTTGCAAATAGTCATCTCTCCGGCAACAAAGAATGCATAAGCCCGAACCCCAAGGTACGAACGCCTTGCAAATAGTCATCTCCGGCAATGTAAAGCAATAAGCCCGAACCCCAAGGTACGAACGCCTTGCAAATAGTCATCTCCGGCAACAAAGCATAAGCCCGAACCCCAAGGTACGAACGCCTTGCAAATAGTCATCTCTCCGGCAACAATGACAATAAGCCCGAACCCCAAGGTACGAACGCCTTGCAAACAGTCATCTCTCCGCAACAAAGAATAAGCCCGAACCCCAAGGTACGAACGCCTTGCAACAATCCCTCTTCGGCCATCCGTAAGCCCGAACTCCTCATCCCTGCCAGATAAAACCGGCAACAAAGAATAAGCCCAAGACCCAAGGCACGAAAGCCTCGTCAACATCGCAACTGCGGGTCCGAGGCGCCACACGCCCTCGAAGGTTTCAGAAGTCCCGTGTTCGGGACGCCTCCCAGCAGTCTCCATTCGGGTACGAGGTACCTCGCGAATGGTCTCATCCAGGTTTAGATGCCTCCTAACAGCCTCGCTCAGTCAAGGTCCCCATGCGCGGCCCTTCCCCTTTTCGAACTACGATCGGCTTGATTCCCGCTCGGGATACGTAGGAATCCTTTTCGCTAAGGGTCCACCAACGACCGCCTGTGTCTCCTTCAAAGTAAGGCATCCCGATTTGGATCCTTATCTTTTCAACGACCCCGCCTCCTTCGGAGGAGACGTCGCCGAGGGGCTAACTGTAAGTACCCAAATCCGGATCGTCCAAATCCGTCGGAAAGTTAACCGAAATCCGTTAACCGGCCCGCTCCAGTTAACCTAACTCGTTAAACTCCCCGTTGCATGCCAACGAGATGTCCCGAGACCGCCCGTGCATCCCGACGTCGAACCGTACTTAGCACGTGACATCTCACATAAAAGTATGGCTTTCCCGAAAACGCATTTTCCTAAGACTTTCCGGGCGTTTCGGACATTTCCTGACCGTTATTTTAAAAACGGACAAAACCGGGACCGAGGGACAAAATCCCACTCGGTGGTGACTCGGAGGGCACGTGGCAGCCATGCCACCTCCCTCTAGTCACCCTTCAATCAATTTCGTCAGAGGGAAAAGACCAAAATGCCCCCGGTTTGCAAGCCAAGTCCGCACGGACTCACCGTGCACTTTTCCCGAAATTGCCAAGAAGTCCCCCTGCATTTCCAAAATTCCCAAAACCCCGAAATTCACCCAAGTCCCCGGACTCCTACCGCAATTTTCACCCTATAAATAGAAGTTGTCACAAAGGCAAGAAAAGGATTTTTGACACCAAAAATCACCACCCCACGGTCCAAACTGGTTTTCACCCTTCCCGAGCTCCCGTTTTGTCTCGATTCGCGTGAAACCTTCGTATTTCGATCAAATACGCACCCTACAACTTCGAAACAACCTTTCGAATCACTTTCCGTGTCCCGTACACACCTCCCGAGCCAAAGGAGTCGACCCTAGCCATAGGTATAACTCCTCTCTCTGAATCTTCCGTTAGTCTCTCGGTTTTACGCGCCGCCGCTATAATCTGTTTCGAACGTCCGTTATCAAAATGTAGACGCTCCGTCTAACGGGGTCCGATACGTTTAGCCCTCGATCCTCTTCTCTTCCGTAAGAGAAGTAATCACGGTTAAAACGGCGTTCCGACCCCGTTCCGTTTACTTTCATGTCATTTACAATTCCGAGCCGTTTGGCCTCGTTGATCGTCATTTACAATTCCGAGCCGTTTGGCCTCGTTGATCGTCCTTTACAATTCCGAGCCGTTTGGCCTCGTTGATCGTCATTTACGAATCCGGATCGTTTGATTCCGTTGACACCGCTTTAAATACTGTCATTTACAAGTCCGATCCGTTTGGATTGTGATAGTATTTACTTTTCAAAGTCCGAGTCGCAACCCGATTCGTTGATCGCATGTCATTTAATACGTATTTTCCCCGTAAAATCGTTAACAATGTAATGCCCGGTTCAAAACCGGAGTTCGTCCGTCGAACTCTCTTTCAAAACGCGCGAAATGACGTTCGGCCTCCGAATGCTCATCTTCAAACTCAAAGCCGCCATTTGACACTTAAAATCATTTAATACGCATTTTTCCCATAAAAATCGTTAACAATGACTCGTATGGCTCAAAGTCGACGTTTGCCACGCAAACGCTCATTTCAAACTCAAACCGACGTTTGTCATTCAAACGCTCGTCTTTTCAAACAAAGTCACATAATCAACGTTTGTCATTCAAACCAAGATTAAGCTTGTCATTCAAGCCCCCATTTCAAAACACACACACACACACACACGATTTCGAGAAAGGTAGAAAGACTCGTCATGCGAGGCGTTTCGGGCGATCTCGTCATACTCTACCCGAAACGTAACTTGACCTCCGAACCTAACAATCTCTGGTACAAAAAAAGCTTTTTACTCGTTTTTGCTGCCAATAAAAATGATCCCCTTTTTCAAAAAGCCTTTTCCTAAGTTTTTGCTACCAATAAAAACGACACCTTTTCACAATAGCCGTTTCTCAACGTTTGGGCTCAAAATACAAAAACCGCGTGGCGACTCCTCATTTTGTTCCTTCCCATGAAGCGAGGTCTCAGACACCAACCCTCCGCGAAAGACAACCGCGTTTCGCGCCCGCGCGAAATCCCGGGTAATTTCAGTTGGCGACTCCGCTGGGGAAAAGATACTTTTTTCAAAACTGCCGATGTTTTCTAAAAAGCCTTCCGTGGGTCAAACTTTCGTTTACCCTTCCTCGTTTTTGTGTGCGTGTGTTACTTTAAACCTCGAACGGTTTTTGTTTCGAAAGGCATTACATTGTCAACTTTTCAAAATCTTACCATGTTTGTGCATCCCCATTCATGTTTGATTTTCATTGCTGTCTTTTGAACTGTGCATCATAAATTCTTTAAGACACATTCTGAAAAATCTCTGTTTTACTCAGAAAAAAAGAATTTTAGTGACCGCACACTACGCGCACTTCTTTGCCGCCGAACACCGCACTTCACGTGCACTTGCCGCCTCGGTACACCGCACACTACAACCCCTAACCCGGGATGGCCTTATCGCTTGCACTCCGATTGGTCCGCAGACACCTTTCGGGGCGCACGGTCGTCCCAAACATCCCATCCTAGCCCGTGTAAGCCATGCACTCTTTGTGTCACACTTTGTCCAAGACCCTGGTTTTTGGCCTAGCTCGTGTCATAAAGCCTAAGTGTATGTTTTTACGCCGGGCCCCGCTCCGAGTCGCTCGAGAGTTTGAGACCAAAGGTCGTTCCCGACCCGAAGTCTTGAGCTTTTCGGCCTTGACTTTGACGCGGAGCTCGCCGAAAAATATACCCGAAGGTTCAATGTGACGCCATGTCACCAAACCTCGCCGTATGTACCTCCGTGCCGGCCACAACTTGGCCAACGCTAAAAAGCTAAGGTCTCTCGCACAAGCGAGTCAGAGAGGTCATGCCCAAATTTTGGCACGACTCCCGCCTTAACTTAAGGACGTTGACCTAGACCGTGGCCCGTACGCCGCACACGTCGAAAGTTTGCGTGATCGCCTAGCCTTAAGTTCACTTTTTCCTTTGTCGGTGGAACTCGCTTGCCTTATCGGTACCTCGCTCGGGATAGTCCGTCCCGAGAAAGATGATCTACAATGGAAACGAGGGGCTTATAAGCGTAGTGACGAGATCCACCGATTAGAGCTCTAGGATTAGTTGCGAAAAAGAAGACACGCTCTTTTCCAACCAATTAGGACTCGAGAAAACGCGCTTTAAGTAAACTTTAATCGGTAATCGCACATTGCACAAGCCCGAAAACCTTGAGCCAAATACCCTTTTCCGAAGCCTAAACCCTTCCTTTCGTTCCCCGCAGGCGAGCGTAAAGTGGTTCGTTTCAGGTCGGCGCCTTGCCGGGATCACGATAGCAAGCGGCGTCGAGCTTCTTCGGTTCCTCGGTTCCTCAGAATTTCCGACATGTCTAGCTCACCGAGAAATCGTGACGGGAAGGACCCCGCCACCGGTAACATATATGACATTGGAAGAAGCCATCCGGGCTTGTGAGGTTCACAAGAGGCGAAAGAAGATCGGCCAGTAATTTCGTGGTACGCCTTCGAATGAGCGAGGTATAGCAGCCTATCCCCGATCCGACGGTACTTTTGTCCTGGTCGAGGATGACGATTCCCGAAAACCGCTTCACCAAACCTTCAATCGGGTTCCTCCCCGCCAACTTACGGGATGCCTCCCAACCAAGGAAACAGCCGACCTAGGCTCCATGTTGCCACCTCTCAGGGCAACCCTGTCAATTTTGGTCAGCCCAGTGCTACACCCATCACTCAATATCACCACCGCACCGCTGGACCATCTCAGGATGCCAATATCCCTCAATACCCTCCCGGGTTTGTCCCGTTGCCTATACACGAATCCATAAACACCGGGGACAAACCCCGATACAGTTCAGAAAAGGCTCCCGTATATATTTTGATTGATATAAAATAGATTTATATCACCAAAAAAATGTCATGCTACTTTATCAAATAAAAATATAAAATAAGTAATATAAAAAATGACAAATTAATTTTCCGTGTAGAGCACGGGCTATCCACTAGTATGTTAAAATAAACTTGTCCGGTTAACTAACTGATGATTTATGGACTGGTTCCATATTTGATTTGTAAATAGTCCAACGTTTGATTTGTAAAGAGTTCACTTTTAATTATTAAGCTAATAATATTTGATTTACGGATTTTATGTTTGACATAATATATATATATATATATATATGATAATGTCAAAAATGTCGGATCATCTCAAATCTAACGGCAAGATTGTATCATATATGTTTGAATAACCTTAAAATATGAAAAAACACGTAAACTAAGTAGGGGCTTCACCGGCGAATGCCCTCCGACGTGAGAGTAATTATTTGTATTGTAGAAAGCAAATCAATTAACAATAGTTTAGAGTCAAAGATGCATGTACCAGAATGGTGAGAATTATGACTGATATATTTATAGGTGTATAATATAGAGTCCTGCATTGGATAGGAAGTTAGATGAAATAGGGAGTCAAGTCCTACTCGGATCCTAATTCCCCACATTCCTTATTTTAGTAGGATTAGAAGTGCCTTTTATACATATGTCTAGGAGGCTTGCTACTCGACATGAAGTGTTGGTCGATATATGAATATGCCATGTAAGGAGGTGACCAAGGATAGGGAAGCCCATTCCCATTGTCCTGATGGGAGCCTGTCAGGCGCTAGTCGACCTTTGAGTATGTCGTGGTCAACATGTAGGGGTGCCTAGGTCTGCATATAGATATGCCTAGGTCGGCATATTCCGCATTTCCAGCCTTAGTCATAAATTTCTCTAATATGTCCAGGTCGGCATAGTGTGATATGACGAATAGGCATGACGAGAAAAGGTAGGGAAGCCCATTCCCTATGTCGTACTTGAGACTTATGAAATATTACTTTGGGCCCAATCCATTGGGCCTTGCTCGTTTTATGACTCATGATCGTACTCGGTTTATACCGTTCAGTGGCCCTCGACTTCCTAACTCGGCTTTGACGAGGAGGAAGTGTTGCTTGTCCTCGATTTTTACGAATACGTAAAGTTTTTTCTCGAATTTACGAGGTTGTAATAATTTATCCGCCAGTTATTTGAACTTTGATGGGCTCGATTATTGATGACGAGGCATTCCCCATGGGAACCAGCTAAAATCTTTAATGAGGGGAGAGGAAATACGTCTCAACCCGTTTTCTTTGACCCGTACCCATAAGCTTTAAAATCCGCAAGTGAGTTCTTGATTCTATTGCTTGATTTCTTTGGATTTGTGTTCGAAATCTTCAATATATCTCATCATCAACCTTCAAATCAGGTAAAATTTCTCTCTCTCTTCCAGTATTTCCTTTGATTTTTCTCGTATTTTCTGGGTTTTGCCTTTGGTGGTTCTTGAAACTGCCATTGTTGTTGTTTTTTTAAGCTTTTCTTGAACTATTTTTACATACTTACCTTATTCCTAGTCATGGCAAGAACATGGAGAAGTAATTCCAATGCCCTATACTGTTATAACACCCAAAACCTTAGGATTTACAAAAGGATTGATGGGCCATGGATGATGGTAAATTTAGATGAAATTGAGGAGATCTTGACAAGGTACCAAGCTCCTAGAACTGACGTCCGTTATCCTAGTCGGTTTAGGATTGATCGGCTTAGCATAGACTCCCCAAATGTCGTGATATTCTACGGTTGGACAGAAATCCTTGACCACATAAACTTGTACTACCTGAAGTCCAACCACTTAGAGCGTCCATTGTTGTGTTCCTCGACATTTATTGACTAAGACGGGGAGGGATACTTTCTCGTCCTCGTCTTTTATCATGTCTAGGCCAAAATCTTACTCCTGTCATTTGTTGTGCAGATATATCGGGGAAAGGAAGTGGTGTTGCTCGTACTTCGGCTGGTCCTTCTACCTCTGGGAGGATCATTGATGCTTTTGTCGAGGGAGCTTATGCTGGTGGTCGTTCAAGAGGCCGTGATAGGTCCCAACGCGGTAGATCTAGTACCCCTAGGCCTAGGTCAGCCAGAGCCGGGGAACCTATGCTCCAGGAGATTCATGATAAGTTTGGGGTGTCGAGGGACGAATACCGACTAACATATGTCCCCGGTGCTCCTATCCATGATAAGGATGCCACGAGTGATTTTATGTACAATTTGAACCATGTCAATTTTTTCTATAAGCATTTCCAATTAGGACTCCGTCTTTCCCTCGACCCCTTCATTTATGAGTTCCTAGAGGACATGCAGGCCATCCCCGCCATGATAGGGGCCAATGCCGTGAGGTTCTTAACCGACTTCATTGCGTTGTGCCGTAGCCTTGGGTTTGAACCTAGCCAATTGGCTTTCCACAATTTTTACACCGTCAGCTATGAGGAAGACTATAAGTACGCCAATCCAATTCGCGACCCTTTTTAGGTGCATTTTAATGTGATAAAATTGCACTAAGGGGTGTTTTGGTAAATTCTCGATCCGTTCCGAGACTTCCGGAAACATTTCATAAGTTTCTCGCGAAGGAAGTACTTTTTTGTATTTTTCCCGGACAAAAGGACCTACAAGGAATAAATCAGTTTGGACCTCTTGGGAATTAACCTGGAATGTTCCAGAACCAGGTTTTGGCACCAGAAACAGTTATGGGCGTAATCAGTCGTGCGACACCTCGAAGCATGGAAATTGGATACAAGAGGTCTTACGGCACATTAAATCAATTTCCCAACCAACGCTTAAATAGAAATCTTCTCATTTGGAAAGGGGGCTCACTCTCATTCTCTTTCTAAACGCAAAGGCAGTCTCTCTCTCACTACTCTCTCTCTAAACGCAAACTCCCTCTCTCTCTACTCGCAGACTCTCCCTCTCCGGCCAAGCCCATCACCGATCCTCCCTCACAATCACCTCACACGGCGACCCTCTCCCCTTCAATCTCCCTCACCTTCCTCTATTTCCCTACCTCCAATTACAATCAACCATCAACGCTTCCTTCGATCCTCTTCCTCTGAGCTCTCCCTCTCCACCCAAACAGCGACCAATCCTCTCTGCTCTAAACCTATTCGCCGACAACAGTTCCCACTTCAAATCTCTCCATATTCACACTCACCTGAATGTTGATTTCTCCCCCTGTGATCTCTGCATGATTTGGTTATTTTCTTCTAGTTGTGATGCATACTCTTGTTTAGTATTGATATGCTGGGTGTTTGGATGCCAAGATGAGTGTGGATCATTCCATATCCACACTCATCCAAGCTCAATCTCTGAAGTACCTGTGATCCATTTCCATCCTTTGGTAGTATAAATTGGCTTTTGTTCCCTCTGTAATCCAATTTTGTGAAACCTCTGCAAATGGGTTTGTTGTGTCACGCGACACACCTAACCATCCCAGGTCCTGTGTCATGCGACACATGTAACCACTTTGCAGCTGGTCCGTTTCAGTTGTAAGTTGTTTATTATTTTGTAATCGGGATGTGGCCTCCCGTAGTAAATGGTTCACAAGTTGTAATTCCCCTTTTGAAGCAATAAAACAAAGCACTAATGTGTATTCATTTACATATCTTGTCACACACAATTGCACACACTTTTGAATATTTTGAATGTTGAACATTGAAAAACTCGTCTACGGACGAGGCGTGTTGGGTGAACTCTCGATTCTTCCCAACACGTAACCTGACCCCCAAACCCATTTTCTCTTTCAAAAAGGTTTTCAATGTTTCCTTAAAAACGGCGTGGCAGTGAACTCTCAAGTTGGTTTTGGTGGACCACAGTCGATCTTCCATGATTTGGCCTCCTTACCCATCCCCAATGCTTCCATGCCTCTAAACCAATTTAGATCCCAGCTTCCGAACAGTCAAGGTCTGTGGTTTCCAGGTTCTCAGTATCAGCAGGGTCAGTTTTATGGTCCTCACTTCCAGGGTAACGCCCAATATCAGACTCAGCACCCTTACTCTAGGAATCAGTTCAACCAAGATGGGTTTCTGCAGTTTCCTATTAGCCAGCCTCAACCTCAGGGAGGTTTGTCTCAGCCTTTAATGAGTTCAGTTTATGGGTTTGGATCATCACCTGTGCAACATCCGGAGTCGACTCCCTACTTGACTGCTAATTCTCCGCTTTGGAATCAAATGTCCTCCACTCCCATCATGATCCCCATTCGGCAAGAGGTGCCAACACCCGAGCCACCTCCAAAGATGGTCCAGAAGAATAGAGAAAAGCAGCTCTTTAATGATGTGGGGATGCCTATAGAGGAATTCTTTGAAATCTTAGCAAGCGGAGAACTTATCCAGCCGTTGGTGAATTATAACCCTGTTCATTGCAGTCCCAAGTTGGACACTAGCAAGTTTTGCCTCTACCATCAGTATCCCGGCCATGTCACTAACAAATGTGTCACTCTGAAGTCGCTCATTCAAAAGCTCATGGACGAAGGGAAGATTGAGAAGGGTCCTTACCCCAGTGTTGTCACTAATCCTTTTCGTGATATCGACAGAATTCAAGAGGCCCCCCCATCCGAAGACGGAGAAGTCAGTCAGTCAGCGTCATAGGTTCTAGAGTGTCATTTACTTTGTCATGAGTCTGTCAAGTCCAAGATTGGACCAGTTTTCGCTTTCAATAATAAAAATCTTTGTTTCTCTTCTTGCTAGAATCGAGACATCACTTGCACACCCACGTTACACTTAATTGAAATGGTCTTATTCCACATGATCACTTGTGCTGCTCAATTACTAATGTTTTGAAATGGTTAATATTTAAATTAATCGGAGTGAGAAAATCGACTGACATCCTTCTCAAATTTGGGGCTAACCAACTCCCCATCTTGCACCTTATGCTCACATATCTTCCATCGTCCTCATCATCTCGTTGTTCGATGAATTTGCATGAATCTTCCTCAAGTAAGCTTAAGCAAGCAATGGAGACTTGATCTCGTTTAGACCATCCGGTATGGACTGCAGTTGAAACCTTTCACCCATAGGAAAGCCATCACCTTACCCTCACCAAACAATATCCCATCGTTTCAAGATCGGCGCGCTTTGAAACCCGTCTAACCATCTCCAGAAGAAGAAGGACTATCCTTGAGGCTCCTGCGATTCAAAAGAAAAATTGATCGTCGCCAAGATCAAGAACGACGGAATGCAGTGATCCATCCTGGGGACTAGCTGAAGTTCACTCTCAAAAACAAAAATAAAAAAAAAAGAAAGAGAGAGAGAGAGAGAGGAAAATAAAAAAAAATAATAAAAAAAAAAGAAAAAGAAAAAGAGAGCCTAGTCCCTAGCGATCCTCTCAAAAGCAAAAGTCAAAGTATCCGGTCGCTACTCAAGAGGAGTCTCATAGTGAATAAAGAGACAGCATGGATGTCCCCTCACCATTACCTCTAACCAATCCCGAGCCATCCTCTCGTTTTTAGAGGATATTCCCATTATCCTTACCTTTGACCTTGGCAAATCAAGATTGACCTCTCATTCTTAGAGGCAAATCAATTCCCTCACCTTAGAAATTCCAAACACATCCCTACAAGCCAACCTCTCATCTTTAGAGGTTCAGTCAGCAAAAGGCCTAGCCGACCTCTCGTCTTAAGAGGTCATGATATTCCAAATTACCCAAGGGCCGATCGAAACCCTGAAACCCAGTTGCAGTTCCTACCGGATAATAGTTTCAGTCCAAATCTCTTCGAGGGCTAAATCAGATCAATGCTTTGTTGCTTGCTTAGATTGGAACCTAATCCATCTCGGTTCGAAAGATCATCAATCCAAGGTTGTGCAAATTCAAACCATTCATTTTGGCACTTCATGCGAGCATATTTCATTTCTCCTCCGCAAACCCCTCCCGCGAATATCCCACTGGGGCTTCGCATCCGTGTCTTTCATTGACACTCCAAAGAAACATGTTCTTCAAATCGTCAATCCTCAAAGACTCTCTCCAATCGGGATAAGCCCGAACTACGACGACCTGAGCTCCTTCCAAGGAGGGGAACGTAGGCAACCACAACTGGTCCGATCGAAATCACAAACAAATTTCATAAAATCCGGTCTCCTCAAGGGCCGTCCCTATACACAGATCCGTTCCATATTTCCGAGTTTGATTCTCGATATCAGTCGGCTTTCTCCTCAGGATTGATCAAAATATTTGTTCATATCAGGATTGGTGATTGAATAACCCGAACATCAATAAAGGATTTTAAGCAGCTTTGTGATCATCACGAATAAGACAAGTTTTCAAGTGTCTCGACAAGTCTTCTCTTTCTACATCATAGGAAGATAGAGCCAAACATTGTTTTTCTGTCAGCAGGGGCTTCCATACACTTTTCCACACCTTGTGATGCTTATACTCTCCCAAAAGAGTCAAACCCAAAAGCGAGAGTGTCATACACAAATTCGGGATCCATTCCCACCTTTCGAAAGATGTGCCCCTGCACATAAACATTTCTGAGTCTTGTCCATTGACTGATTGACTACATTTTGAAACGATGGGTTGCCTCCTTGGCCACAAGATAACTCTGTCTGAAGTAAGGCTACATTGAATTTCTTCAAGCTGGGGCTTCGTCAAGCCGGGATCATTCTCTGTACTTTCTCTGCCACTTGCTATCTCGGGCGCGCGATACACTTTGTTCTCATCAGCAACGGACCTGCTGCAATCTGTACTCCCGGGAGCATCCCCGACTTGCCTAGGCCGCACCATCCATACACCATCACTCATACATTTCCCCACCTAATGGGAGAGGGTTCACCCCATCATATAAACATATTCGTTCCATACATAATCCCTCATAGCATAACTGCTACATACATATCCGCTCGTCAAGCCGTGTAAAATCCTCTCTCCATTTCCATCCCCAGCTGAAATGGACTCGTGCAACAAAAGATTAACAAAGCATACGCAAAAATTCAAATAAAAGTGCAAAGTGTCTTGAGTGTTGTGTTTTCCCCCCGCAGGGTACAATAATCAAGTGATCATAATTTGATCGTGAGGACTGCTCCTAGAATCACAATTTTGGACAAAGATTTCAAATCCTGCAGGTGGCATACCCCGCCTTTATCATCTTCATCAGGCCCGTCATCTTCGGACTCATCAGTATCATCTGAAAGAGCCTTAGCTGCCTCAGTCTCCAAGCAATGCTTGTCAAAAAAGAGCTTCAGTTGTCTCAATATCCAAGCAATAACACTCACCAGCCTCAGCGACATCAAGGCCTGTCTGCACTGACACGTCTTCATCCAAGTCCCCACGAGTGGACGGAAAATCATCCACAAAAGACTGTCCCTTGCACGGCAAACCATCCCTCAAGTCCAAGAATCAGCGGGTCCATCCCTCGAGCCGAAGAATCATCGGGTCCAACCCTCAAATCGAAGAATCATCGGGTCCAGCCCTCGAGACAAAGAATCATCGGGTCCATCCCCTAAGCCGAAGAATCATCGGGTCCAACCCTCAAATCAAAATCATCGGCCCCGCCGCCAAAGCATCAAAAAATCAGTTTCCTAGCAAGAGAGACTCATGTCTCATCAAGCAAAGCTCATGACCCCAAAATTCAGCCAATCATCAACAAAGGCCGTCCCTCGCACGGCAAAATAGCAAGTCATCAGCAACAGTAGTCTAAGTCCCTCCGGCAGCCACCACCACCAGTAGCAATTGTAGCATGAGACCCCTCGACAGCTACATCTACCCCCAGCAGAATCAACAGTAGCGTGAGCCCCTCCGGCAGCTACTCTTCACCAACAGCAGCAACATCAGTCCCTCCGACAGCTACGACTCTTCATCATCATCAGCCGTAGCCTCAGTCCTTTCGACAACTACAGGTAAGCACAGCACAGGTATGAAGGCATATCTCAGTCAATTACTTTTCTAAAAGCATCAGTCAAATCTTCGGGTGACTCCCACACAGTTAAATTCCATTGGCTACACGTCCTCGCCCCGAAGCAGCCATCCGTTCCATCGGCTACACGTCCTCGCCCCGAGGTAGCCACCTGTTCCATCGGCTACACGTCCTCACCGCGAGGCAGCCATCCATTCCATCGGCTACACGTCCTCACCCCGAGACAGCCATCCGTTCCATTGGCTACACATCCTCACCCCGAGGCAACCATCCTTTCCATCGGCTACACGTCCTCGCCCCGAGGCAGCCATCCATTCCATTGGCTACACGTCCTCGCTCTGAGGCAGCCATCCCTTCCATTGGTTACTCGTCCTCGCTCCGAGGCAGCCATCCCTTCCATTGGCTATGCATCCTCTCTCCGAGGCAGCCATCCATTCCATTGGCTACGCGTCCTCACTCCGAGGCAGCCACCCATTTCTCTCGATCAGAGGCGCCACACGTCCTTGTATCTCGGTCAGAGGTGCCACACATCCTCGTATCTCGGTCAGAGGCGCCTCAGAGGTACCGTACGTCCTCGTATCTCAGTCAGAGGTGCCGCACGTCCTCGTATCTCGGTCAGAGGCGCCGCACGTCCTCGTATCTCGGTCAGAGGCACCGCACGTCCTCGTATCTCGGTCAGAGGGGCCGCACGTCCTCGTATCTCGGTCAGAGGCACCGCACATCCTCGTATCTCGGTCAGAGGCGCCGCACATCCTCGTATCTCGGTTAGAGGCGCCGCACATCCTCGTATCTCGGTCAGAGGTGCCGCACGTCCTCGTATCTCGGTCAGAGGCACCGCACGTCCTCATATCTCGGTCAGAGGCGCCACACGCTCTTACTCCTTCGAAGTATGACCGTCTTGATTCCCTTCTAGGGATACGTAGGAATCCTTTCTCAAAAGGTCCAGCCATCCGATCTCATCAATCATTTTTCACCATAACCATATCCCCCAGCCGCTCATTGAGATTGGGTCCTTTTTACCGACAACCTCACTTCTTCCATAAGTGACGTTACCGAGGGGCTCTGTAAGTACGCCAATCCAATTCGCGACCCTTTTTAGGTGCATTTTAATGTGATAAAATTGCACTAAGGGGCATTTTGGTAAATTCCCGGTCCATTTCGAGACTTTTGGAAACATTTCATAAGTTTCTCGCGAAGGAAGTACTTTTTAGTATTTTTCCCGAACACGAACAAAAGGACCTACAAGGAATAAATCAGTTTGGACCTCTTGAGAATTAACCTGGAATGTTTCAGAACCAGGTTTTGGCGCCAGAAACAGTTATGGGCGTAATTAGTCGTGCGACACCTCGAAGCATGGAAATTGGATACAAGAGGTCGTACGACACATTAAATCAATTTCCCAATCAACGCTTAAATAGAAATCTTCTCATTTGGAAAGGGGGCTCACTCTCATTCTCTTTCTAAATGCAAAGGCAGTCTCTCTCTCACTACTCTCTCTCTCTAAATGCAAACTCCCTCTATCTCTACTCGCAGACTCTCCCTCTCCGGCCAAGCCCATCACTGATCCTCCCTCACAATCACCTCACACGGCGACCCTCTCCCCTTCAATCGCCCTCACCTTCCTCTATTTCCCTACCTCCAATTACAATCAACCATCAATGCTTCCTTTGATACTCTTCCTTCGAGCTCTCCCTCTCCACCCAAACAACGACCAATCCTCCCTGCTCTAAACCTATTCGCCGGCAACAGTTCCCACTTCAAATCTCCCCAAACTTGCAATCGTCTTCTTCCCCTGTTCTGGCCCCTAAACTGTTCACCACCACTGCTCCACCAACGATTTCCGGTCACTCTCACCTATCGGCCTCGGCCCTGTTCCAAACCTTAGCGTCTCTCTGCCCAATTCACACCGAAGTAGTGACAAGCATTCAAATCCTCCCTCAATTCTATCTCTGTTTCTCATATATTCATTCAACACACACTCACACACAGACGCCTGAAACCTCACAACCATTTCAATATGAGTTTTGAGTTATTTCCGGAGCTGATTAGAAGACTCTCTATACCGACGTGGTATTGGATCTACAAGGGTAATATTCTGATTCCATCCTCTCTCTCTATTCTCATCTTCCATTATCGATTGCTGTGATTGGATCTGTTTTGCCTGGGTTTATGTTTATGATATTCATGTTCTGATTCATATGCTCTGTCCATACCATTGTTTGAACTGTGTTGGTTGTGGTCTAAGCATTAAGATGAGTGTGAATCATCCATATTCATACTCACCTGAATGTTGATTTCTCCCCCTGTGATCTCTGCATGTGATGGATAAAAATCCACTTGTAATAAAATACCTAGCAAGTGTACTAGTTACCGATGTAGTAGTATGCACAAGCAAGGGTCGAATCCACAGATATTTGTGTGTTGAACAAATTGATTTAATTAGTGTAAAAAGTAACAAAATAAAAGGGGTTTTTGATTTGATTGAATTATTAAACTAAGAAAGCAAAATTTAAAGATAATAAAAGACAAGGGATTCATAGATTGGGGATCATAACAATTATAACTTTATGCTTTTTATTTCATGTAAAAAGGATTCAATTTCATTCTTGGGTTCGTTCACAAAATTATAAGGTTAAGATGTTCATACATTCCGCTAGGTCAATAAGAACATTAGAACCCTAATAACTCTATCTCGTTTATCTATTCTTCTCAACAATGGTCAAATTACAATCATCCACGCAAGTGCAATGGTTTGTATCCAAATTAATTCAAGATATCAAAAGTTTATTCCGCTAGGTCAATACAATTGATCTAAAGAACAATAATTAAAACCGTTGAGAAGAACAAGAACGAAAGAGAGATAGAAAGAATTAAAACCTTAGCATAAAGAGCAAATTGTTACTCACCTCAATCCATGAATCAAATAAATTAGCCTTGAATGGCCATTAAAATAAATGAACCTTGAATCTTCAAAATAAAATAAAAACCCTAATCTATGATAAAGGGGAAAAATATAGAGAGAGAATAATAAAAATCAAAGATTAAAAAGATCAAAAAGATGAGAGCTCCTACAAAAACTAGTCTAGGGTTGTTTTTATAGGAGGAGGGAGTGTAACGATGTTGCCATTTTTCGAAAGATTGGATTTTTCTCTTCTTTGAAAATCAATCGAAAAACACGGAGTCGCTACGCCATTTTTGTTTTAAGGGCCAAAACTTTGAAAAATGCCCGGAATGAGAGATTTGAGTTCGGAGGTCACGTTACACGCCAGAAAGAACGTTAGTGTTCACCCGGAATGCCTCGTAAAACGAGTCTTCCAAGCTTTGAAACCATTTGTGTGTGTGTGTGTTACTTTAGCCAAAATAAATCAAAACTGAAAAGTAAAAATTGGGAACTCTTTGTAAGACATTAAAAAGGTCCCATGATTTTTGGTGTGATTTTAGGGTTGAGTTTTGGTACTCAAAAGATTTCTTGAAGTTGAAAGTCATTTCTGCCAGAATGAAAAGGCAGTGGACACTTGATTTTAAAACGGATTTAAGAGCTTTAAAACTTCAAAATTTGGGGAAAGTCCGAGAATGAAAGTTGTTCAAAACACCTTAAAAAAGGTTTATGCAAAAGTATTTTCCATTTGGAGATGATTTGATGGACCAAAACCTTTTGGAAATCTCAGATATGAAATCTGGATTTCCAGAGACTGATTAACTGACCTTTGGAAAATAATTTGAAAAAGGGAATTTTACTCACGTAAAAAATAAAGTAAAAATATGTCTGGAATGCTACGGATGTTGGATACAAAAGTATTTTGTAGTCAACACCAAATTCTAAGTTCTTCTATGTCCAAAAAATTAGACCATGGACAGAGGTCTTAGAGAAAGGCTACTGGACAACAACATTCTCTTGAAGGAAAATATGATTTAAAAGGGGTTTTGCATCCATGCTTGTCCCCATTTCCTTAGGCTTTGATTAGTGATCACTAGACATTTTAGTGGTGATCTACTATATCAAGCCATCCTTAGGGTACATTAGGACTTTAAGCATTTCATTTGCTTGGGAAGGGGAATTTTATCCTTTGAAAGAAAGATTTTGTTGTGAAAATAGATTTTGGAAAACACTTTTTAGTGAATGATTTTTTGGAAAAAACACTTTTAAGAAAGTAAGAGATGATTTGGACCTTTTAAATGGTCATCCATGGAAATTCATTCCAAGGTGACTACATTTTTAGGTCAAGCAAAGATGGACAACAAATAAGTTGATGAACAAACTACATCTTTAAAGTTTAAGATGCATGCATGAATGAGAGAGATTTAGAGTAGGGAGAGGGAGGTTATACCTATCTTCCTTGGTTTGGAGTTTGACTTGAGGAGTATCAAGATTTGAATGTGTTTAGAGAGTGTTTGATGATAGAGTTGGTCAAAGAGAAAACAAGTAGATAACACTTAAGTCCTCTATGTTTTCTCTCTAATCCTCCTCTTTAATGTTGATTTAAGCTAGAGCTTGTGTATGTTTAAGAGTGATTTGAGAATTTTTGGAGTGAGATTGGGAAAGATTCAAGAGAAAATGGTGGCAATCTAAGGATTCCCACTGTTTTCTCTCTATTTTTCGCCAGAGTATAGCTTCTGTGAGTGAATTGTATTGTGTAAACTGAGAGAGAAGGGTTCAATTTATAGGAAACTGGGAGAGACATAGATGTCCGCGCGGATCTGTGTGAAGCGTGCACTGTTCATCTGCTGCAGTGCAGGCTTTGGACAGGAGGAATATTTTTCAAATTAAGCAACCAGTTTTTGTTCCAGTAGCTTCCCATTTCCGAATTTGACCTTTTTTGAGATTCTTTTCTTGGTTTAACTTTAAATAGCAATCCCTAATTTACCCTTGCTTGGTTAGAAATGTTAGGAATTGTTAGAAATGTTAGGAATGTTAGGACTTTCGTTAATTTTCTAACGAGAATACTAACAACTCAAATTGGAGCACTTACAGGGAGGTGAAAATCCTTTTTGAAAACAAATTCTTGGTCAATATCCTTGTCAAAATAGAAAATCTCCCGAAATCCGTCACTGATTCTATTGAAATCTGCTGTTAATTCGTTTTTATGATTTTGTGACGGAATTTATTCCATTGCTGAAACTTTGTGGGCGATCGCCCATGTCAGCCCATCGCCTGCTACAGAAGGAATACTCGGCCATGGCTTTGTGTTTGTGCGGCCGCCCTTGGTAGCTTCAGCGGCCGCCCATCTTCCCAGGCCCAATTTCAATTGCTTGGCCGGCCCATGTTGCTTCTTCCTTGGCCCCAAGCAGCCCTGCATTACTCGGCCACTTCTTGCCTTTGCCCTTCAATCCCTCGGCCAGTCCAGCCAACCTTGATTTTGGTTTGTACCATTTTTGTATTACTTAGTATTCGGTTCGTCCCGTAAATGCACCATCACACTTTGGTCACTATAAAAAATTCTTTTGCACATCGATCTTTGAAATTTTATTTTTCACTTTAGCCCATGAATTTTTATAAATCAAATTCCTCCAAAATTTTCATATTTCCAATTTAGTCCCTGAATTTCCAAGATTTACAATTTGGCCACTTGAACTTCATAATTTCCGTTTTGTCCCATATTTTCCAAAATTGCAATTTGATCCAAAAACATCCAAAGTACCCTCCAATCCTCCGTTTTGTCAGTAATTGCACTTCAACCCCTGTACTTTCAAAACACTACAAAATACATTAAATTCCCAAGGTTTCGAGCATCAAATAAGCTAGGAAATATATCTTTTGGATGGGTAAAATCACATCCATCAAATACCCCCAAACTTATCTTTTGCTCGTCCTCGAGTAAAACAAAACTAAAATAAAATAAAAACTAACTAACTAATCAAAACAAAAGAAAATATTTTTGGGATTTGCTCAATTCATATAATAGGCCGTTGGCACAACAAGTCTCAGATCTTACAACACACATAATCTACAAGAATTATCATGAACATGGGACTATAATTACATGGATGCATCTAACTTACAATTCTCCACCACATAATGAAAGATGAATGAAATATGGGAGATCATTGTCACCAAAGTAAGATATTTTATAGGATCACTAACCACATGCTCAAAATCAATGATAATAAGATGAACTTTCTGCATAAGGGACACTCATATGCATGTTTAAACAAAATTGTCAATTTGGCTACTCTTTAGGGATCAAATATGGCTTTATGGCTTGTAATGTATTGCGATAAACGCAGGCAAGGTTCACAGTTCCAAAAGAAGATAAGGACATACGAAGTCAAGCAAGTGAAACTAAGAAGTCTTCATCTTACATCCTCCCATTGAAATTTTTCAATCCGCTCCATGCCAACCCATTGATCCAACCCCCAAACTTATAATTTTGTATACTTTCACACTCGGGGTTGATCACCTTTCTTTCTTTTTCGGTCACTTTCCACTTCAACATTAGAGAGAGCTCGGCTTTTTTTTTTCTTTTCTTTTCTTTTCTTTTTTTACTTGTTTTTTTATTTTTTTTCTTTGCACAAATATATCACGAAAAATGTGCATTCAATACTTTTTGCTCAAGCCCCTCTTTTCTTTCAATACAATTCATAACCCTTTTCTTTCTTTTCATGACCACTTTTCACTCAACCTTTGATTTTCAAACATCCCCCGCGATTCTCATTCATTCCCTAGTTTCACTTTCTTGAAAAGGTAAAAAAAAATAGTGTATAAGTTAAAAAGGGTAGGACATTAAGGGTACAAATGAAGGCGAATGGTGGTCTAAGATAACCTCCCACTTTTGTGAGAGATTCCATTCTTTTTCAAGCTCAAAAGGGGTTCTAGCGGAATATTTTTATAAGTGACGAGAAAGTTAAAGACTCACAAATAGGGTTCAAAGAAAATAGCCACATATCACTTCCCGAATAGCCTAATTGATGTGTTATTGACAGTAATGCAAACATGTTCTAGGGACCCCGAGAATGCCAAAGTGATCCTATAAAGGTCTCCTAAATTGGTAACAATGATGAAGAAAAATAATATGGAAGTGAAAGGTGGAGAAATCATATTTCACATGTTTCAATGCAATTATATCCCCATATTGACAATAATACTCAAGATTTTAAAATTAAATCACTCTCAAATCATCATGGACTCTTGCCAACTTTCCAAAATATGAAAAGAACAAAAATTTTTTAAAAAATTCTATTTTTTTGGAGGGTGACACTATATACACTCCCCTATAAACCCACAAACTCGGAGAGATATCTACCCCTATAAATCCACAAACTCGAAGAGATTTTTACCCCCAAACTCAAAACATGCTATGTCCTCATAGCAAAGAGAACAAAAACATGCCTTGGGTTCAAAGGACGATATGACACAACAAAACAAATAAATAAAGCAACTAAAACGTACCTACTTGGGTTGCCTCCCAATTAGCGCATTTGGTTAAGGTCGTTAGCCCGACCGTTGCTCCCGTTTGGACTTCACTTTTCATCCTTTAGCCCACTTCATGATTTCGTGGGTCCTTATTTTCAGTTCATGCCCCATATATATTTCTCGAGCTTTGATATTGTTTTGTGCCCAAGAAATTTTTTTACGTTTCAGTTTTTTGGGCTTCTTCTCTTTCAAATTTTCGTCACTTTCTTCACCCTCAAAAATAGGGAGAGGTACAAGAATGATGGAGAAAAAATCTTTTACACTTTCAATGGGGTGAAGAAGATCTTCATTGAGACATTGTTCGTCAATTTGATCGGGCCCAACCTCATCAACATTAATCTCCTCATCATCTTTTAATTTCTCTTCCACCCCATCTTTTTCACAATCAACATCTTCATCAACAACCACAACATCACTAGCAGGAGACGGAGAGAGAATCGGTAGTTCGTCACTAATGGAAGCGTCCTCCCATTCATAACGTTCAAGTTAGATAGGACTGGTATCTCGCTTATAACCCCTCAAGGCCTCTAATAGTGTAGTGACTTGTGCTTCCAACCTACTTATGGCTGAACCAAATTGTTTTTTTTGTTGACGATTCTCCTCCCTCAAACTTGTCAGAGCCTCTTCCCATGATCTCTTTTTAGGTTGCGGTGGATCATAATAATGTGGCTCATAATTGTTCCATGCCCGACTTGAGTGATTTCCCCTCCCTTATGTATAAAAATTGGGGGAATAATCATATTGTGGTTGCTATGGGTGGAACGAACTCCTTTCGTGCATCTGTGGAGAATACTCATGAAAATATATCCTAGACGGACAATCATTAGTAGCATGAGAGTATAATCCACAACAGGAACATGCATCTTGTATTATATTGGCACTAGGCGAAGCACTTTTTGCATTAAACAAAGCAATTAATTCTTTTACTTGCCCGACCAACTTATCATTAGAATGTGAATTATGCATGACCTTAGATTTATAAACAACTAGAAAAATAAAGAAAAAGAAAATAATACAAGAAAATTATTTACCCTACAAAGAAATTAATAAAAGAAAATATTTACAATACACTAACAAAGTAAACTTGTTCAAATCACAAAAAATCCCCGGCAACGACGCCAAAAATTTGATGGATAAAAATCCTCTTAAAATAAAATAGCTAGCAAGTGTACTAGTTACCGATGTAGTAGTATGCACAAGCAAAGGTCGAATCCACAGAGATTTGTGTGTTGAACAAATTAATTTAATTAGTGTAAAAAGTAACAAAAGAAAATGGGTTTTTGATTTGATTGAATTATTAAACTAAGAAAGCAAAATTTAAAGATAATAAGAGACAAGGGATTCATGGATTGTGGATCATAACAATTATAACTTTATGCTTTTTATTTCATGTAAAAAGGATTCAATTTCATTCTTGGGTTCGTTCACAAAATTATAAGGTTAAGATGTTCATACATTCCGCTAGGTCAATAAGAACATTAGAACCCTAATAACTCTATCTCGTTTATATATTCCGCTAGGTCAATACAAACATTCAAGAATTTCAATTAAAAGCTTAAGAACAATGAAACCTAGATTTGTTTGATTTTCGCTAGGTCCTCAATTAAATCTATTCTTCTCAACAATGGTCAAATTACAATCATCCACGCAAGTGCAATGGTTTGTATCCAAATTAATTCAAGATATCAAAAGTATATTCCGCTAGGTCAATACAATTGATCTCAAGATCAATAATTAAAACCGTTGAGAAGAACAAGAACGAAAGAGAGATATGAAGAATTAAAACCTTAGCATAAAGAGAAAATTGTTACTCACCTCAATCCATGAATCAAATAAATTAGCCTTGAATGGTCATTAAAATAAATTAACCTTGAATCTTCAAATTAAAATAAAAACCCTAATCTATGATGAAGGGGAAAAATATAGAGAGAGAATAATGAAAATCAAAGATTAAAAAGATCAAAAAGATGAGAGCTCCTACAAAAACTAGTCTAGGGTTGTTTTTATAGAAGGAGGGAGGTGAAAATCCTTTTTGAAAACAAATTCTTGGTCAATATCCTTGTCAAAATAGAAAATCTCCCGAAATCCGTCACTGATTCTGTTGAAATCTGCTGTTGATTCATTTTTATGATTTTGTGACGGAATTAATTCCGTTGCTGAAACTTTGTGGGCGGTCGCCCATGTCAGCCCATCTCCTGCCCATGTGTACAGAAGGAATACTCGGCCATGGCTTTGTGTTTGTGCGGCCGCCCTTGGTAGCTTCAGCGGCCGCCCATCTTCCTAGGCCCAATTTCAATTGCTTGGCCGGCCTATGTTGCTTCTTCCTTGGCCCCAAGCAGCCCCAAGCAGCCCTGCATTGCTCGGCCACTTCTTGCCTTTGCCCTTCAATCCCTTGGCCAGTCCAGCCAACCTTGATTTTGGTTTGTACCATTTTTGTAATACTTAGTATTCGGTTCGTCCCGTAAATGCACCATCGCACTTTGGTCACTATAAAAAATTCTTTTGCACATCGATCTTTGAAATTTTATTTTTCACTTTAGCCCATGAATTTTTATAAATCAAATTCCTCCAAAATTTCCATATTTTCAATTTAGTCCCTGAATTTCCAAGATTTACAATTTGGCCCCTTGAACTTCATAATTTCCGTTTTGTCCCATATTATCTAAAATTGCAATTTGATCCAAAAACTTTCAAAGTACGCTCCAATCCTCCGTTTTGTCAGTAATTGCACTTCAACCCCTGTACTTTCAAAACACTACAAAATACATTAAATTCCCAAGGTTTCGAGCATCAAATAAGCTAGGAAATATATCTTTTGAATGGGTAAAACCACATCCATCAGCATGTTTTGGTTATTATCTTCTAGTTATGATGCATACTCTTGTTTAGTATTGATATGCTGGGTGTTTGGATGCCAAGATGAGTGTGGATCATTCCATATCCACACTCATCCAAGCTCGATCTCTGAAGTACCTGTGATCCATTTCCATCCTTTGGTAATATAAATTGGCTTTTGTTCCCTCTGTAATCCAGTTTTGTGAAACCTCTGCAAATTAGTTTGTTATGTCACGCGACACACCTGACTATCCCAGGTCCTGTGTCACGCGACACATGTAACCACTTTGCAGCTGGTCCGTTTCAGTTGTAAGTTGTTTATTATTTTGTAATCGGGATGTGGCCTCCCGTAGTAAATGGTTCACAAGTTGTAATTCCCCATTTGAAGCAATAAAACAAAGCACTAATGTGTATTCATTTACATATCTTGTCACACACAATTGCACACACTTTTGAATATTTGGATGTTGAACATTGAAAGACTCGTCTACGGACGAGGCGTGTTGGGTGAACTATCGGTTCTTCCCAACATGTAACCTGACCCCCGAACCCATTTTCTCTTTCAAAAAGGTTTTCAATGTTTCCTTACAAACGGCGTGGCGACTCCTAAAATTTCATTATTTTTTCGGCGAGCGTTCATTCAAAGACACCCATGACTTAGTGGTGAGGAGTGATCCAAATCGACCAAAGTTGATATACCAAGTGTCGAGCAAGGTGTCAGGCTGGAAGAACCACGTTATAAGGGTGGAGAGCAGGCAAGGTTGGCAATTTCCAGCTCCTTCCCGATTCCCAGGTGTGCCTGACCAAGTTTGGAGGCCGGAGTGGAGTGGTCAGCTTATTGAGAGGTTGAAACATTTTTCCTTAGTAGGCACGTTGTGTTGGTCAAGTCTGGAGACCGGCCAGCGATATTATGTTTAGATCCGTCAATTTGGGATCGTCCCGTCCCGTCATATAAATGGGATGGGACGGGATAGTATATTTTAATCCCGTATAAAAGTGGGCCTATTTGGGACATCCCATTTGGGACGCGGGACAAAGCTGGATGGGATGGGACGGGACATCCCGCATTTTTTTTAATTTTAATATTAATTTTATTTTATTTTAACCTCAAAGGTATTTTAGCATTTAATCTTTAGTTTTTTTTTCAACTATAAATTGTTTTTTGTGTTGATTAAGTTGTTTTATGAAATTTAGAAGATTTGATCTTGTTGGATTGTAAAAGATTAATCTTATATTTTCAATTTAATGTTTTGACATCATTTCAGTTGGATTTTAGTTTTATAATATTATAGTCTTCTTTTCCCGCATTGTCATGTATTATCCCGCGTCCCGAGGTAGATTTGGGACGGGACGATGTATTTTAGGCCCGCGAAGAATTCGGGATAGCCCGTCCCATCCCGCGTAGTTGTGGGATATCATAGTTTCGTCCCGTCCCGTCTCGTTATCCCGAATTGATGGCTTTAATTACGTTCAAGCCGGCATCATGCCTAGTCCCTTAGACAGGTTAATGCCCATAGTTCCCGTAATTAGGGGGAATCGTTATCTCGATTGGAGGGTGCTGTTGGTGTTATGCCCTAGGCGTATAGTTATTTTTACTCATAACTAATACCGTTATGTAATCGTCTTTACCATTTATAATAGAGAATGTTTATCTTGAGTATTATATGCTTTACATGTTTTGTTATAATATTCTGTGTCCCTAGTTAATGTGAATAACTAGTATAAATAGGTAATGGATAATCATAGAGATGATTATATGCATGGGGATGCACATTACACTTATGGGTACTTGTAAGAGAATAAGGTACTGGACCGACCCATCTATGAGATTTATGACATGGTCTATGTTCATATATGTTATGATTAAATCTCATGATAGTCCTGTCATTGAAATCCTTAATACCTGAGATTATCATCGTCTTCTACATGATGAACGTTGTGTTTGATGTAGTATAACACTATCTTTAATAGGATAGCAATAAGGGCTATGTTGGCACGATTAGATTCTTGTAGGGAAGAATGATAAGTTAAGATGGGATTTGTCCCTCATAATAAGAGATGTCTGCTTAGGCCCCTCGATGAATAGTATTGATGAAATGTGTGGCCACACTCAGAGATTTGATAGAGATCAAATGCACTTGGATTATCAACATATTCAGAATCGAGAAAGCATTGAACAATATAAGTTGACGTGGACCATGACTTATGTTCAATATGACATCGTGTGACAAAGGGATTGTGACATTGATCTATCAAGGAATCAAGATTTGATGTTATATTTAATTGGGTGGACATAATGGCTTGCTAGAAACCACTTATGTCTTGGGAGGTTGATGTTTCAACTCACTACCAATATAAAATATAATTCCTAAAGGGTCACACACAAAGAACGGATTGAAATTGGCTCAAATATGGGACTGAACTTCTGGGCGCCCGCCGGTGAGCATAGTGGGCGACCGCCCACAAACCACTTTTCACTTGGGCGACTGCCGAGGAAGGTGTGGGCGACCGCACAACATTGTTTTTCGAAAACAACAAAAGGGCTGTACAACTGGGCGGCTGCCGGGCCTTGGTGGGCGACCGCCCAGCCCCCCTTTCAGCAGTTCCGTTTTGGCTTTGGATTAGGGTTTTTTCCCTAATAATTAGGGATATTTATAAAGTATAAATAGCCCCCTTTGCCTCAGCCAAGACACACGGAATTTAGGGCTTGAGAAACATAAATCTCTTGATTTTGATTACGAATCAAAGATCAAAACACCCTAGATTCAATTCCATATTAGCCATAGATTGTTGAAAAGTGTTTCAACAATCGGGGATCATCTAGCAATCCAACAAGATTCGATCTTGGTTCGTTCGCGTGTGGATTACCGATAGAGGGTGATTGGTTTATCACCTAAGGCTTGAAGGCCTAGCATTGTTGATTCATCACAAGGAAGAACAAGGAAGAAGATCAAAAGTTTCGTCTACGACTCAAAAGCTGAATTACGAATCGTGTACGAAAGACAAACTCGCAACCAAGGTTAGTAAATCTATTTCATAGTTATAATCTCTTCATGTTAGACTGATTCATGGCTAGGGTTTTGTGAATTATATAAATCTTCCGCTGCGCATGTAACCCTTAAACCCAACAGGTGCATCACGACCTCGTCTTCCATTCTGACTTCGACATATGTAAGCTTTATGACGATCGGTGTTTAACCGTGAATGACTTGTCCAACTGTAATTTTCTTTCTTCCACGACTTTTATACTTGTGCGTTTATTTGTGTTTTGTTCCTCGTCCCTTTTTACTGATTTGTTTCTCCCATCTTTTAGATTTAACCGAGGAGCAAGAGAGGAAAATGGAAGAGGAGATTCTTGACCTCCAAGCCCTCATGAAGTTGAAGAGGAGGACATCTCGGTCCTCGGCCAAAATCAAGCGGCGTACTGATGACGTAGAAAGGCAGGTCATCTTGGCCTCCAAAGATGCTGGGGCTCTGCCCCTTAAACCAGTGGGTGGTGATGGGGCACCTGCTGAGGAAGATGATGAGGGGCATGAGGCCCATGTAGAGGGAGGCCAAGGATCCCAAGTAGTAACTCATGAAGCTGAGGAGGATCTAAGACAAGTCGGTCTGAATGAGACCGAGGACCTGAGTGCCGAGCAGAGGACCCCTGTCCAAAAGAAGACAAGAACTGAAACTGGGGTGGAGGGGCCTTCCAAGAGAATTACCATAGAGCCCTCCTCGTCGGAACTCACTGCTCGGCATATTAAGACATATGCTGACGTCGAGCAGTTTGTTCAGCAGGCCCGTCAAGCTCCCATTCTCAAGGGCCTGGACGTCCTTGCCCGCAAGGGCCCCCAGGTGAGGGTTGGCCGGGCTGTCATCCATAGATCTTTGGATGATGATCTCTTGGATCAGTTCCTTAAGACAAAGCCTACCATGCAGTACCCAGCTTAGGGAGGTGGATCTTGGGAAGCAATGTGTTAGGCCCAAAAGATGGTTGAGGAGTCTGCTGCCCGGCTTCGGGAGTTGGAGGCAAGCATCCCTTCCAGGGAGGCTGATACAATTGCCCGTTATAAGGTCAGCGCGACTTTTAAACAGGCTGTGGCGGAGAAGACAGCCACCATGTATTCAGACGGGTACTTGCATTTGGCCAGGACGGTCATAGTGGTCCCATCTCTCAACGCTCACATGGGCGTGCTTGCCCGGCTTATTACTAGAGATTCCTATGACGACGAAGCCACAGTCAGGCACTCTCTTGTGCCTTTCTTAGGAAATTCCTTGAAGGTAATAGCTTCCAGGGATGCCCATGCTGGTCGACCTGCCTGGGTTCCCCCTCCTGTTGACCCTCAAAACATTCATGTTCTCATGGAGAAAATAGAGGAGGAGGAGGAGAACTCAGAAGGTGAAGATGCCGGGGAGGAGCGAGCCAACCAAGTCACCATTCCTGAAGCCACGGCCGAGCAGGATGATCTCTTCACCAATGACGACCAGGTTTGAATACTTGTCTTTTTTCATGTTTTTTATGGATTTAAATGAACAAGTATCACCCTTTTGTATATCTTTTGTAAGTGATTAGCCCACTTTTGGGAGGCAATACTTTGGTCGACATGCCTTATCCCGGTTTATGGGAGGCATTGCTCTGTTTTTATCAATGCAGCATTTTTTCCTCAACGCTTGTCTCTTTCTTTAATACTTGCATACTTGAACTGCTTTTGTTTGTATGTTGAACACCTTTTGATTGTATGTTGCATAGGTATAAAACGTCTTTATGCCGAGGAGGGTGCTCGACATAGTCAATTTGCCATAGGTTTTAAGCCGTCTTGCTTGGCACTTGTATTTTAGGAAATGATCCCTTTAAGTCGAGGATGTTGCTCGACATTTGTACCTTAGGAATTGATTCCTTTAAGTCGAGGAGGTTTCTCGACATAACACTTAGGTAATTTATACCGTTTTTAGTTGGACCAGGCTATCCAGCTTATTAACCTGATGGATATGCGGGGGTTACTCCTCGTCTTTATTACTTAGATGTTTAACCAAAGGTGAGAGTTGGGTTGTTCATCTTTTTAACCTTAGGAATTTTGCCTAAGGTGCGGGCAGTAGGCTTCTCGTGTTTTTACCATTAGGCATTTTTGCCTAAGGTTCTAGTAGTTGGCTGCTCGTCTTTTTACCCTTAGGAATTTTGCCTAATGTGCGAGCAGTAGGCTGCTCGTCTTTTAAACCTTAGGCATTTTGCCTAAGGTGCGAGGAGTAGGCTCCCATCTTTTTGTCTTGCTAGTCATAGTCTCTTGTTGAAAACTGAGTTTATTGACTGAAATTGATTACATCGAACTGCAATCCCGTCTATTTGCAAATGGGAAAAGGGCTAACTAAACTAATCTATTTAATCAAAAGACAAACTTGTAAACTAGTGATAGTATTTCTGTAGGTGATCAGAGTATCACGGGTGTTTTAGCTCTTGCCCATCTGGAGTCTTCATTCTATAGGTCCCTTCTCTAATGACTTAAGTGATGATGTTTGGGCCTTCCTAATTTGGGGAGAGCTTATTCTGCTCAGGCTTTTTGCATGTGGCTTCTATTTTTCTAAGTACCCAGTCTTCGACTTGGAATACTATTTTGTTGACCTTTTTGTCGTGGTAGGTTTTAGTCCTTTGTTTGTAATTTACCATTCTCATCTGAACAGCTAGTCTTCTTTCATCTACTAGGTCTAGGTCTAGTAGCCTGTTGATCTGTTCATCATAGTTGGAATTCTTGTTGTAGGGATTGTTGGATTTTATGGGTTCATGCGCAGCGGAATTAGCATCTAAATAACACAAAACCCAAGATCCCTAAGATCCGTTCTATACAATTAAATTGAATTCCTATGAGATAGAATTTACCAACCTTAAATGCTTTTCGTTCTTGAGCTATCGAACAATCTATCGATGTGATTTTGAATCACAAACTTCGATCTTCAAAACTTGAATCTTCAGATTGCTTGAATAATTAGAACTCTAGGCCTTGATCGTCGTACGAGCGAAGACCCTCTAGTAGTATCCACACCTTTGAATGAATCAAGAACGATTCTTGAGGATTGCTTGATTCTTAAACCTATGGAATAAATTGAGAAACCTTTTGGTGATTTTTCTCTCTTGAAAATTCGGCTCTCAATTAGGGTTTACAGACCTCATATTTATACTACGTTAGTATTAATATTTGTGCCCTAATCGTATTAGGAAACTAGGCTGTAAACCGCCTCTAGCAAGAAGTGTCGCGCGATCGCTGACTGCCTATGGGCAAGATCTGTCGCGTGACAGAAGCCAACTCTGTCGCGTGACAGAAGCCAACTCTGTCGCGCGATAACTTATGTCAGATCAGGAACTCTCAATTTTCATCCTTTGGTTTAACCAATTCATTCCAATTGTGTGTGACCCAATAGGATTATATTATGTTGGCAATGAGCTCGATCATATCGACCCTCATTAAACATAAGCGGACTCTAGCAAGCCATTATGTCCACCCAATTAATATAACGTAAGAGTTCACGTTTCCAATGGTACACTTCCATTTCTCCCTTTGTCTCATGATCTTATATTGAACACAAGTCATGGTCCACGTCAACTTGTATTTGTTCAATGCTTTCTCGATACTGAGTATAATGATAATCCAATCGTATTGGGGTATGGCCATACACTTTCATCATTATCACTCATCGAGGGGCCCAAGCAAAACATCACTCTTTCGAGGGACAAATTCCATCTTGACTTATCATCCTTCCCATCATGAATCCGATCATGCCAAAGATAGCCTTTATAAATATTGTGTTAAGATATCGTTTGACTAAAATCAAACATAACTTTCATCATATGTAAGGTCATAATAATCTCAGGTCTAGGGACTAAATAAAGTGATCATATGAGATTTAATTATGACATTTGACCATGACATAAATCTCATACGGGTCAAGTCCAGTCACTTGTTCACTAACAATTACCCATAAATTTAATGTGCATCTCTATGCATATAATCATCATATGATTATCCATTAACAATTATACTAATTATTCACTTAATAATTAGGGACGGAGATTATTACAATAAATATGCAAAATATATAATAATTAAATAATAAACTTTCTCTATAATCAAGGATAAAGATGATACATAACGGTTTAAGTTAAAATAACTAAAGCCTAGGGCATTACACCAACAATCTCCCACTTGCACTAGGCTCTATCTATGTATCGAATACCCATGAACCTAACATGACCATCATGCTTCTGCCTGTGCGAGGGTCTTTGTAAGTGAATCCCTAATGTTCATCATTGGTTGGTACTTTGCCTATCTTAACGTCTTCTCATTCTTTATGAATTCTTGAAAAATGTCTAAGTATGTGTTTGGATCACCGTTGTGACCTTGGTTCCATTTCTTGTACAAATGGCACCACTTTATCACAACAAAGTTCCACCGATTAGTGATACTTGAAACATTTCCAAAACACTAAATGAACTTTTGATCCAAACTTCCTCTTTTAGCTACATCATATGTTGCTAAAATTCGGCCATAGTAGTAGAATCGGCTACAATTTTCTGCTTGGAACTCTTCCAATCAAAACTGCACCTCTAATAAGCATAAACACAAATTCTAATTGCAATTTTAAATTAACTTTGTCAGTTTGGAAGCTAGCATCTATGTAACCCGTACAACAAGATTAACTTCCAATCCTTCAAATACCAAGAACGTATCCTAAGTTCTTCTTAAGTACTTAAGGATCGTCTTAACTGCCATCCATTGGTTCTCAACAGGATCAGATTGGTATCGACTCATCATGCTCAAAGCATATGAGACATCGGGTCTAGTACAAGTCATGGCATACATGACAAATCCAAATGCCGGAGAATATGGAACTTCATTCATTCCCTTTTGCTCATCAGTTGTCATAAGACAATGAGTGTTGCTAAGAGAAACACCATGACCCATTGACAAGTTACCTTTCTAAGACTCTTCTAAGAACCTTGTCAATGTGAGTATTTTGACTCAAAACAATTTATCCTTTTTAGATCTATCTCTATAGATCTTGATGCCAAGGATGTAAGCAGCTTCACCCATATCTTTCATTGAGAAACCTTTCCTTGACCAAGACTTGACAGTCTTAGGTGTCGGAACTTTGGTTTTCCAATGAGTAAGATATCATTGTAATAAAACAATATAAATAATGCTACGCTCCCACTGAATTTCATGCATACACAAGGTTCATCTTCGTACTTGATGAAATCAAACTCTTTGACCGATTCATCAAATTGAAGATTTCAATTCCTCAAAGCTTGCTTCAACCCATCTTATGGATCTTGCAACATGCATACTTTATTAGAATTTCTTGGATTGATAAAACTTTGGATTGTGTACTATACACATCCTTAATAATCATTCCATTTTAAGAAAGTCATTTGACATCCATTTGTCATATCACATGGTCACAATATGTGATAATGGCAATTGAAACTCTAACAGACTTCGGCATTGTAACTGGCAAAAAGGTTTCAACATAGTCAATACTATGAATTTGCCTAAATCCCTTTGCTACAATCCTTAGTCATGAAAGTATACACATTCCCATCCATGTCGGTCTTCAAGACCTTCTTGCACCTTATGGTTTTTACACCTTCGGATGGATAAATCAAGTTCCAAACTTGATTATCGGCCATGGATTGTAATTCGAATTCCATGTTTCCTAACCATTTTTCCGAACTTAGGAGTGGATATCGCCTCAAGATAGGAAGTAGGATCGTAATTCTCAATGACTTCCACCTTATTACTTTCCGATACGAGAAATCAATATTTCTTGAGTTCGGATCGTAACCTATCCGATCTACGATGGACTTGTGCATCTTGAACCGGTTCCACAACTCCTTGTGAAGTTGGTTCCGTCTCTACTCTTGGTTTCATATTATTTTCGGGTTCTTGGACTTCTTCAAGATTAATTTTACTCCCACTAGATTCTTTATTAAGAAACTATTTCTCAAGAAACGAATCGTATGGAGCAACAAACATTTTATTCTCTTTGCGGTTGTAAGATTAATTTTCGAAAATAACCTTGTCAGATTTGGTGCTAACTTATCAGAGACAAGTCTCTTCTTATAAGTTTTGCAAACTCAAATCTTCATGAAAGACAAACTAAGTTTTCTTTCATACCACATCTCATGTGGGCCCTTAGGAACCGATTTAGTAGGGGCTCTATTCAGTGTGAAAGCATTATTTCTAATGCATATCCTCAAAAGGAAATAGGAAAGTCAAATTGACACATCATCGAACGAACCATTTTCTACAAGGTTCAATTCCTCCTATCAGACACACCATACAATGTGGTGTTCCGGGTGGAGTCAACTCTGAAACGATTTCACAGTTTTGAGATGATGTCAAATTCTTGGCTCAAAATATCCATTACCTTGATCTAATCGAAGCACTTAATAGTTTTGCCAAGTTATTTTGTACTTCATCTTGAAATGTTCGAAATATCTCATGCGATTCACCTTTGGACTTCATCAGATAGATAGTCATATCTAGATAAGTCATCGGTGAATGTGATGAAACACCAAAATCCTCCCCTAGCAATGCTACTTAATAGTCCACATACATCTCGTGTATAATGATCAATAAGTCACTAGCCCTCCCACTACTCTTAGTGTAGGGTGGTTTGGTCAATAATCCCAATAAACAAGATCCACATTCCTCAAACGATTCAGAGTCATATGGGTCTAAAAGTCCATGTTAATGGAGTTTAGATATATGTTTCTTATTTATCTGACAAAGCCGGCAATGCCATATGAACGCGTTGTTCATATTATTCGGTTTAGATTTCCCATTTATATTATAGATATCTTCAATATTATTTTGTTTCTCATCATCAAGAATATGAAGACCATTCAATGACATATGCAATACAATAAGGCATATCATTAAATAAATATAAAACTTCTTATTCTCAATAAGAAAATTATATCATTCATCATCCATATAAGAAACGAAAATAAGACTCCTACTCAAATCCGGAACTTAGTAACATTTGTTCGAAACAAGTACTAGTTTACTAGGTAAATTGACTTCATAAGTCCCTATGGCTAATACAACAACTCTTGCTTCATTCTCACGCATAGGTTTAATTTACCTTTTTTGAGTATCTTTCTATTCTTTATTCCTTGCACATTTAAACAAATGTGAGATCCATGTCCGGTATCATATAACCAAGAACAAGAAGTCGAAAGGAAAATGTCTATCATATAGATACTTGAAGTAGTGGCAATCATATTGCCCTTCTTCACCTTTTAGGCCTTCCTAATAAGCGTTGCAACTTTGCTTCCAATGACAATCTCATTACAATGGTAGCAAATGCATCATTTTGAGACACTTTGGGTTTAGCCTCTTCGACTTTGACAACTTTTGCCCTAGGTTTAGCAACCTTTGCTTTACCTACTTTGTGTTTCCTTTTAAACCCTTTCTTGTGTTACCCATTAACATAATCAAACCTCTCTTGCCTAGCTTGCACTTGAAACATTTCCTTTGTGCGTTGTGCTAGAACAAAAGTAACTTCCATTTGTTCAAGGTTCTTCATAAGAGCCTTTAAACATGGTGGCAATTATAAGGCAAGCAATATTATTAGAATCATCAACATGTTTCTAATGTTGCTCCTTATTTGCCCTTTGCAACATTTGCAGTAGGTTCAGCAGGAATGGATTCATCAAGAACGTACACATTTGCGTAAGAACCATTCTTTAGGCTTCTGATCCAATCAGAATTATCTGTACCGTTCCTTTCGAACTTTGTCCTTCATAAGGACAAATCGCAATTTATTGTGTAATGCTACTTCTACAACAAATATGCAAACTATATGAACACATATCAATATCAACACATTCATCATCTAAGAGCAAATCATGTATTTCACAAATACTCCCACTAAATTATACACCTTCCAATGCAAATAAGCATAATATACATTTAATGGGATAAGATCCAACTTTAATTTAATCTCAAGTACGCTATGGCGCACCTCTCAAGATTAAAATTAATTAGGTAGAAAACATCAATCATATCGTATATGACTCTTAGATCTTTTATGAGATTTATTTAAGACATCATATGTCTAAGCATATTTTAATCTCATCTTATGCCTTGGATCCAAAACCATTTTAATAAACCAATTAAGTTCATCCACTTTAAACATATAGGAACCACCATTTCCTCATCTTGCTCGCACAACGAATAGAATCAAAGTACCTTGCTATGGAAAGCCCACCCAAAACTATTCGAGTGGTCTCAAGTGTTTTAATCATGGATTGGCATAAAGAACTTAAAAATTAAATGAAGGTTTTTTAAAGCAGATTATAAGCATATCAGCAAAGATAATTATAATGTACACCAGGCAAGTTCCCAGGAAAATAGGTGAGCCACAAGGACTACTTAAGTACCAAATCTCTCCTTCGACAGAACTCTCCTAGACATATACAATTACAATATCAGCTTGATTGCAACATAATCAATACTTTGTATACTGACTTTTTTTCTCACAAACAATCAGATTTTTTCAAATTTTGTGTAAATTGACTTGTTTCTCATAAACAACCAGAAAACAAAAATTTTAATGTTTCAACTTAAACATTCAGGAAATTATAATTCAATGTTTCAACTAAACATCTAACAAAGCTCTTAACACATAAGAACATATAATTCATGCATCGCAACAATTAATTAAAATCACATTTAAATTAATTAAGCATGCATAAACAATGAATTAATCTAGCATAGCCCTATAAATTTAATTTTCAGAAATTTATAGCAACCAGATTAAGTCAGAAACATATCAGATTATAAGCATAATCACAAATTAGCAGAAAAATTTAACAAATTGATTCTGCCCAGATTAGGCAAAGTATGTTGCGTGACATAGACTTCCAGAAGGCCTGATCTGTCGCGCGACCAAACGAGCCCATCAGACTGTCCATGGCCAACTCTTTCGCGTGACAGAAGCCAACTCTTCACGTGACAGAAGCCAACTCTGTTGCGTGACATTGAGTTGCCAGATTTGCATAATTTTCAGCTTCAATCAATTCCAATCATAAAGCAATTAAATCAAATAAAGACCTTTTAACAGATTTAATTCAATATGAATAGAAAACGATTTTAGCACATTGTTTCAAAAACAATAAAGCTATCGCATACAAAACATGCAAGGAACATATAAACAATTTATATCACTTTTCTAGCATGTTAATTCAAACTTAACCATACGAATGGGGCTCTGATACCACTGTTGGATTTTATGGGCCCATGCGCAGCGGAATTAGCATCTAAATAACACAAAACCCAAGAGCCCTAAGATCCGTTCTATACGATTAAATTGAATTCCTATGAGATAGAATTTACCAACCTTAAATGCTTTTCGTTCTTGAGCTATCGAACAACCTATCGATGTGATTTTGAATCACAAACTTCGATCTTCAAAACTTGAATCTTCAGATTGCTTGAATAATTAGAACTCTAGGCCTTGATCGTCGTACGAGCGAAGACCCTCTAGTAGTGTCCACATGTTGAATGAACCAAGAACGATTCTTGAGGATTGCTTGATTCTTAAACCTATGGAAGAAATTGAGAAACCTTTTGGTGATTTTTCTCTCTTGAAAATTCGGCTCTCAATTATGGTTTACAGACCTCATATTTATACTACGTTAGTATTAATATTTGTGCCCTAATCGTATTAGAAAACTAGGCTGTAAACCGCCTCTGGCAAGAAGTGTCGCGCGACCGCTGACTGCCTATGGGCAAGATCTGTCACGTGACAGAAGCCAACTCTGTAGCGTGACAGAAGCCAACTCTGTCGCGCGATAACTTATGCCAGATCAGGAACTCTCAATTTTCTTCCTTTGGTTTGACCAATTCATTCCAATTGTGTTTGACCCAATAGGATTATATTGTGTTGGCAATGAGCCCGATCGTATCGACCCTCATAAAACATAAGCGGACTCTAGCAAGCCATTATATCCACCCAATTAATATAACTTAAGAGTTCACGTTTCCAATAGTACACTTCCATTTCTCCCTTTGTCTCATGATGTTATATTGAACACAAGTCATGGTCCACGTCAACTTGTATTTGTTCAATGCTTTCTCGATACTGAGCATAATGGTAATCCAATCGTATTGGGGTATGACCATTCACTTTCATCATTATCACTCATCGAGGGGCCCAAGCAAAACATCTCTCTTTCGAGGGAAAAAATCCATCTTGACTTATTATCCATCCCTTCATGAATCCGATCATGCCAAAGATAGCCTTTATAAATATCGTGTTAAGATATCGTTTGACTAAAATCAAACATAACTTTCATCATATGTAAGGTCATGATAATCTCAGGTCTAGGGACTAAATGAAGTGACCATATGAGATTTAATTATGACATTTGACCATGACATAAATCTCATACGGGTCAAGTCCAGTCACTTATCCACTAAAAAGTACCCATAAATTTAATGTGCATCTCTATGCATATAATCATCATATGATTATCCATTAATAATTATACTAATTATTCACTTTTTAATTAGGGATGGAGATAATTATAATAAATATGCAAAATATATAATAATCAAATAATAAACTTTCTCTATAATCAAGGATAAAAGTGATACATAACGGTTTAAGTTAAACATAACTAAAGCCTAGGGCATTACACCAACAGGGATAGCTATTTCAGCTGGTGCCATAGCCTCAGACCCAAAGCTCAGTGCGAATGGGGTTTCCCCGTTGGGCCCTGGGTGGTTGTACGAACTGCCCTTAAAGCTAAGCAAAGTTCGTCCAACCATCTACCATCACTTTCTTCTAGCTTCCCAACTTCCGAACAGTCAAGGTCCGTGGTTTCTAGGTTCTCAGTATCAGCAGGGTCAGTTTTATGGTCCTCACTTCCAGGGTAACGCCCAATATCAGACTCAACACCCTTACTCTAGGAATCAGTTCAGCCAAGATGGGTTTCTGCAGTTTCCTATTAGCCAACCTCAACCTCAGGGAGGTTTATCTCAGCCTTTAATGGGTTCAGTTTATGGGTTTGGATCATCACCTGTGCAACATCCGGAGTCGACTCCCTACTTGACTGCTAGTGCTCCGCTTTTGAATCAAATGTCCTCCTCTCCCACCATGATCCCCATTCGGCAAGAGGTGCCAACACCCGAGCCACCTCCAAAGATGGTCCAGAAGAATAGAGAAAAGTAGCACTTTGATGATGTGGGGATACCTATAGAGGAATTCTTTGAAATCTTAGCAAGCAGCTGACTTACAGCCGTTGGTGAATTACAACCCTGTTCATTGCAGTCCCAAGTTGGACACTAGCAAGTTTTGCCTCTACCATCAGTATCCCGACCATGTCACCAACAAATGTGTCACTCTGAAGTCGCTCATTCAAAAGATCATGGACGAAGGGAAGATTGAGAAGGGTCCTTACCCCAGTGTTGTCACTAATCCTTTTCGTGATATCGGCAGAATTCAAGAGGCCCCCCCATCCGAAGACGGAGAAGTCAGTCAGTCAGCGCCATAGGTTCTAGAGTGTCATTTACTTTGTCATGAGTCTGTCAAGTCCAAGATTGGACCAGTTTTCGCTTTCAATAATAAAAATCTTTGTTTCTCTTCTTGTTAGACTCGAGACATCACTTGCACACCCACGTTACACTTAATTGAAATGGTCTTATTCCACATGATCACTTGCGCTGCTCAATTACTAATGCTTTGAAATGGTTAATATTTAAATTAATCGGAGTGAGAAAATCGACTGACATCCTCTCAAATTTGGGGCTAACCAACTCCCCATCTTGCACCTTATGCTCACATATCTTCCATCGTCCTCATCATCTCGTTGTTCGATGAATTTGCATGAATCTTCCTCAAGTAAGCTTAAGCAAGCAATGAAGACTTGATCTCGTTTAGACCATCCGGTATGGACTGCAATTGAAACCTTTCACCTATAGGAAAGCCATCACCTTACCCTCACCAAACAATATCCCATCGTTTCAAGATCGGCGCGCTTTGAAACCCGTCTAACCATCTCCAGAAGAAGAAGGACTATCATTGAGGCTCCTGCGATTCAAAAGAAAAATTGACCGTCGCCAGGATCAAGAACGACGGAATGCAGTGATCCATCCTGAGGACTACCCGAAGTTCACTCTCAAATACAAAAATAAAAAAAAGAAAGAGATAGAGGAAAATAAAAAAAATAATAACAAATAAAAAGAAAAAGAAAAAAAGAGAGCCTAGTCCCTAGCGATTCTCTCAAAAGCAAAAGTCAAGGATCCGGTCGCTACTCAAGAAGAGTCTCATTGTGAATAAAGAGACCGCATGAATGTCCCCTCACCATTACCTCTAACCAATCCCGAGCCATCCTCTCGTTTTTAGAGGATATTCCCATTATCCTTACCTTTGACCTTGGCAAAGCCAAGATTGACCTCTCATTCTTAGAGGCAAATCAATTCCCTCACCTTAGAAATTCCAAACACATCCCTGCAAGCCAACTTCTCATCTTTAGAGGTTCAGTCAGCAAAAGGCCTAGCCGACATCTCGTCTTAAGAGGTCATGATATTCCAAATTACCCAAGGGCCAATCAAAACCCTGAAACCCAGTTGCAGTTCCTACCGGATAACAGTTTCAGTCCAAATCTCTTCGAGGGCTAAATCAGATCAATGCTTTGTTGCTTGCTTAGATTGGAACCTAATCCATCTCGGTTCGAAAGATCATCAATCCAAGGTTGTGCAAATTCAAACCATTCATTTTGGCACTTCATGCGAGCATATTTCATTTCTCCTCCGCAAACACCTCCCGCAAATATCTCACTGGGGCTTCGCATCTGTGTCTTTCATTGACACTCCAAAAAGACATGTTCTTCAAATAGTCAATCCTCAAAGACTCTCTCCAATCGGGATAAGAACGAACTACGGCGACCTGAGCTGCTCCCAAGGAGGGGAACGTAGGCAACCACAACTGGTTCGGTCGAAATCACAAATAAATTTCAGAAAATCCGGTCTTCTCAAGGGTTGTCCCTATACACAGATCCGTTCCATATTTCCGAGTTTGATTCTCGATATCAGTCGGCTTTCTCCTCAGGACTGATCAAAATATTTGTTCATATCAGGATTGGTGATTGAATAACCCGAACATCAATAAAGGGTTTTAAGCAGCTTTGTGATCATCACGAATAAGACAAGTTTTCAAGTGTCTCGACAAGTCTTCTCTTTCTACATCATAGGAAGTTAGAGCCAAACACTGTTTTCTGTCAGCAGGGGCTTCCATACACTTTTCCACACCTTGTGATGCTTATACTCTCTCAAAAGATTCAAACCCAAAAGCGAGAGTGTCATACACAAATTCGGGATCCATTCCCACCTTTCGAAAGATGTGCCCCTGCATGTAAACATTTCCGAGTCTTGTCCATTGACTGATTGACTACATTTTGAAATGATGGGTTGCCTCCTTGGTCACAATATAACTCTGTCTGAAGTAAGGCTACATTGAATCTCTTCAAGCTGGGGCTTCGCCAATTCGGGATCATTCTCTGTACTTTCTCTGCCACTTGCTATCTCGGGCGCGCGATACACTTTGTTCTCATCAGCAACGGACCTGCTGCAATTTGTACTCCCGGGAGCATCCCCGATTTGCCTAGGCCGCACCATCCATACACCATCACTCATACATTTCCCCACCTCATGGGAGAGGGTTCACCCCATCATATAAACACATTCGTTCCATACACAATCCCTCATAGCACAACTGCTACATACATATCCGCTCGTCAAGCTGTGCAAAATCCTCACTCCATTTCCATCCCCAGCTAAAATGGACTCGTGCAACAAAAGATTAATAATGCATAAACAAAAATTCAAATAAAAGTGCAAAGTGCCTTGAGTGTTGTGTTTTCCCCCCGCAGGGTACAATAATCAAGTGATCATAATTTGATCGTGAGGACTGGTCCTCGAATCACAATCTTGGACTAAGATTTCAAATCCTACAGGTGGCATACCCCACCTTTATCATCTTCATCAGGCCCGTCATCTTCGGACTCATCAGTATCATCTGAAAAGAGCCTTAGCTTCCTCAGTCTCCAAGCAATGCTTGTCAAAAAAGAGCTTCAGTTGTCTCAATATCCAAGCAACAACGCTCACCAGCCTCAGCGACACCAAGGCCTGCCTGCACTGATACGTCTTCATCCAAGTCCCCACGAGTGGACGGAAAATCATCCACAAATGACTGTCCCTTGCACGGAAAACCATCCCTCAAGTCCAAGAATCAGCGGGTCCAGCCCTCGAGCCGAAGAATCATCGGGTCCAACCCTCAAATCGAAGAATCATCGGGTCCAACCCTCGAGACAAAGAATCATCGGGTCCATCCCCTAATCCGAAGAATCATCGGGTCCAACCCTCAAATCAAAATCATCGGCCCCGCCGCCAAAGCATCAAAAAATCAGTTTCCTAGCAAGAGAGACTCATGTCTCATCAAGCAAAGCTCATGACCCCAAAAGTCAGCCAATCATCAACAAAGGCCGTCCCTTGCACGGCAAAACAGCAAGTCATCAGCAACAGTAGTCTAAGTCCTTCCGGCAGCCACCACCACCAGCAGCAAATGTAGCATGAGACCCTCCGACAGCTACATCTACCCCCAGCAGAATCAACAGTAGCGTGAGCCCCTCCGGCAGCTACTCTTCACCAACGGCAACAATATCAGTCTCTCCGATAGCTATGACTCTTCATCATCATCAGCCGTAGCCTCAGTCCTTCTGATAACTACAAGTAAGCATAGCACAGGTATGATGGCATATCTCAGTCAATTACTTTTCTAAAAGCATCAGTCAAATCTTCGGGTGACTCCCACACAGTCAAATTCCATTGGCTACACGTCCTCGCCCCGAGGTAGCCATCCGTTCCATCGGCTACACGTCCTCGCCCCGAGGCAGCAACCCCTTCCATCGGCTACACGTCCTCACCCCGAGGAAGCCATCCGTTCCATCGGCTATACGTCCTCGCCCCGAGGCAGCCATCCGTTCCCTTGGCTACATGTCCTCACCCCGAGGCAGCCATCCTTTCCATCGGCTACACGTCCTCATCTCGAGGCAGCCATCCATTCTATTGGCTACACGTCCTCGCTCCGAGGTAGCCATCCCTTCCATTGGCTACTCGTCCTCGCTCCGAGGTAGCCATCCCTTCCATTGGCTACGCATCCTCGCTTCGAGGCAGCCATCCATTCCATTGGCTACGCGTCCTCGCTCCGAGACAGCCACCCATTTCTCTCGGTCAGAGGCGCCGCACGTCCTCGTATCTCAGTCAGAGGCGCCGCACGTCCTCGTATCTCAGTCAAAGGCACCGCACGTCCTCGTATCTCGGTCAGAGGCGCCACACGCTCTCACTCCTTCGAACTACGATCGGCTTGATTCCCTCCTAGGGATACGTAGGAATCCTTTCTCAAAAGATCCAGCCATCCGATCTCATCAATCATTTTTCACCATTCGCCATATCCCCCAGCCACTCATTGGGATTGGGTCCTTTTTATCGACAACCTCACTTCTTCCATAAGTGACGTTGTCGAGGGGCTCTGTAAGTATGCCAATCCAATTCACAACCCTTTTTAGGTGCATTTTAATGTGATAAAATTGCACTAAGGGGCGTTTTGGTAAATTCCCGGTCCGTTCCGAGACTTCCGGAAATATTTCATAAGTTTCTCGCGAAGGAAGTACTTTTTAGTATTTTTCCCGGACAAAAGGACCTACAAGGAATAAATCAGTTTGGACCTCTTGGGAATTAACCTGGAATATTTCAGAACCAGGTTTTGGCACCAGAAACAGTTATGGGCGTAATTAGTCGTGCGACACCTCGAAGCATGGAAATTGGATACAAGAGGTCGTACGACACATTAAATCAATTTCCCAATCAACGCTTAAATAGAAATCTTCTCATTTGGAAAGGGGGGCTTACTCTCATTCTCTTTCTAAATGCAAAGGCAGTCTCTCTCTCACTACTCTCTCTCTAAATGCAAACTCCCTCTCTCTCTACTCACATACTCTCCCTCTCCGGCCAAGCCCATCACCGATCCTCCCTCACAATCACCTCACACGGCGACCCTCTCCCTTTCAATCTCCCTCACCTTCCTCTATTTCCCTACCTCCAATTACAATCAACCATCAATGCTTCCTTCGATCCTCTTCCTTCGAGCTCTCCCTCTCCACCCAAACAGCGACCAATCCTCCCTTCTCTAAACCTATTCACCGGCAACAGTTCCCACTTCAAATCTCTCCAAACTTGCAATCATCTTCTTCCCCTGTTCCGGCCCCTAAACTATTCAACACCACCGCTCCACCAACGATTTCCGGCCACTCTCACCTATCGGCCTCGGCCCTGTTCCAAACCTTAGCGTCTCTCTGCCCAATTCACACCGAAGTAGTGACAAGCATTCAAATCCTCCCTCAATTCTCTCTCTGTTTCTCATATATTCATTCAACACACACTCACACACAGACGCCTGAAACCTCACAACCATTTCAATCTGAGTTTTGAGTTGTTTTCGGAGCTGATTATAAGACTCTCTATACTGACGTGGTATAGAGAGTGTGGATCTACAAGGGTAATGTTCTGATTCCATCCTCTCTCTCTATTCTCATCTTCCATTGTCGATTGCTGTGATTGGATCTGTTTTGCCTGGGTTTATGTTTGTGATATTCATGTTCTGATTCATATGCTCTGTCCATACCATTGTTTGAACTGTGTTGGTTGTGGTCTAAGCATTAAGATGAGTATGAATCATCCATATTCACACTCACCTGAATGTTGATTTCTCCCCCTGTGATCTCTGCATGTTTTGGTTATTTTCTTCTAGTTATGATGCATACTCTTGTTTAGTATTGATATGCTGGGTGTTTGGATGCCAAGATGAGTGTGGATCATTCCATATCCACACTCATCCAAGCTCGATCTCTGAAGTACCTGTGATCCATTTCCATCCTTTGGTAATATAAATTGGCTTTTGTTCCCTCTGTAATCCAGTTTTGTGAAACCTCTGCAAATGGGTTTGTTGTTTCACGCGACACACCTGAGCATCCCAGGTCCTGTGTCACGACACATGTAACCACTTTGCAGCTGGTCCATTTCAGTTGTAAGTTGTTTATCATTTTGTAATCGGGATGTGGGTTCCCGTAGTAAATGATTCACAAGTTGTAATTCCCCTTTTGAAGCAATAAAACAAAGCACTAATGTGTATTCATTTACATATCTTGTCACACACAATTGCACACACTTTTGAATGGTTTGGATGTTGAACATTGAAAGACTCGTCTACGGACGAGGCGTGTTGGGTGAACTCTCGGTTCTTCCCAACACGTAACCTGACCCCCAAACCCATTTTCTCTTTCAAAAAGGTTTTCGATGTTTCCATATAAATGGCGTGGCGACTCCTAAAATTTCATTATTTTTTCGGCGAGCGTTCATTCAAAGACACCCATGACTTAGTGGAGAGGAGTGATCCAAACCGACCAAAGTTGATATACCCAGTGTCGAGCAAGGTGTCGGGCTGGAAGAACCACGTTATAAGGGTGGAGAGCAGGCAAGGTTGGTAATTTCCAGCTCCTTCCCAGTTTCCAGGTGTGCCTGACCAAGTTTGGAGGCCGGAGTGGAGTGGTCAGCTTATTGAGAGGTTGAAACATTTTTCCTTAGTAAGCACATTGTGTTGGTCAAGTCTGGAGACCGGCCAGCGATATTATGTTTAGATCCGTCAATTTGGGATCGTCCCGTCCCGTCATATAAATGGAATGGGACGGGATAGTATATTTTAATCCCGTATAATAGTGGGCCTATTTGGGACATCCCGTTTGGGACGCGGGACAAAGCGGGATGGGATGGGACGGGACGTCCCACATTTTTTTACTTTTAATAATAATTTTATTTTATTTTAACCTCAAAGGTATTTTAGCACTTAATCTTTAGTTTTTTTTCCAACTATAAATTGTTTTTTGTGTTGATTAAGTTGTTTTATGAAATTTAGAATATTTGATCTTGTTGGATTGTAAAAGATTAATCTTATATTTTCAATTTAATGTTTTGACATCATCTCAATTGGATTTTAGTTTTATAATATTAGTCTTCTTGTCCCGCATTGTCCTGTATTGTCCCGCGTCCCGAGGTAAATTTGGGACGGGATGACGTATTTTAGGCTCGCGAAGAATTCGGGATAGCCCGTCCCATCCCGCGTAGTTGCGGGATATCATAGTTTTGTCCCGTCCCGTCTCGTTATCCCGAATTGACGGCTTTAATTACGTTCAAGCCGGCATCATGCCTGGTCCCTTAGACAGGTTATAATGCACATGGTTCCCGTAATTAGGGGGATCGTTATCCCGATTGGAGGGTGTTGTTGGTGTTATGCCCTAGGCATATAGTTATTTTGACTCCTAACTAATACCGTTATTTAATCGTCTTTACCATTTATAATAGAGAATGTTTATCTTGAGTATTATATGCTTTACATGTTTTGTTATAATATTCTGTGTCCCTAGTTATTGTGAATAACTAGTATAAATTGGTAATGGATAATCATAGAGATGATTATATGCATGGGGATGCACATTTCACTTATGGGTACTTGTTAGAGAAAAAGGTACTGGACCGACCCATCGATGAGATTTATGACATGATCTATGGTCATATATGTCATGATTAAATCTCATGATAGTCCTATCACTGAAATCCTTAATACCTGAGATTATCATCGTCTTCTACATGATGAACGTTGTGTTTGATGTAGTATAACACTATCTTTAATAGGATAGCAATAAGGGCTATGTTGGCACGTTTGGATTCTTGTAGGGAAGAATGATAAGTTAAGATGGGATTTGTCCCTCGTAATAAGAGATGTCTACTTGGGCCCCTCGATGAATAGTATTGATGAAATGTGTGGCCACACTCAAGAGATTTGATAGAGATCAAATGCACTTGGATTATCAACATATTCGGAATCGAGAAAGCATTGAACAATATAAGTTGACGTGGACCATGACTTTTGTTCAATATGACATCGTGTGACAAAGGGATTGTGACATTGATCTATCAAGAAATCAGCTTTGATGTTCTATTTAATTGGGTGGACATAATGGCTTGCTAGAAACCACTTATGTCTTGGGAGGTTGATGTTTCAACTCACTACCAACATAAAATATAATTCCTAAAATGTCACACACAAAGAACGGATTGAAATTGGCTCAAATATGGGACTGAACTTCTGGGCGCCCGCCGGTGAGCATAGTGGGCGACCGCCCACAAACCACTGTTCACTTGGGCGACTGCCGAGGAAGGTGTGGGCGACCGCACAACATTGTTTTTCGAAAATGACAAAAGGGCTGTACAACTGGACGGCTGCCGGGCCTTGGTGGGCGACCGCCCATCCCCCCTTTCAGCAGTTCCGTTTTGGCTTTGGATTAGGGTTTTTTCCCTAATAATTAGGGATATTTATAAAGTATAAATAGCCCCCTTTGCCTTCGCCAAGACACACGGAATTTAGGCTTGAGAAACATAAATCTCTTGATTTTGATTACGAATCAAAGATCAAAACACCCTAGATTCAATTCCATATTAGCCATAGATTGTTGAAAAGTGTTTCAACAATCGGGGATCATCTAGCAATCCAACAAGATTCGATCTTGGTTCGTTCGCGTGTGGATTACCGATAGAGGGTGATTAGTTTATCACCTAAGGCTTGAAGGCCTAGCATTGTTGATTCATCACAAGGAAGAACAAGGAAGAAGATCAAAAGTTTCGTCTACGACTTAAAAGCTGAATTACGAATCGTGTACGAAAGACAAACTCGCAACCAAGGTTAGTAAATCTATTTCATAGTTTTAATCTCTTCATGTTAGACTGATTCAAGGCTAGGGTTTTGTGAATTATATAAATCTTCCGCTGCGCATGTAACCCTAAAACAACAGGTGCATCATGACCTCGTCTTCCATTCTGACTTCGACATATGTAAGCTTTATGACGATCGGTGTTTAACCGTGAATGACTTGCCCAACTGTAATTTTCTTTCTTCCACAACTTTTATACTTATGCGTTTATTTCTGTTTTGTTCCTCGTCCCTTTTTACTGATTTGTTTCTCCCATCTTTCAGATTTAACTGAGGAGCAAGAGAGGAAAATGGAAGAGGAGATTCTTGACCTCCAAGCCCTCATGAAGTTGAAGAGGAGGACATCTCGGTCCTTGGCCAAAATCAAGAGGCGTACTGATGACGTAGAAAGGCAGGTCGTCTTGGCCTCCAAAGATGCTGGGGCTCTGCCCCTTAAACCAGTGGGTGGTGATGGGGCACCTATTGAGGAAGATGACGAGGGGCATGAGGCCCATGTAGAGGGAGGCCAAGGATCCCAAGGAGTAACTCATAAAGCTGAGGAGGCTCTAAGACAAGCTGGTCTGAACGAGATCGAGGACCTGAGTGCCGAGCAGAGGACCCCTGCCTAATAGAAGACAAGAACTGAAACCGGGGTGGAGGGGCCTTCCAAGAGAATTGCCATAGAGCCCTCCTCGTCGGAACTCACAGCACGGCATATTAAGACATATGCTGATGTCGAGCAGTTTGTTCAGCAGGCCCGTCAAGCTCACATTCTCAAGGGCCTGGACGTCCTTGCCCGCAAGGGCCCCCAACTGAGGGTTGGCCGGGCTGTCATCCATAGATCTTTGGATGATGATCTCTTGGATCAATTCCTTAAGACAAAGCCTACCATGGAGTACCCGGCTTAGGGAGGTGGATCGTGAGAAGCAATGTGTTGAGGCCCAAAAGATGGTTGAGGAGTCTGTTGCCCGGCTTCGGGAGTTGGAGGCAAGCATCCCTACCAGGGAAGCTGAAACAATTGCCCGTTATAAGGTCAGCGCGACTTTTAAACAGGCTGTGGCAGAGAAGACGGCCACCATGTATTCGGACGGGTACTTGCATTAGGCCAGGACGGTCATGGTGGTCCCATCTCTTAATGCTCACCTGGGCGTGCTTGCCCGACTTATTACTAGAGATTCTTATGACGACGAAGCCACAGTCAGGCACTCTCTTGTGCCTTTCTTATGAAATTCCTTGAAGGTAATAGCTTCCATGGATGCCCATGCTGGTCGACCTGCCTGGGTTCCCCCTCCTGTTGACCCTCAAAACATTCACGTTCTTATGGAGAAAATAGAGGAGGAGGAGGAGAACTCAGAAGGTGAAGATGTCGGGGAGGAGCGAGCCAACCAAGTCACCATTCCTGAAGCCACGGCCGAGCAGGATGATCTCTTCACCAATGACGACCAGGTTTGAATACTTGTCTTTTTTCATGTTTTTTGTGGATTTAAATGAACAAGTATCACCCTTTTGTATATCTTTTGTAAATGCCTTAGCCCACTTTTAGGAGGCAATACTTTGGCCGACATGCCGTATCCCGGTTTATGGGAGGCATTGCTCTGTTTTTATCAATGCAGCGTTTTTTCCTCAACGCTTGTCTCTTTCTTTAATAATTGCATACTTGAGCTGCTTTTGTTTGTATGTTGAACACTTTTTGATTGCATGTTGCATAGGTATAAAACGTCTTTATGCCGAGGAGGGTGCTCGACATAGTCAATTTGCCATAGGTTTTAAGCCGTCTTACTCGGCACTTGTATTTTAGGAAATGATCCCTTTAAGTCGAGGATGTTGCTCGACATTTGTACCTTAGGAATTGATTCCTTTAAGTCGAGGAGGTTTCTTGACATAACACTTAGGTAATTTATACCCTTTTTAGTTGGACCAGGCTATCCAGCTTATTAACCTGATGGATATGCGGGGGTTACTCCTCGTCTTTATTACTTAGATGTTTCACCAAAGGAGAGAGTTGGGTTGTTCGTCTTTTTAACCTTAGGCATTTTGCCTAAGGTGCGGGCAGTAGGCTTCTCGTGTTTTTACCATTAGGCATTTTTGCCTAAGGTGCGAGCAGTTGGATGCTCGTCTTTTTACCCTTAGAAATTTTGCCTAAGGTGCACGCGGGGTCTTAGCCTGATGGTTAGAGTTCATGGCTTCCAACCTGGAGGTCATGGGTTCGATTCCCCCACCAGTGGTTAGAGGGAATGACATTGCCCTCCCTAGCATAGCTAGGCGCCTCTGTGAAGTGCATCAAGGGGGGAGCGGTGAAATGTGTTGATCCCCTTCTTAAAAAAGAGAAGAAAAAAAAAAGAAATTTTGCCTAAGGTGCGTTCAGTAGGCTGCTCATCTTTTAACCCTTAGGCATTTTGCCTAAGGTGCGAGGAGTAGTCTCCCATCTTTTTGTCTTGCTAGTCATAGTCTCTTGATGAAAACTGAGTTTATTGACTGAAATTGATTACATCGAACTGCAACCCGTCTATTTGCAAATGGGAAAAGGGCTAACTAAACTAATCTATTTAATCAAAAGACAAACTTGTAAACTAGTGATAGTATTTCTGTAGGTGATCAAAGTATCACGGGTGTTTCAGCTCTTGCCCATCTGGAGTCTTCATTCTATAGGTCTCTTCTCTAATGACTTAAGTGATGATGTTTGGGCCTTCCTAATTTGTGGAGCGCTTATTCTGCTCAGGCTTTTTGCATGTGGCTTCTATTTTTCTAAGTACCCAGTCTTCGACTTGGAATACTATTTTGTTGACCTTTTTGTCGTGGTAGGTTTTAGTCCTTTGTTTGTAATTTACTATTCTCATCTGAACAGCTAGTCTTCTGTCATCTACTAGGTCTAGATCCAGTAGCCTGTTGATCTGTTCATCATAGTTGGAATTCTTGTTGTAAGGATTGTTGGATTTTATGGGTTCATGCGCAGCGGAATTAGCATCTAAATAACACAAAACCCAAGAGCCCTAAGATCCGTTCTATACAATTAAATTGAATTCCTATGAGATAGAATTTACCAACCTTAAATGCTTTCCGTTCTTGAGCTATCGGACAATCTATCGATGTGATTTTGAATCACAATCTTCGATCTTCAAAACTTGAATCTTCATATTGTTTGAATAATTAGAACTCTAGGCCTTGATCGTCGTACGAGCGAAGACCCTCTAGTAGTATCCACACCTTTGAATGAACCAGGAACGATTCTTGAGGATTGCTTGATTCTTAAATCTATGGAAGAAATTGAGAAACCTTTTGATGATTTTTCTCTCTTGAAAATTAGGCTCTCAATTAGGGTTACAGACCTCATATTTATACTACGTTAGTATTAATATTTGTGCCCTGATCGTATTAGGAAACTAGGCTGTAAATCGCCTCTGGCAGGAAGTGTCGCGCGACCGCTGACTGCCTATGGGCAAGATCTGTCGCGTGATAGAAGCCAACTCTGTCGCGTGACAGAAGCCTACTCTGTCGCGCGATAACTTATGCCAGATCAGGAACTCTCAATTTTCTTCATTTGGTTTAACCAATTCATTCCAATTGTGTGTGACTCAATAGGATTATATTATGTTGTCAATGAGCCCAATCATATCGACCCTCATAAAACATAAGCGGACTCTAGCAAGCCATTATGTCCACCCAATTAATATAACGTAAGAGTTCACGTTTCCAATGGTACACTTCCATTTCTCCCTTTGTCTCATGATGATATATTGAACACAAGTCATGGTCCACGTCAACTTGTATTTGTTCAATGCTTTCTCGATACTGAGTATAATGATAATCCAATCGTATTGGGGTATGGCCATACACTTTCATCATTATCACTCATCAAGGGGCCCAAGTAAAACTTCACTCTTTCAAGGGACAAATTCCATCTTGACTTATCATCCTTTCCATCATGAATCCGATCATGCCAAAGATAGCCTTTTATAAATATCGTGTTAAGATATCATTTGACTAAAATCAAACATAACTTTCATCATATGTAAGGTCATGATAATCTCAGGTCTAGGGACTAAATAAAGTGACCATATGAGATTTAATTATGACATTTGACCATGACATAAATCTCATACGGGTCAAGTCCAGTCACTTGTTCACTAACAAGTACCCATAAATTTAATGTGCATCTCTATAATCAAGGATAAAGATGATACATAACGGTTTAAGTTAAACATAACTAAAGCCTAGGGCATTACACCAATAATCTCCCACTTGCACTAGGCTCCATCTATGTATCGAATACCCATGGACCTAACATGACCATTATGCTTCTGCCTGTGCGAGGGTCTTTGTAAGTGAATCCCTAATGTTCATCATCGGTTGATACTTTGCATATCTTAACGTCTTCTCATTCTTTATGAATTCTTGAAAAACGTCTAAGTATGTGTTTGGATCACCGTTGTGACCTTGGTTCCATTTCTTGTACAAATGGCACCACATTTATCACAACAAAGTTCCACCGATTAGTGATACTTGAAACATTTCCAAAACACTAAATGAACTTTTGATCCAAACTTCCTCTTTTAGCTACATCATATGTTGCTAAAATTCGGCCTTAGTAGTAGAATCGGCTACAATTTTCTGCTTGGAACTCTTCCAATCAAAACTGCACCTCTAATAAGCATAAACACAAATTCTAATTGCGATTTTAAATTAACTTTGTCAGTTTGGAAGCTAGCATCTATGTAACCCTTACAACAAGATTAACTTCCAATCTTTCAAATATCAAGAACGTATCCTTAGTTCTTCTTAAGTACTTAAGGATCATCTTAACTGCCATCCATTGGTTCTCAACAGGATCAGATTGGTATCGACTCGTCATGCTCAAAGCATATGAGACGTCGGGTCTAGTACAAGTCATGGCATACATGACAGATCCAAATGCCGGAGAATATGGAACTTCATTCATTCCCTTTTGCTCATCAGTTGTCATAAGACAATGAGTGTTGCTGAGAGAAACACCATGACCCATTGGAAAGTTACCTTTCTAAGACTCTTCTAAGAACCTTGTCAATGTGACTATTTTGACTCAAAACAATTTATCCTTTTTAGATCTATCTCTATAGATCTTGATGTCAAGGATGTAAGCGGCTTCACCCATATCTTTCATTGAGAAACCTTTCCTTGACCAAGACTTGACAGTCTTAGGTGCCTAAACTTTGGTTTTCCAATGAGTAAGATATCATTGTAATAAAACAATAGAAATAATACTACACTCCCACTGAATTTCATGCATACACAAGGTTCATCTTCGTACTTTATGAAATCAAATTCTTTGATCGATTCATCAAAATGAAAATTTCAATTCCTCGTAGCTTGCTTCAACCCATCTTATGGATCTTGCAACATGCATACTTTATTAGAATTTCTTGGATTGACAAAACTTCGGATTATGTATTATGATAAGTGACTATTATATAGTCATTTATCCTTATTTTTATATACTTTTTATTGCATAAATCATCATTTCTCATTTCATTTCATATACTTTTTAGTTCCTTTTCCTTATTTTCTAGATTTTACGCTTTTGGTATTTTTTGCTTTTTAAGACAGGTTTTAGGTTCATTTTTATCAAAAGGATACTTGGACACTTCAAGGCAAAAGACTTGGGAGAGCACCAACCAAATCAAGCACACAAAGTTAAAATTCAGACAGAGCTGCGGCAAAGATGGAGCGGCGGTGCACTTGGCCTTTTCGAGGCCATTTTTGGCCCTAAATTATAGAGTGGCCGTGTCTTGAAGAGGAGCGCCGTGTCATCTTATGGAGCGGCCGTGCGGCTTATATAGGAGCGGCCGTGCGAAGTGTCAAGACTTAAATTCAAATCCGGCGCCAAGTGTCACACGGCCTGCAACTTCCTTGACGGCGGCCGTGCAAAACGCGACGCGTACGTAAAGGCACCTTTTGGTTGCACTGATTGAAGAGTTCCCTCCTTTTTATAGATAGGACCCTAGTGATCAGTCTTAGCCACGAATTATTAGAGAGAAACTACTGATATTAGGTAGATAGAAAACACAAATACTTGTGATAACGATTTCCAAGGAGATTTGAAGATCAAGTCATTATTTTGTTCTTGAAGTCACTTTGGAAGAAGAGCAATAAAAGTGAAGCATTATTTCCGGCATTTGTTCATCATAAGTCTTTCTTACTCAATCTCTTATTTTAATTGCTTATATATTATAAATGGCTTGTGAGTAATCCCCCCATATTCTTGGGGTTGGAAACTCAAAAGCATGCTTATTCATCATCTAAAAATGATTAGTCTTGTCTTCTTTCTTCATCTAAAACAATCTCTTTATATTATTCTCTAAATGCCTTACTTATTGGCGATATCCAATTTGTATGATTGATCAATTGAGAGAAGTACCTAGCGGAGAATCTCAATTGACAGAACCATATAAAGAAACTAGGTTTATTGATCACGAGAGTAGTTCAATGGCCTAGGGATGTTCCTTTAATGGAAAGTATGTTGACTTCCGTCCTTAATGGATTCTTACTAATTATGGTCACTAGAGATAAGTCGGAATGCCCGTTTGTGACAGGGCGGGGCAAACATAAACGGATTTCTCAAACAGTTAGGACATAATTAGTGAAGAATACAAACGCTATTGTCCTAGCCCGAAATAGCGTAGGCCTAACATACCATCCTTGCTTTTTATGAAAACCTTTTATTTCTAAGACAATGACAATTTGATGAATAAGAATATGTGTATGATTTCCAATCCCAAGAATGCTTCGTTTTATAAGATTTAAATTAAAAGTATTTTCTGTTTATGATCTCTCTATTATTCTAAAAACAAATTTTATCTACCCCCCAATCCTTTCTATATTTTCTAAAAGACAAAAATATCCCTTAAGTAAACCCTGTCTCTGTGGGATCGACTCGTACTTGCACCCGCTATATTACAATAGCCCGTGCGCTTGCGGATATAAAATAAACCGTTAGGTTTCGACTCTAACATATTATACACATCCTTAATAATCATTCCATTTTAAGAAAGTCGTTTGACATCCATTTTTCATATCACATGGTCACAATATGTGATACTGGCAATTGAAACTCTAACAGACTTCGGCATTGTAACTGGCAAAAAGGTTTCAACATAGTCAATACTATGAATTTGCCTAAACCCCTTTGCTACAATCCTTAGTCATGAAAGTATACACCTTCCCATTCATGTCGGTCTTCAAGACCTTCTTGCACCTTATGGTTTTTACACCTTCGGGTGGATCAATCAAGTTCCAAACTTGATTATCGGCCATGGATTGTAATTCGGATTCCATGTTTCCTAACCATTTTTCCGAACGTAGGAGTGGATATCGCCTCAAGATAGGAAGTAGGATCGTCATTCTCAATGACTTCTACCTTATTACTTTCCGATACGAGAAATCAATATTTCTTGAGTTTGGATCGTAACCTATCCGATCTACGATGGACTTGTGCATCTTGAACCGGTTCCACTACTCCTTGTGAACTTGGTTTCGTCTCTACTCTTGATTCCATATTATTTTCGGGTTCTTGGACTTCTTCAAGATTAATTTTACTCCCACTAGATTCTTTATTGAGAAACTATTTCTCAAGAAACGAATCATATAAAGCAACAAATATTTTATTCTCTTTGCGGTTGTAAGATTAATTTTCGAAAATAACCTTGTCATATTTGGTGCTAACTTATCAGAGACAAGTCTCTTCTTATAAGTTTTGCAAACCCAAATCTTCATGAAAGACAAACTAAGTTTTCTTTCATACCACATCTCATGTGGGGCCTTAGGAACCGATTTAGTAGGGACTCTATTCAGTGTAACCGCATTATTTCTAATGCATATCCTCAAAAGGAAATAGGAAAGTCAAATTGACACATCATCGAACGAACCATGTCCTACAAGGTTCAATTCCTCTTATCAGACACACCATACAATGTGGTGTTTCGGGTGGAGTCAACTCTGAAACGATTTCACAGTTTTGAGATGATTGTCAAATTCTTGGTACAAAATATCCATCACCTCGATCTAATCGAAGTACTTAATAGTTTTGCCAAGTTGTTTTGTACTTCATCTTGAAATGTTTGAAATATCTCATGCGATTCACCTTTGGACTTCATCAGATAGACATAGTCATATCTAGATAAGTCATCGGTGAATGTGATGAAACACCAAAATCCTCCCTAGCAATGCTACTTAATAGTCCACATACATCTCGTGTATAATGACCAATAAGTCACTAGCCCTCCTACTACTCTTAGTGTAGGGTGGTTTGGTCAATAATCCCAATAAACAAGATCCACATTCCTCAAATAATTCAGAGTCATATGAGTCTAAAAGTCCATGTTAATGAAGTTTAGATATATGTTTCTTATTTATCTGACTAAGCCGGCAATGCCATATGAACGCGTTGTTCATATTATTCGGTTTAGATTTCCCATTTATATTATAGATATCTTCAATATTATTTTGTTTCTCATCATCAAGGATATGAAGACCATTCAATGACATATGCAATACAATAAGGCATATCATTAAATAAATATAAAACTTCTTATTCTCAATAAGAAAATTATATTCTTCATCATCCATATAAGAAACGAAAATAATACTCCTACCCAAATCCGAAACTTAGTAACATTTGTTCGAAACAAGTACTAGTTCACTAGGTAAATTGACTTCATAAGTCCCTATGGCTAATGCAGCAACTCTTGCTTCATTCCCACGCATAGGTTTAATTTACCTTTTTTGAGTATCTTTCTATTCTTTATTCCTTGCACATTTAAACAAATGTGAGATCCATGTCCGGTATCATATACCCAAGAACAAGAAGTCGAAAGGAAAATGTCTATCATATAGATACTTGAAGTAGTGGCAATCATATTGCCCTTCTTACCTTTTAGGCCTTCCTAATAAGCGTTGCAACTTTGCTTCCAATGACAATCTCATTACAATGGTAGCAAAATGCATCATTTTGAGACACTTTGGGTTTAGCCTCTTCGGCTTTGGCAATTTTTGCCCTAGGTTTAGCAACCTTTGCTTTACCTACTTTTTGTTTCCTTTTAAACCATTTCTTGTGTTAACCATTAACACAATCAAACCTCTCTTGCCTAGCTTGCACTTGGAACATTTCCTTTGTGCGTTGTGCTAGAAAAAAAGTAACTTCCATTTGTTCAAGGTTCTTCAAAAGAGCCTTTAAACATGGTGGCAATTATAAGGCAAGCAATATTATTAAAATCATCAACATGTTTCTAATGTTGCTCCTTATTTGCCCTTTGCAACATTTGCAGTAGGTTCAGCAGGAATGGATTCATCAAGAACGTACACATTTGCCTAAGAACCATTCTTTAGGCTTCTGATCCAATCAGAATTATCTGTACCGTTCCTTTCGAACTTTGTCCTTCATAAGGACGAATCGCAATTTATTGTGTAATGCTACTTCTACAACAAAATATGCAAACTATATGAACACATATCAATATCAACACATTCATCATCTAAGAGTAAATCATGTATTTCACAAATACTCCCACTAAATTATACACCTTCCAATGCAAATAAGCATAATATACATTTAATGGGCTAAGATCCAACTTTAATTTAATCTCAAGTACGCTATGGCGCACCGCTCAAGATTAAAATTAATTAGGTAGAAAACATCAATCATATCGTATATGACTCTTAGATCTTTTATGAGATTTATTTAAGACATCATATGTCTAAGCATATTTTAATCTCATCTTATGCCTTGGGTCCAAAACCATTTTGATAACCCAATTAAGTTCATCCACTTTAAACGTATAGGAACCACCATTTCCTCATCTTGCTCGCACAACGAATAGAATCAAAGTACCTTGCTATGGCAAGCCCATCCAAAACTATCGGAGTGGTCTCAAGTGTTTTAATCATGAATTGGCATAAAGAACTTAAAAGTTAAGTGAAGGTTCTTTAAAGCAGATTATAAGCATATCAGCAAAGATAATTATAATGTACACCAGGCAAGTTTCCAGGAAAATAGGTGAGCCACAAGGACTACTTAAGTACCAAATTTCTCCTTCGACAGAACTCTCCTAGACATGTACAATTACAATATCAGCTTGATTGCAACATAATCAATACTTTGTATACTGACTTTTTTCTCACAAACAATCAGATTTCTTCAAATTTTGTGTAAACTGACTTGTTTCTCATAAACAACTAGAAAACAAAAATTTTAATGTTTCAACTTAAACATTCAGGAAATTATAATTTAATGTTTCAACTAAACATCTAACAAAGCTCTTAACACATAAGAACACATAATTCATGCATCGCAACAATTAATTAAAATCACATTTAAATTAATTAAGCATGCATAAACAATGAATTAATCTAGCATAGCCCTATAAATTTAATTTTCAGAAATTTATAGCAAACAGATTAAGACAGAAACATATCAGATTATAAGCATAATCACAAATTAGCAGAAAAATTTAACAAATTGATTCTGCCCAGATTAGGCAAAGTATGTCGCGTGACATAGACTTCCAGAAGGCCTGATCTGTCGCGCGACCAGACGAGCCCATCAGACTGCCCATGGCCAACTCTGTCGCGTGACAGAAGCCAACTCTGTGACGTGACAGAAGCCAACTCTGTCACGTGACATTGAGTTGCCAGATTTGCAGAATTTTCAGCTTCAATCAATTTCAATCATAAAGCAATTAAATCAAATAAACAACTTTTAACATATTTAATTCAATATGAATAGAAAACGATTTTGGCACATTGTTTCAAAAACAATAAAGCTATCGCATGCAAAAAATGCAAGAAACATATAAACAATTTATATCACTTTTCTAGCATGTTAATTCAAACTTAACCATACGAATGGGGCTCTGATACCACTGTTGGATTTTATGGATCCATGCGCAGCGGAATTAGCATCTAAATAACACAAAATCCAAGAGCCCTAAGATCCGTTCTATACGATTAAATTGAATTCCTATGAGATAGAATTTACCAACCTTAAATGCTTTCCGTTCTTGAGCTATCGAACAATCTATCGATGTGATTTTGAATCACAAACTTCGATCTTCAAAACTTGAATCTTCAGATTGCTTGAATAATTAGAACTCTAGGCCTTGATCGTCGTACGAGCGAAGACCCTCTAGTAGTATCCACACCTTTGAATGAACCAAGAACGATTCTTGAGGATTGCTTGATTCTTAAACCTATGGATGAAATTGAGAAACCTTTTGGTGATTTTTCTCTCTTGAAAATTTGGCTCTCAATTAGGGTTTATAGACCTCATATTTATACTACGTTAGTATTTATATTTGGGCCCTAATCGTATTAGGAAACTAGGCTGTAAACCGTCTCTGGCAAGAAGTCTCGCGCGACCGCTGACTGCCTATGGGCAAGATCTGTCGCGTGACAGAAGCCAACTCTGTCGCGTGACAGAAGCCAACTCTGTCGCACGATAACTTATGCCAGATCAGGAACTCTCAATTTTCTTCCTTTGATTTAACCAATTCATTTCAATTGTGTGTGACCCAATACGATTATATTATGTTGGCAATGAGCCCGATCATATCGACCTTCATAAAACATAAGCGGACTCTAGCAAGCCATTATGTCTACCCAATTAATATAACGTAAGAGTTCACGTTTCCAATGGTACACTTCCATTTCTCCCTTTGTCTCATGATGTTATATTGAACACAAGTCATGGTCCACGTCAACTTGTATTTGTTCAATGCTTTCTCGATACTGAGTATAATGATAATCTAATCGTATTGGGGTATGGCCATACACTTTCATCATTATCACTCATCGAGGGGCCCAAGCAAAACATCTCTCTTTCGAGGGAAAAATTTCATCTTGACTTATCATCCATCCCATCATGAATCCGATCATGCCAAAGATAGCCTTTATAAATATCGTGTTAAGATATCGTTTGACTAAAATCAAACATAACTTTCATCATATGTAAGGTCATGATAATCTCAGGTCTAGGGACTAAATGAAGTGACCATATGAGATTTAATTATGACATTTGACCATGACATAAATCTCATACGTGTCAAGTCCAGTCACTTGTTCACTAAAAAGTACCCATAAATTTAATGTGCATCTCTATGCATATAATCATCATATGATTATCCATTAACAATTATACTAATTATTCACTTAATAATTAGGGATGGATATTATTACAATAAATATGCAAAATATATAATAATCAAATAATAAACTTTCTCTATAATCAAGGATAAAAGTGATACATAACGGTTTAAGTTAAACATAACTAAAGCCTAGGGCATTACACCAACAGGGATAGCCATTTTAGCTGGTGCCATAGCCTCAGACCCAAAGCTCAGTGCGAATGGGGTTTCCCCGGTTGGGCCCTGGGTGGTTGTACGAACTGCCCATAAAGCTAAGCGAAGTTTGTCCAACCATCTACCATCACTTTCTTCTAGGTTTTTGGTTAGGGCTGTTAGCACCAGCTTGTTAGCTGCTTTCGCTTGTCCATTGCATTGAGGTTTGCTCACTGATACCTTGATGTGTCTGACTCCCAGTCTGTTTAGTTCTGATGTAAAAGCCTTGGAGAACTGGAGATGATGATATGAGATAATAGTGTGTGGGACCCCGAAGCGACACCAGATGAAGTTGTGAACGAAGTTAATTGCGTTTTCTTTCGTAATTTTGGCTAATGCCTTCGCTTCTATCCATTTGGAGAAGTAGTCTACCGCCACGATCACATACTTGCAATTACCTCAGGTGGGGGTGGACGGGTCCGATGATGTCGATTCCACACATGTCGAATCTGATTGTCGAAACAAAGGAAGAGGAACACCTGGTTCTAGATGCCCACGAAAGCAATGACACAGTTCTGCCCGTCACGGATATAGCCCCTCATCTCGTCAGCGGCCAGAACTCGGGGGTTGACCCTGAATTGAGACAAGGAGATATGCAGGACATAGACGAACTAGTTGAAATTGAGATACTAGACGTTCATGAGGATGACAACAATGACACAGTTTTGTCCGTCCCAGATATAGCCCCTCATCTCGTCAACGGTCAGAACTCGGGGGCCGACCCTGACTTCAAGAAGAGCTGCAGGACGTAGACGAACTAATTAAAATTAAGATACTAGACGTTCATGAGGATGACAACAATAACACAATTCTATCCATCCCAGATATAGCCCCTTATCTCGTCAGCGATCAGAACTCGGGGGCCGACCCTGACTTGAGATAAGGAGAGCTGCAGAACGTATACAAACTAGTTGAAATTGAGATACTAGACGTTCATGAGGATGACAACAATGACACAGTTATGTCCATCCCAAATATGGCCCCTCATCTCGTCAGAGGCCAAAACTTGGGGGCCGACCCTGACTTGAGACAAGGAGAGCTGCAGGATGTAGATGAACAAGTTGAGTTGGCTATCCCTACAACAAAAAATTCAAACTATGACGAACAAATCAACAAGGTCAATAGGCTGCTAGACCAAGACCTAGTAGATGAGAAATGACTAGCTGCTCAGATGAGAATGGTGAACTACAAGACTTATTACCGAACGACCCTACTCGGCATAAACAGACAAGTATTCAAAAATTATCAAAGACCTATGGCCGAGCAATCATCCTCGGCATAGAGAGATAAAACAAAAAATAACCCAAGTGTTATGCCGAGGATATTCGTCAGCCTAATGAATAAACTTGAAAGTTATCTAAGCGTTTAGACAGAACGAGCTTCCTCGATTTAAGAACTAAATACCAATGACGAGGAGACCCTCCTCGGCTTCTCAAGAAAGATGGGTACTTAAGCAAATATTCATACATTCAAACAATCAATATTCAGGACAAAAGGAGTAAAAGCAAAGGCATAAATAGCAAAGATGACAAAGGAATTGAAGAAAACAATTCTATTGATCAGAATTTAAAGTACATGAAGGAATTGTTCAAAAACTGCAACAAAATTACAATAAAAGACCCTAAGCCTGATCATCATTTGTAAAGAGTTCATCTTGGTTGACCTTGGCTTCAGGGATTGTGATCTGCTCGGTTTGAGCTTACTCGGCTTGCCCCTCCTCATCAGAATCTTCCTCGTCTTGGATCTTCTCTATCAAAACATTGATATTTTGAGGAACAACAGGATGGGGGACCCATACTTCTCAGCCTTCCCTTGCATCTTGGGCAGCGATTACCCTAAGGGAATTTTCAGAAAATGGCACCAAGAAATGACCAGATATGGCCAAGTCATCATAAGTGTCCTGGCAGACGAGACGTGCAAGAAGGCCCACGTTGGCATTAAGGGTTGGGTCCACCAAGGCCCTTCTGGCTAAGTGGAGATAGCCGTCAGAGTACATGGTGGCCGTTTTGTCGGCCAAGGCTTGTTTTATGGCCGGGCTGACCTTGTATTGAGAGATCTAACTGCTTACACCGGGAATCAGTTTCCTCGGTTTTTGTCTTGAGATCAGATACGAGCTTCTCGATTTCAGCCTGCCCATCTTTGTTAGCTTCCTCGGCCTTAGCTTGAGCCGCCTTGGCCGCCCTCTCTGCTCTCTCGGCCTCTGCCTTGGCCTCCTTCTGCTCATCAACCTCCTTCCTCAAGGACTTGAGCAGCTCCACCGCCTTGCCCATGTCGGTCGTATTCTTTTCAATCTGGCGATCAAGCTTCTGCTCCAAGTCGTCAGCGGCCTTGCTCCTGATGGCCTCGTAGGCAGTCACAGTTGCAAGCTACACAGACAAATAAAAATATCTAGAAAAAAGTCTACTAGTGTTAAGAAAACCGAGAAAGGCAAACTAAAGGATGGGAAGGTTTACCTCGCTAAGAAGGAGGCCCTTCCTGTTAGCCAAGTGCTCCCTGTTCAGCTTGGTGTCAATGAAATGATCGAGCAAGTCTTCATCCATAGCGCGATGAACGATAGGTCAAACTGGCCTGAGCTTGGGCCTCTTCCTGGCCAGCACATCAAGCCCCTTGATGGTGGGGTAAACCGTCAACTCCTTAGCCACCTGCTCGGCCTCAGCATACGTTTTCACGTGCCGAGCAATGACCTCCTCGGAGGAAGATTCAACAATAATTCTCTTGGAGGGAGGCTCCTCCAGCACGGTCTCCACCCTTTGCCGCTTTTGGGCAGGGGTTCTCTCACCGACACTAGCCTCCTCGATCTCAACTAGACCGATATTCCCCAGGGCCTCCGCGGCTTCAGGCACCAGAACTTGGGAGCTATGCCCCTCTTCAGCATGGGCCTCTAGTCCATCATTGCCTTCCTCGGTGGAGGCAGCAACACCCCCCCACCAGCTTCAAGGGCAGAGCCCCAGCGTCCTTGGTGGACAAGACAACTTGACGAGCAATGGCATCGTCCCGTCTTTTGTTTTTGGCCTAGGAACGAGAGGTCCGTCTCTTCAACTTCACCAGAGCTTAGGGATCAAGAATTTCTTCCTCCATTTTATTGATTTACTCCTCAGTTAAATCTACAAAAGCCAAGAAAGGACAGTTAATAAAGTAATGAGGAAGGATAAAATAGCAAAACAAATTTCTACAAGCATGGAGACGAGGAGAAAGGGAATTTACAATCGACGACGTCATCCCCGGCGAGGCACTTATCATTGTGCAACTTGCAGACATTCCACTCATCATGGAAAACCAGACCGGGATACACCTTCAAATCTGGAAATCTATTTCCCCTTACGACTGAGACAAGGGGCACCAAATCGGCCAAGGGCCCTGGCACTACGCCGACTTGTACATATATAGTATCTATGGTCGGTTTCCAAGCTCGACCAGCACAGGGTGCCTACCTCGGCAAATTGCCTTAGCCTCTCAATCAATTGCCCACTCCATTCAGGACTCCATACCTGCTCGGGCACCCCAAGAAATTTCGAGGGAGCAGCAAACTCCCAACCTTGTCGTCTTTCCACCCTAATGGCGTGGTTGTTCCACCTTGACACTTTGCTAGACATAGGGTAGATGAGCTTAGGTTGATTGGGGTCATTCCTTATCACCACAATCCTTGTATCCTCCTTATAACTGACCGTGAAGAAATGATGGAACGGAGACTGACAAGGTTCAAAACCTAAGCTACAACAAAGAACTATAAAGTCGGTGAGGAATCTCACGGCATTGGCTGCTAGCATAGCCGGGACGGCTTGCATGTCCTCTAGAAATTCATAGATGAAAGGATCGAGGGGTAGACGAAGGCCAAGTTGGAACTATTTGTAGAAAAAATGAACATAATTGAGGCTATACATTAAGTCCTCCATTGCCTTCTCATCCTTGACATGGATACCGGGAAGGTAGCTAAGTCGGCACTCCTCCCTCGACACCCCATACTTAGAATGAAGTTCCTCTATCATGGGTTCCCCGGCTCTAATGGGTTTGGGCCTAGGGGTGTATACTCTACCTCGGCCTCCAGAATGGGCTCCCTCGGTGAACGCATCTACGATCCTCCCAGAAGTTGAGGGATCAGTAGAACGAGCAACATTACTTCCTCTTCCCGTCATGGCTGCTCAAATAAAAGAACAAGGGTCAAAATTTGGCCAAGGCAAACTTAAAGGCGAGGACGAGGAAGCATCCCTCCTCATCCTACCAATTAAAATCGAGGAGGAATCTTTACCAAACAAAGGTCACTCCAAATGGTCAGATTTCAAGTAATACAAGTTGATATGGTCAAGGATCTCAGTCCAACCATGGAACAACACAACATTTAGGGATTCAACATCTAGTCGGTCAATCCTAAACCTACTTGGGTAATGTACGTCGGTTCTAGGAGATTAGTACCTTGTCAGACTCTCCCCGATTTCATTCAAACTTAACATCATCCATGGACCATCGATTCGTTGGTAGATCCTAAGAATTTGGGTGTGATAGCAGTACAAAGCATTTGGATTACTTCTGCATGTTCTTGCCATTTCTAAATACGAGGAAGGCACAAGAAAGGTTCAAGAAAAGCTGCAAGAACATCAACAATGACGGTATGAACGAACACGCCAAGAACAACATCAAAAACCCCAAAATTACATAGTAAAATGCAAAAAATAGAAAAGGAAGAAGAAATTATACCTGAATCGAAGGTTGTTGAAGGGAAATACACACAAAATCAAGAACGCACTCCAGAAATTGACCAAGAAATCAACGAGAGCTAGAACACGAATTTGCGGATTTCAACCTTATAGCTCTCTCTCAAATACAAACAGTGATAAAAGAGTGAAAAAGAAATGAGTTTTAGCTTTTATACCCAGATCTGAAACGGGTATGGGTCGAAAAACTGGGTATGGCGCTGTCTCTTCTCTACAATTAATGATCTAGAGTATTCCCAAGGCGAATTTCGAGACCTCGTAAATCGCGCCCATCATTGTCTAAATAACCGACAGATAATGGGACGCTTCGTTATTCGTGAAAAACCCGTCCGTATCTGTTTAAGTCGAGGTAGAGCACCACTTCCTACTCGTTATAGTCGAGCTAGGAAGTCGGGGGACACTGAACGGTATAAATCGAGGTACGAATGTGGGTCATGGCCGGGCAAACCCCAATAGATTTGGCCCAAAATATAATCCATACAAGTCTCAATTACGACAAAGTGAGTGGGCCTTCTCTACCTTTACTTTTCGTACCTCCCCGTCATTCCCAATATGTGGACCTAGATATAGCAGAGCGTATATTGACTAAGGCATGAAATTCATGTATGCCGACAAGGCACCCACTCATATGCCGAGCAAAGCATCCAACAAATGCCAACCTAGGCCTCATCAAAAGACGAGGAGACTTCCTCGGTCATCAACAAAGTAAGGAAAGGAGCATCTCTATCCTTACTCCTCTCTTACTCGACGTCAACTCAGGCCGATCAAGCATCAGATGCCGAGGAGCGTGCTTCCTAAGCACACGGACATAAGGCATATTACCTACTACTGCTCAAAAAAGGATTGTGGGTAGTTATAATCCAAATAGGATTATAACCTCCTCACACACAAATTTCTATTCAAAATGAATTCTACAATCCTACACCTATAAATACATGTCATAATTCGCATTATTTTGGCAACACATCTTTTGAATCTAAACTTTTGTAAATTGATTTCTCTCGCTAAACACAAATAATTACTCTCACGCCGGAGGACATTCACTGGTGAAGCACCGGCTTAGTTTATGTGTTTGCTTTTCTTTTTCAGGCTATTCAATCATACAATATACAATCTGTCACTGTCACTGAATTTGAACCGATACAAACGTTTTTATCATCATGAAAAGTACTAAAAAAATTCTTTTTCTTGAGTCAGTTTAATTTATTTGGATTTTGTTTTACTATTAATTTAAGGTATCTCTAATTATGTTTCTATTCATCATTCATAAATTTTTCTTTAAATATTCAAAGGATGCCACTTTTCTCAAGGATTCCATTCAAATAAGGAAATGAATAAGGGAAGTAATAAATGCATATATTGGGAGACGATGGCTCGAATTTTATGGCTTCATTAACTAAAATTTATTTATGGGAGTTCGTCATTTTTTATTCAAAAAAAAAAAAATTATTTTAGGACATCGAGACTACTTAAAAAGTTAGTATAAGAATTATTTTTGAAAAAAGTAACTCTTGTGAAAGACTAGTTTTTTTCAAAATATTATAAAAAAAAACTAGATTTCAGAACAGTTCATCGCTCTTATTAGTTAGACTTAGTGCTTTAAAACTAGTTTTTTTTCTTATGTTACGAAAAAACTAGTTTTTTTGCAAGATTTTGACTTTTAAAAGTAATTTAAAATAAAGAAATTTTAGATTACTCCAAAAAAATGATTTTTTAAATTATAGACAATTTTAGATTTAAAATTTCAAAACCAATTTTTCATTCCATGAATTTAATATTGTTCCCTTTTTTTTCTTTTTTTCTGACGATATATATAGATTTTAATTTTTTTAATTTAATTGAAAATTTTATTTGTATTTTTGTGTATATTACTAACACTATATAGTGCTCAATGGAATTGTTTCTCTGGTCTTTCTATACATGCAGTCATGCACTGTTCTTGAAGGATGGTGTTTCGGTAATGTTGATGTGTATATTGATCCTTCTCTTGGTTTATTAAAAGACAGCAGGTTGAATACCATTCTGCTGAAAAATTACGTGTTGTAGAGTGAGGTTTTATCAACCAGTCATAGTGGGAGTAAGGTTTTAATTTAAATTATGTCTTTGATTCCATCTGATTCAAGGATTCCACAAATTTGAACGTTGTCAAATTTCATTATGATTTCTTATGATATGTCGGTAAAAAAGAGTCAATGACGATTTTTATCAATAGTTGAAATTCTTTTGAAGAAATCTGTTTTTAGATGTGAACAACTTAAGTCGCTTTATCGAGGGTTATCAATCTGAAAGGTCTCCATATTTGAATTTCTAATCGTGAGCAGGAGAAATCTTCAAGTAATTTGTTCCAAAAGAAATTTATGAGACAAATTCCCCTATTAAATAACATAAGTTTTTTATCGTTCAACTTTTGGCACCCACTAAGTAAAATATCTGGTCCGTCTTTGATTATTAGTGGCTACTAATGATTATAATTAACGTATACTCCCTCCGCCCCACGTTAGTTGAGACTAACTTTTTGGGCACACAGATTAATTTATACAATGACCAAAATCGTTCTCGCTAGATTGTTGAGGAATATTTTTCCAAATCATCTACGGGAGTTTCTTTTCTTAAACAGGTAATTGGGAGTTTTAATTGAGTTTTTTTAAACAAACAGATTAATTTAGGATCCGTTTGTTTGGTGAAAAATATTTTCCACATTTTTCGATGTTTGATAAGCACTGAAAAATGGAGAAAACATTTTATGAAAAATATTTTCCCCACTTTTCTAAGTAAAATGACTTACAAATTTTTCCTTCGTATTTCATTTTCCGAAAAATGTTAACATTCTTATACACACACCTAACTTTTCATACACCCCCACGTTACCCACCCCACATCAACCACCCCCTACCCCACCCCCTCGTAAAAAAATTACTTGTATTAAAATTATTTTTTACAATTCTCCACCCCCGAGGTCAAAAAAATATTTTTTTTTACTCATTTTGAATTTATTTTTTACAACTCCCCAACCCCCTCACCCCACTCCACCACACCGAGTTCAAAAAATATTTTTTTATTCATTTTAAAATTATATCTTAACAACCTCTACTACCAAATAATTTTTTTCACTTATATTAAAAATATTTTTTTTAACAACTCTCACCGCCCCCATCCCCACTCCCACCCTCACCCACCAACCCCCTCCTATGGTCAAACTTTTTTTACTCATAATTAAATTAATTTATTTTTTAACAACTCTCCTACCTAACCCCACTCCCCCTACTCTCAGCTATCCAGCCTACCCCACACCTACTCCCCTCACAATCTAGTCTCGGCTACCCACCTTACCCCACATCTACCCCACCCCCACACCCTACCTATCACCACTCTAGCCTACCACCATCTTACCCTTTACATTTTCCCCGCCATTCTACTATACCCCTACCCGACACCCACTGATAAGTGACTATTATATTCATTTATCCTAAATTTTATATACTTTTACATAAATAAATCATCATTTCTCATTTAGTTTTTAGTACTTTTTAGTTACTTTTTTCATATTATTTGGATTTTACGCCTTTGGTATATTTCTTGCATTTTAAGACAGGTTTTAGGGTCTTTTTATATCAAAAGGATGCTTGGACACTTTGAGGCAAAAGACATGAAAGAGCACCATCCAAATCAAGCACACAAAATCAATTTCAGATGGAGCGGCCATGTCTTGGAGATTGAGTGGCCGTGTCATTATTCAGAGCGGCCGTGCAGCTTAGAGTGGAGCGGCCGTGCGAAGTGTCAAAACTCAAAATTTAAATCTGGCGCCAAGGGTGCACGGCCGTGCAACTCCCTTGACACGGCCGTGCAAATCGTGACTGCAGATGTAAAGGCACCTTTTGATGGCACCTTCTTGAAGAGTCTCCTCCCAATTATAAATAGGACCATTGTAATCAGTCTTAGAGACCGAATTTTAGAGAGAAATTACTGATATTTCATAGTATAGAAAACACAAATACTTGTGATAATACTTGTGATAGAAGAGATTTGAAGATCAAAGTTCATAGTTTGTTCTTGGAGTTACTTTGGAGAAAAGCAATAAAAGTGAAGCATTATTTCCAGCATTTGCCTTCTACTTTCATCATAAGTTCTTCTTACTCTATTATTTTATTTTAACTGCTTATATGTTATAGATGGCTAGTGAGTAAATCCCCCTTATTCTTGGGGTTGAAAACTCAAAAGCATATATGTTCATCATCTAAAAATGAAAAGTCTTGTCTTCTATCTTCATCTAAACAATTTCTTTATGTTATTCTCTAAATGCCTTACATTTTGGAGACATCCAAATTGTATGATTCAGTCAATTGAGAGAAGTACCTAGCGGAGAATCTCAATTGACGGAACCATATAAAGAAACTGGGTTCCATTGATCACGAAAGTAGTTTAACGGCCTAGGGATGTTCCCTTGATGGAAAATATGTCGACTCTCGTTCTTAAAGGGTTCTTACTAATTATGGTCAACTAGATATAAGCCGGAATGCCCGTTTGTGACAGGACGGGAGCACCATAAACGGAAATCTCAAACAGTTAGGACATAATTAGTGAAGAATACAACACTACTTGCTTGACCGTGAGAAGTAGTGCAAGCCGAACGTATCATCCTTGTTTTTTTATGAAAACCCTTATTTCTAAGACAATGACAATTTGATGAACAAGATTATGTGTATGATTTCCAATCTCGAGAATGTTTCGTTTTATAAGAGTTTAATTAAAGTACTTTCTGTTTATGTTCTTTCTATTTTCTAAAAACAAACTTTATCTTCCCCCTCCCCAATCTTTTCTATAATTTCTAAAGGTAAAAATATTTCCTAAGTAAACCCTGTCTCTGTGGGATCGACTCGTACTTGCACCCGCTATATTACAATAGCCCGTGCGCTTGCGGATATAAAATAAACCGTTAGGTTTCGACCGAACAAGTTTTTGGCGCCGTTGCCGGGGACAACGGTTTACTTTTTAAATTTTCGTCTTTACTTCATAATTTTTATTTATTTTTATTTTGTTATTTCTGTTTTATATTTTTTTTCTCTCTACTTCCGATAAATTGTTGCGTTTAATCTTTCTTCAAGTGTTTTTTTTCTTAGTGCATGAAACGGACTCGGACATACTTTGACAATTTTGATCCAGAACCCGAACAAAGCTTTCACGAGAGACTAAGAAGATTTAGAGAAACTTTAAAGAAACATATGGAAGGAGAACCGCAAACACCGACTAGGACCCTACGGGACTTTGTTAATTCAAGTACCCCGGGAACTAGATCCCCTATTGTTGTTCCGAATGCCGGAGCGGCACACTTTGAGATAAAGCCGCAGCTACTGCATATGGTTATGAATAACCAATATAGCGGCACCGCTTTCGAAGATCCCCATCTACACATCCAAATATTTTTTGAATATTGTGATATCACACGTATTCAGAATGTTACCCCGGAAGCGATTCAGATGCGCCTTTTTCCTTTCTCTCTTAAGGATAAGGCGAAACAATGGTTGAATTCGGTCCCCCAAAATTCATTAACAACATGGGACCAAATTCAAGAAGCATTCCTTGGTCGATTTTTCCCACCAAGAAAAACTGCCCAAATACGCACAAAGATCACTAACTTCTGTCAAACGGATAGTGAGACTTTGTATGATGCATGGGAGCGGTTCAAGGAACTTCTCAGAATGTGCCCCCACCACGGGCTCGAAAAGTGGTTGATTGTTCACACCTTCTACAACGGTCTCATATTCAAGACAAGAGAGACCACTGATGCCGCTGCAAGAGAAGCATTGATGAACAAGGGAGTCGATGAGGCATATGACCTTATCGAGAACATTGCATTGAAAAAATTTGAAAATCTTAATGTCAATCCCGTAGCTAGTGTAAATGTGTTATGTGAACTATGTGGGTCTAACTCACATAGTACGGATAATTGCGAGTTACTTGACGTTACTTCTAACGATCAAGTGAACTTTGTGAATTCTTTTGGACAAAAGGGTGGGGGATGTATTCTAATACATACAATCCCGAGTGGAGGAATCACCCCAACTTTCCCTATAAGAATAACAACGTTCTTAACCCGCAACCATTTACACAACATCCGGGATTCACACTTGGAAATTTCAATACTACTTCAAAACCTTTTTCTCCCCCTAAATCAAAGTTAGATCTTTTGATGGATTTTATAGTTGAAAGTAAAAATGAGCAAGAGAAGACTAATGCTGAATTTAGGGAATGCTTCAAATTATTTAATGAAAATTTTGATAACCTAGCTACCCATAACAAAGTGTTAAATGAACATGCTAAGGCGGTAGTTACTAGAAGCGGGAAAGAGTTTGTTGATTGTCTTCCTAAAGAAAAAAATCCCATTGAGGAAAGTACTAGTCAAAACCCGGCCGTGGTTGAGACTAATGATGAGGTTGATAAGGGGACGGAATCCCCTAAAATAACTAGAAATTTTGACCCACCGATACCTTACCCTCAAAGGTTGGTAAAGGCAAAACTCGACAAACAATTTGCAAAATTTCTTGAAGTTTTAAAGTCTATCTACATTAATATACCTTTTACTGATGCTTTGCAACAAATGCCTTCTTATGCTAAATTCCTTAAAGATATTCTTTCTAACAAGAGAAAGCTAGAAGAAAATGAAACTGTTGCATTAACGGAGGAAGTAAGTGCTGTTTTACAAAAAAGGTTACCCCCGAAATTGAAAGATCCCGGCACTTTCTCTATCCCTTGTAATATAGGTAAATTTGATGTTGATAATGCCATGCTAGACCTTGGAGCTAGCGTAAGCCTCATCCCACTTTCAGTAAGTAAGAAAATTGGAGTAGGGGAATTAAAATCTACGACCATATCTCTGCAATTAGCGAACCGTTCCATTAAATATCCGGTGGGTATTATGGAAGATGTCCCTTGCCAAATCGGGAAATTAGTCATCCCGATTGATTTCGTAGTTCTTGAGATGGAAGAGGATAGTCATATTCCTGTCATTCTAGGTAGACCATTTCTTGCCACAGCTGGGGCAGTTATAGATGTTAAACATGGTAACCTAACTTTGAATGTAGGAGATGATAAAATAGAGTTTAACTTGTCTAAATTCATGAGAAATCCTAATCTTGAGAACCCTTGCTTGAACATTAACATGTTAGAATCGATTAGTAAGGAATTAGAGAGTCCCCAATCTAAAGACCCGCTAGAAAAAAGTCTTATAGATTGGAAGAGAACTTTGCATGATGACGACGATGATGAAGTTGCAAATTATACCATGCTTTTAGATGCAGCAAAGTCTAGTGGCAACACTGATTTCGAAAAGTTGGAGACTATAGCGGAGCCATCCAACAAAAAGGAAAAAGAGGTAATTAAGGCACCTCAAGTTGAGTTAAAACCTCTTCCTACAAATCTAAGGTATGAATTATTGGGACCTAACTCCACTTATCCTGTGATTATAAATGCTAACCTAGGTCCTCTAGAAACTGAAAAGTTATTAAATGAGCTTAGGTTGCATAAAAAAAGCCATAGGATATACAATAGATGACTTAAAAGGGATTCATCCAAAAATTTGCATGCATATGATTGATTTAGAGGAAGATCATAAACCTTCCATTGAGCATCAAAGAAGACTCAATCCTACCATGAAGGAAGTAGTTAAGAAAGAAGTCCTTAAATTACTTGACGCGGGCATTATCTATCCAATTGCGGATAGCAAATGGGTGAGCCTCGTGCAAGTTGTCCCTAAAAAGGGAGGAATGACAGTCATTAGAAATGATAAGGATGAATTAATCCCAACAAAATTGTCATGGGTTGGCGCATGTGTATAGATTACAGAAAATTAAATAAAGCCACCCGAAAAGATCACTTTCCCCTTCCCTTTATAGATCAAATGCTAGAAAGATTGGCCAAGCATTCCCATTTTTGTTATTTGGACGGATATTCGGGATTTTTCCAAATCCCTATCCACCCAGACGACCAAGAAAAGACTACCTTTACTTGTCCTTATGGTACCTTCGCCTATAGAAGAATGCCCTTCGGACTTTGTAATGCTCCTGCCACTTTCCAGCGTTGTATGATGTCCATTTTTTCCGATTACATAGAAAATATAATGGAAGTTTTTATGGATGATTTCTCTGTTTACGGATACTCTTTCGACGAATGTTTGAAAAATTTATCTAAAGTCTTACAACGTTGTGAAGAAGTTAATCTTGTTCTAAATTGGGAAAAATGTCACTTTATGGTAAATGAGGGAATAGTGTTAGGACACATGGTGTCCGAAAAGGGGATAGAAGTAGATAAGGCGAAAATTGAGATTATTGAAAAATTACCCCCGCCTACTAATGTTAAAGGAATAAGAAGTTTTCTTGGCCACGCTGGTTTTTACCGACGATTTATAAAGGATTTCTCAAAAATTTCTAAACCTTCAACTAATCTACTAATGAAAGATGCTTCATTTGTGTTCGATAGTCCTTGTCTTGAAGCATTTAACAGGTTAAAGGAAGCTTTGATATCCGCTCCTATCTTACAACCACCCGATTGGGATCTCCCTTTCGAAATAATGTGCGATGCAAGTGATTTTGCGGTCGGAGCTGTTCTAGGACAGCGAAAAGACAAGAAAACGCACGCAATATATTATGCTAGCCAAACACTGGATGAAACACAAATGAATTATGCCATCACAGAAAAAGAGCTATTGGCCATAATATTTGCTATGGATAAGTTTCAGTCATATTTGGTGGGATCAAAGGTAATCGTATACATGGATCACGCTGCAATTAGATACTTGTTGACAAAGAAGGATGCAAAGCCAAGATTAATAAGGTGGATCCTTCTCCTCCAAGAGTTCGATTTGGAAATCCGTGATAAAAAGGGAACGGAAAATTTGGTCGCGGATCATTTATCCCGTTTTTCTAAGGAATTGGAAATTTCCGATAATGAGGACCTTCACATTGATGACTCATTTCCGGATGATCATCTTCTTGCTATAAACAATGTCGAAATCCCCTGGTTTGCAGACATTGTTAACTATCTAGCATGCAAGATTCTTCCCCCAGAAATGAATTATCAACAAAAGAAGAGATTCTTATAAGAAATTAAAAATTACTTTTGGGAAGATCCACTCCTTTTTAAGCATTGCGCAGATGGAATCATTAGGCGGTGTGTACCTAATGAGGAGATTAATGACATTCTTCATCATTGCCATTCGTCTCCTTATGGCGGTCATGCAAGTACAGCCAAAACCGCCGCCAAGGTTCTTCAATCAGGTTTTTTCTGGCCCACGCTCTTCAAGGATTCACGACATTTCGTTATTTCTTGTGACCGTTCCCAAAGAACCGAAAACATTCAAGAAGAAACGAAATGCCTCTCAATAACATTTTAGAAGTCGAGATTTTTGACGTTTGGGGCATTGATTTCATGGGACCATTCCCCACATCCTTCAACAATAATTATTTTTTGGTAGCGGTGGACTACGTCTCAAAATGGGTGGAAGCCATAGCATCTCCAACAAACGACTCGAAAGTCGTCATGAAGCTTTTCAAAGATACAATTTTTTCAAGATTTGGGGTTCCAAAAGTCATCATAAGTGACGGAGGGTCACATTTTTCACACAGCCAATTTCAGGCTTTATTAAAAAGGTACGGAGTCTACCATAAAACAGGCACCGCATATCATCCTCAAACAAGCGGGCAAGTGGAAATATCGAATCGAGAAATAAAGTGGATCTTGGAGAAAACAGTAATAAGTTCAAGAAAGGATTGGTCAATAAAATTAAACGATGCTTTATGGGCTTATCTCACCGCTTTTAAAACACCTATCGGAACCACTCCTTTCCGATTGATTTATGGAAAGCCATGTCATTTTTCGGTGGAGCTTGAGTATAAGGCATATTGGGCAATTAAAGCCCTAAACTATGACTTGGCGGAAGCCGGTGAAAAGCGAAGACTACAGTTATAAGAGCTCGAAGAACTCTGATATGAAGCATACGAAAGTGCCAAGTTATACAAGGAGAAAACGAAAAAATGGCATGATGCTCGTATAATAAGAAAGGATTTCAAAGAAGGAGACATGGTACTACTTTATAACTCTCGTTTAAAGATTTTTTCAGGTAAATTAAAATCAAGATGGACGGGCCCATTTCAAGTGCGTAAAGTATATTCATACGGAGCCATTGAAATTGGGAACGAAGCACAAGGAGATTTTAAGGTAAACTGTCAAAGATTGAAACACTATATGACCGGAGACCCAATTGGAGTAGTCTCATCCATAACTTTGGGCGAACATACCACACCATTTTAGTAAGTTTTTCTTTACTCCCCCGGGTTTGACGTTGTTCCTTGAACATTGAGGACAATGTTCATTTCAAGTGTGTGGGGGGGTATATCTATCTTTTTTTTTTTTTTTTAGTCTAGTTTAAAAATTTAATTGCTTTTTAGTCTAGATTTACTTGCTTTCTAGTATAATTTTTTAACTTAGTTGCATTTTTATTTTATGCATGTATAATAGTATATATAAAAAAAAAAAATTCCTATGATGATCCATATCATTATTTCTTATGCTTGCCAATTGTCCTAGAATAATGCCATTGTCTTTTCTCTCATATTTTCTATAAACTTAGAAATTTATAAAAAAGAAAAATATAGGGATAATTTTAGAAAATAATTTAAAGCCTTTTAAGTCAATATAGCAAAATATAGGGTTTTATCAAGGAAAAGGCATTTGATTAGAAGGAATCTTTATCAATCTATACTTGGTCATTTTCATGCAAATATTGAAAATATTTCTTCGAAATTGTACATTTTAAATTTTATTACACACTTATTTCCTTATTAGAAGCACCCTTTGTTTTGCACCCCTTGGATCACACCTCTTCATCAAAATTTCATATTTCCATTTCCACTAATCAAATCAAGTTTTGGCATTTTTTATCTTATTGCTAAAAGAGTGACTTAGTCACCAAACTTTAAAAAAGGGCAAAAAGAAACCTATTACTTCCTAAGTAACTCGGGGCACGGCGTTCGCTACGACGATGCTTCCTTGCCAAATGGAAGTAATATTCAAAAGTATTCTTGATCTAAGTATTAGGAACATGGGGTTCGCAGCCACAATGTCTCCTACTTGAAAGGATCAAAAATAACTTAGGCCTTTTGCAAAAATATAACACGTGCAAGAATAAGATAAATTTGTTGAAGCCTTGATGAAATTTTTCCACTATCATCATCCATTTTTCACCCTTGTGATTCAAGAATGCAATACAGTTCTTCGAAAACTTCTAGTTTGTGAATAAATATTTATACTTTCTCTTGTACATTTTAAGGAAATAAATTTATTTCTCTTAATAATCACTCTAAAAAAGTGAAAGTTTTTTTTCATACCAAGAAGCGAATCTAAGATTTATCCTTCTAGCATGTTTTACTTGATTAAATTCTATAGATGCTATATTAGGTTATTGTCTTATAAACTATCTCTTTAAAAATATCCCCAAAATGCTTCTTCCCAAATTTAAAGGTATACAAAATATGATTAAAAAGATGAAGGCATTATCCAAAAGGCATTTAGGGCTTGCTACTTTATTTCTGAGGGATCAATCTTGCTTTTTCTCCCTCTCCGTATTTTCATTCTAAGTTTGCTTGGGGACAAGCAAAAGCTTAAGTGTGGGGGAGTTTGATAAGTGACTATTATATAGTCATTTATCCTAAGTTTTATATACTTTTACATAAATAAATCATCATTTCTCATTTAGTTTTTAGTACTTTTTAGTTACTTTTTTCATATTATTTGGATTTTACGCCTTTGGTATATTTCTTGCATTTTAAGACAGGTTTTAGGGTCTTTTTATATCAAAAGGATGCTTGGACACTTTGAGGCAAAAGACATAAAAGAGCACCATCCAAATGAAGCACACAAAATCAATTTCAGATGGAGCGGCCGTGTCTTGAAGATTGAGTGGCCGTGTCATTATTCAGAGCGGCCGTGCAGCTTAGAGTGGAGCGGCCGTGCGAAGTGTCAAAACTCAAAATTTAAATCTGGCGCCAAGGGTGCACGGCCGTGCAACTCCCTTGACACGGCCGTGCAAATCGTGACTGCAGATGTAAAGGCACCTTTTGATGGCACCTTCTTGAAGAGTCTCCTCCCAATTATAAATAGGACCATTGTAATCAGTCTTAGACACCAAATTTTAGAGAGAAATTACTGATATTTCATAATATAGAAAACACAAATACTTGTGATAACAATTTCCAAAGAGATTTGAAGATCAAAGTTCATAGTTTGTTCTTGGAGTTACTTTGGAGAAAAGCAATAAAAGTGAAGTATTATTTCCAACATTTGCCTTCTACTTTCATCATAAGTTCTTCTTACTCTATTCTTTTATTTTAACTGCTTATATGTTATAGATGGCTAGTGAGTAAATCCCCCTTATTCTTGGGGTTGGAAACTCAAAAGCATATATGTTCATCATCTAAAAATGAAAAGTCTTGTCTTCTATCTTCATCTAAACAATTTCTTTATGTTATTCTCTAAATGCCTTACATTTTGGAGACATCCAAATTGTATGATTCAGTCAATTGAGAGAAGTACCTAGCGGAGAATCTCAATTGACGGAACAATATAAAGAAACTGGGTTCCATTGATCACGAAAGTAGTTCAACGGCCTAGGAATGTTCCTTTGATGGAAAATATGTCGACTCTCATTCTTAAAGGGTTCTTACTAATTATGGTCAATTAGAGATAAGCCGGAATGCCCGTTTGTGACAGGGCGGGAGCACCATAAACGGAAATCTCAAACAGTTAGGACATAATTAGTGAAGAATACAACACTACTTGCTTGACCGTGAGAAGTAGTGCAAGCCGAACGTATCATCCTTGCTTTTTATGAAAACCTTTATTTCTAAAATAATGACAATTTGATGAACAAGATTATGTGTATGATTTCCAATCCCGAGAATGCTTCGTTTTATAAGAGTTTAATTAAAGTACTTTCTGTTTATGTTCTTTCTATTTTCTAAAAACAATTTTTATCTTCCCCCCCCCCCCAATCTTTTCTATAATTTCTAAAGGCAAAAATATTTCCTAAGCAAACCCTGTCTCTGTGGGATCGACTCGTACTTGCACCCGCTATATTACAATAGCCCGTGCGCTTGCGGATATAAAATAAACCGTTAGGTTTCGAACGAACACCCACCCACACCCATACTAATCTCCACCCCCTACCCTACCCACCCCAGCTCTATCACCCTACCCCATCCTATCGTTTTCAACTTATCTCAGATTGTATTTTTTTCGAAAAATATTTTTCATTAATTCATCAAATACATGAAGATATTTTTCGGAAAATATTTTTCTTACCAAATAGCCGAAAATATATTTATGTCATTATTCGAAAAACAATTTCATTTTCTAAAAATCATTTTACGAGAAATCATTTTCGGAAATCATTATACGCGAAAAGGAGTGTTGTTCTTCGTATTTGTAAAATTATTTAATATATCCAATCATGTTTAAAGTTTTATATTTTTTTAAATGGGCGAATGACATTTTGGGCCCCAAAGTTTAGGGGGTGTTACTAAGATGGGTCACATTCTATCACTTATTACAATATAGGGTTCAAAGTTCATATTATGTTAACGTTTCAAGGTTTTTAACCAATTTTGTTAGAAAAAATCATTAAATAATCACGTATCATTTAACGGAGGATGTTTTTTAACACAACTTCTTTCGTTGTTGTTTTAATGCAAATTTAATGAAAATGAATTAAACATATGGTCTCTCAACTGATTTATAACTTTATAAAATTTCAGAAATACCCTTGTACCAAAAAAAAAACATTACCCCTGCTCGCTCCTCTCTCTCACACACACAATTTGTCTCTCTCTCTCTCTCTTTAACTTTCTCTCTCTACTCCCATCTTTTTCCTCATCTTCCATAACACAAAAACTTCTTCACTTCAGTTCACCACCCACCACCCAACAGTCCCCACCACCACCATAATTCACCACCCATTTCCTAAATCAAAAACAAAATTCTAAATTCAAGACCAAACACGAAACCCAATTTGAACACCAAGTTTGTAGGTGGAGCGATGGAATTCTGGTGGCCAATTTGAAAAAATATAAAATCAAATAAAATCGAAATGGGCAATAATAAAAAAAACAAGTAAAGAGAGAAAATTACAGGGAAAGAGCCATCAGATTCAACATGAATATTGGAAAGAAGGACCAAATTAACTCGAGCAACATAGTCGACGAGCGCAGCAGGCTGAAGTCCAACAATCAAGGGTCTTTCTCCTCCTCCAAACCCAATTTCACAATCTCCTCCTTGCCCTTGTTCAGTCTTAGTTTGCAGATCAGTCCCCACTTTTGTTATTGGATTTTCTTGGGGAAGATTGAGATTTGTTGGGAGTGAAACAGACTGGATGTAGGTGGAACGATGGATTTCTGGGGGCCAAGGTTGTGATCATGTGGAGAGTTCTGGTGGGGGGATTCGAATGGGTCTTTGTTCATTTGATTGACTATATATGGATTTTTTTTCTCAAATAATACATTTTTAAAATTTAATTTCCCAAAGTAACTTACAGTTCAAACTTTTCTTCAAAATGTCCCACTTTTTTAAACTCGCTACACCGTGTAGCGAGTTTAACTTTGACAGGTCAAACTCGCTACACCGTGTAGCGAGTTCCAAGTAATTAAGGCTTAACCGTTTGTCATCAATTAGGGAAATTAATTTTTGATAACTCGCTACACCGTGTAGCGAGTTTGACAGGTAAAAGTCAAACTCGCTACACCGTGTAGCGAGTTATCAAAAAACCCTTTTCCCCTTCAGACTTACGGTCTTCATTTTAAAACAACAAAAAAAATTTCTCAATCTCATCAGCCGCCGGGGAAGAAGAAGCCAAGAAGAAGGAGACATTTTGCCATTCAAATTCAAGGTTTTTATCATCAAAATTTCATAATTGTAAGTTTACATTTCTGTATTTTACTTCATTTTGTGTTGATTTAGCTTTGTGTTGATTATTTGTTTACTTGCAATTTAGGGATTTTTTTTACCTCAATTTATGATATATCTTGATCTTTCTAGGATAACAATGTAATGATGTACTGGGTTTGTCTAATTATTAATAATAATGAATTTGTCAACAAAAAAATGTAGGTCTATATTTGCTATTAAAATTGTTTGAACGTTAACTTTTCCAAATTGTATATTTAAACAAAAAAATGGATAATCATTTTGGGACGAAGAGAGTAAATACAAAGTAAAGAAAGGAATCACTACTAGAAACAGGCCTTTTACCGACGAAAATTTCCGTCGCTAATTCCCCAGATCCGTCGGTAAATGGGTATTACCGACCGAAATCGTCCGTCGGATTCCGTCGGTAATAATTGGTTGGTAATACCGACGGACCATTTACGTCGGTAATACCGGCGGATAGTCCGTCGGCAAACAGAAAATTCCGTCGGAAATCGTCCGTCGGCAAGAAGGTACGCCGGCCGGTTTGCCGGAGCCATCGCCGGGGGCTACCGACGGATATTTCCGTCGATAAATATTAAAATAATAAGATAATAAAATCCATTACCGATGGTTAAATCCGTCGGAAACCTTAAGTTTTACCGGCGGATATGTCCGTCGGAAATCTAAAACATTTCCGACGGAAATGTCTGTCGGTAGCGAGATTAATTTAATTTTTTATTATTTTTACCGACGGAAATTTCCGTCGGTAATTTGTCCAGATTTTAAAAAAAATTCTATTTTATTATTAAACCTCCTGTAAACCTGTCAAACCTGTTTTACACAAATTCCAACATACAAACTACAAACAAACTACAAAACAAACTACAAAACAAACTACAAAGAAACACAAACAACCTATTTCGCTTGAAACAACCATCCAAATCAAGCGAAACGGGAAAGGGGTAAGGGGTAATGGGAAAGGTAAAGGGAAAATGGGAAGGGGAAAGGGGAAAGGGGAAAGGGGAAGTTTGAACATCAAATAAAGGAAAACTGTATCCAACAACCAAAAGCGAAACGGAAAAGGGGAAAGGGAAAGGGGAAAAGGGGAAAGGGAAACTGTTTCGCTTGGGGAAAAGGGAAGGGAAAGGGAAAGGGAAGGGGAATCAAAATATGTTTGTTTGATTACATGCCAAATAAAATGAATGTTTAACTACCACGACCACGACCACGAGCGCTGCCGCTACCGCTACCACCGCCACTTCGCCTAAGGTATTGACCGACTGACTCATCAGAAGCATTACCGCTATTACGTTGCTGTGGTTGCAAATTCATGGTAGCCAAGTATTGTTGCATCTTAGTGCTGCTCGGTATTGCTCCAATATGCTCTGCACCTGGGTCTGCACCTGGGCCTCCACCTGGGCCTGCACCTGGCTCTGGATTTGCTCCACTTGCCTCTGAACCTCTCTGTTGACCCGATCATCAAACGGCTCTTGATCCACATGATGACTGCCAGAGGAAGAAGATGAAAAGTATTGCGTAGTAGGTCTGCGGAATGGCATGTTAAAATACCCAGCACCATGTCCTCCGAATCCAGGCAAGCGGTCTCCCTTTGGTTGCTTGTCTTGGAGGACAATGGCCGCCCAAAGCTTTTCACGAAAGGCGGGCTGCTCTGTGCTCTCAGGCGCCATACTTTCTTCTTCAATAGCCTCGTCACGAGCCCGCCTATCATACTCTTCCTGGAAAAAAAAATACATTATACACTATGGTAGAAAATAATATTTCTTTAACTAAATAATTTATAATTTACTAATAGAAAATACTATTAACACTTACATAAAGGGTCTGGTAATAAGGGTTGACCCATTGTGGCCCTGAACAAACTCAAATACATATAAGGATCAGTCATACATAACCACGGGGGAAGATTATACACTGTGACTATAACAGGCCAACATGAATAAGATTTTGCCCCTAGTCCAAATGGAGAAAACCCATCTGTACATATCCCCAGCCTTATGTTTCTAGGATCCGCAGCAAAATCAGGGTAAGTGGCATCAAAATGTTTCCATGCTTCACCGTCAGAAGGATGAGTCATCACACCCTCTTCACGAGGACACTCTTTGTGCCAACGCATGGATTCTGAGCTTTCTTTCAATGAATAAATTCGTTGCAACCTGGGAATTAGCGGCATATAACGCAACTGCGCCCAAGGCACGTTTTTCTTGTGCTTGGCACTACCATGGCGTGGTGGCTTATACCTACTAAGTCCACATATTGAACATGAATCGAGGCCCTCATTTTCCTTATAAAAAAGCATGCACTGATTCTTGCTAGCATCAATTTTAACATACCCAAGACCGATCTGTCCCACCAACATTTTCGTCTCATAAAAATTGTGAACCATATTATTTTCTTCGGGTAGCATCCGTTGTCCCCATGACATGATACGATCGTAAGTATGCTGGCTCATATTTGTATCAGCCTTGATAGTTAGAAGCTCAGTCACTTACTCTAACACTGTAGCCTTTGCACCAGGATGAATTTTCTCATTTACAGAGTCCATTAAATCCATAAACTTCTTTGCAACGGGATTTGGTGCCTCTGTTGGATTAGGGTTTCAATCAAACTCTGGGCCAGCCGCATTTCGAACCATATCATCCAAACCGACAGACGGCTCCTCTTCATCAATCAAATGTTCAGGTTCCATTGGCGGACCACGTGATACAGTAGGATGATTGCGAACACTTGTTTCAACCACATAACGCTCCCCGTGCGCTACCCATACCTTGTAACCATCAACAAACCCTGTCTCCAAAACATGTTTCTTTACCCATCCAACACTCAGATATTTTCTATTCTTACACTTTTTACAAGGACACCTAATCTTATCATCACGCATGCACTGGGGATGCGCTCTAGCAAACTCCACGAAATGTTCTAAACCTTCTAAGAATTGAGGTCTGACACCCCTTCTACCGAGATTACTACGATTATCCATCCAACTATGATCTTCTCCAGACATAATTAACTCCTGCATTTCATAATATATTAACAGTTTAGATGTAATTAACGCATTACAATTCCCTAAATTTGGATTACAAACTTAAAAGCAACAAGACACTTCATTTAGGTTTATTGATATCAAACCCTAACCCTAATTCACACCGGCTTCTCTTTCTCAGCGTCTCTCTCCAAGCAATTTCTACCCCAACTTCACATGTTTTGCGAAGCAACCGTGAGATTGAGGGCAACACCGCCAGCTTTCAAGCTCATGAGGAAGATTCTGTAATCAGGATCTTGGGTAAATGGAAGGTGGAGATTGAAAAAATTGGAGGAAAGTTCTGTTTTCTCTTCACTGGTGTTATACTGTTACCTTGTTTTTACTTGTGACCGTATAACACCAGTGAAGAGAAAACAGACACTGTCACAAACATGGCTGTGATATTTGAGATCCTTAGAGAGAAGAGGACAGTGAAACTGGAAAAACTCTTATTAAACAGAAAATCCTTTGCTCAAACAGTAGAGAACTTATTTGCTCTATCTTTTTTGATCAAAGAAGGACGGATTTTGATAGCTGTGGGTGAGAAAGGCTCTCATCTTATTTATATATATACATATATGTATATTTTTATTTTATTTTTTATTTTTATTTTTATTTTTATTTTATTTTTTATTTTATTTTTATTTTATTTTTTATTATTATATTTATTATTATTATTATTATTATTTATTATTTATTATTATTATTATTATATTTTATTTTATTATTATTTATTTATTTTATTTATTTATTTATTTATTTGTTTTACTTATTTATTTATTTTTTTCCAACAACCTTTTCACACGATGACATATGAGGATTCATGTTAGCCGACCCTAAATTATTTTGGGACTAAGGCTTTGTTGTTGTTGTTGATGATTAGGAGTCTAATTCCTTAACAATACTTCCATCCAAGTCTTCCTAATTTTAGACATTTACCCCCTCCCTCCCCCTTTGACTTTACACAAGCCATCTAATACAAATTAAGAGTAAATAGTTGACTGCTTGATCAAAAAGTGTGATCCGACCTAAGGTGCATCTAGGGTGCCAGGATTGATATCGGGCGCTCAAACGTAGGCGAGATACATCACCGTCCGCGATGCCATCAATCGCCCCAAAATGAGATCTAGAACTAGTGAGGTAGTGTGCGGCAGATTATACATAACCCAATAATTCTAATTCAAAACAACATTTTCACCAAATTAGCACCAACTTCATAAATCTACATATACCCACATACATAAACATGGCAGCCATGAAAAAACAACTTACACATACCAAGTTATAGATTCTCATATGGGATAAGTGCTTCAACATTATAAACTACAAGATCATCCTTTGATCAACCAAAAAAGACGCATAATAAAATCAAACATAATAAAATAAATGAATCAAAAATTATAAGATGGATCATAACCACTGAAAACAGAAAAAATAAAATGTGTTTGACAACCATTTTTATTCCATTATCTTTCCTCAAAACTATTTTTCCAATTTTCCCTATTCATTCACTTTTCTTTTCATGTCAATGTTGTTGATTATTCCCTCCCAAATAGTTGTTGTTATGGAACTTCCCCACAATAATGATTTATACAGGAATTCATACCAAGTAATCACTATTTTAAAAAATTATCAAATTATTATCAAATTGATTTCACCCATGTCAAATGAATTATCAAATTGTTATCACCCATGTCAAATTCAAAGCCCCCATTAGACTTCCCAGTCAACTTCTCTTTCAAATGCTCCAAATCAATGGTTACCAGCAAAAGTCAACTTGGATTTAGGGCATTAGAAAGATTCATAATTCCCACGGAAGCAAGAACAATAGAAATGAATAAAGAGGGTAGGTCAATTATCTACAATATGTGACAAATGAGAGAGAGAGAAAGTGAGAGAGAAATCGAGTGAGAGAGAGAAAGAGATTGAGAGAGAGAAGGATGGCTTACCGGCGACGGCAAAGGCGAACGGCGAATGGAAAGAGACGGCGGCGACGGCGTGTTCTTGGTGAATTACTGATGAGAGAGAGAGAAAGTGAGAGAGAAATCGAGTAAGAGAGAGAAAGTGATTGAGAGAGAGAAAGAGGGCTTACCGGCGACGGCGAGGCTCGGCGGCGACGGCTTCTGACGTAAGGGTTCGCGTACTGAGGAAGGAGGCGTAATTAAAATGAAGCGTAATTAAAAATGGGGAATTTTTGCGTATATATATATATATGGCTTTGTTATCGACGGAAGTTCATCAATTACCGACGGACAAAACGAAATTTAAAAAAAAAAATCTCGGTAAATTAAAATTATTTTTCGTCGGTAAATGATTATTTTCCGTCGGTATTACCGACGGACTCCGTCCGTCGGTAAAAGTCCGTCGGTAAAGGCCCTGTTTCTAGTAGTGAATATGTAAGCATCAAACATGATGAATGTTAAGATATACAAGGAAAACTGTAAATAAAACTCTCTCTCTCTCTCTCTCTCTCTCTCTCTCTCTCTCTCTCTCTCTCTCTCTCTCTCTCTCTCTCTCTCTCTCTCTCTCTCTCTCTCTCTCTCTCTCTCTCTCTCTCTCTCTCTCTCTCTCTCTCTCTCTCTCTCTCTCTCTCTCTCTCTCTTTTTGCTTCTCTTCCTTGTTTTGGCCTTGAACCACAATCATATGGTTGATACTTGCCCAGTTTCTATTTGAACATTGGTACTCGGTCCATCTTAGTATCTTTATTTTTAGGTTGTTCAAAAAGACCACTTTCTAATATTTCCTTTTGTAGATGGTTACTTGTACCATTGAACCTTGACCTAATTGATTCTTGATCGATGGTTCCACTGCCATTTGTACAACATTAAAATGTTCAAAATGTACCTACTATAACCACGTACCTATAAAGTATTTAGTCAACCTTATTTCAAAAGAACAATTTACTTATTTCAAAAGAAGTACTTATAAGGTATATAGGTTGGAAACCAGCACAGCCGAGGTGATTCGTATTCAACCACGTAATCACTTTCACGTATGAATTAAACATACGAGGCAGCTGTATGAGTTGATATACAGTGTGGCGGGTAGAACAATAACCACGTACCTATAAAGTATTTAGTCAACCTTACTATTCAAGAAAGTCAAATTTTAGTGACGTAGCAATACTTGTACTAGCATTATTTCATATTTATTATTCTTATGCTTATGCTTAGATCGATCCTTTGTATTTTGGTATCAGAGCCTTATATTCAACAAGGTTATCTAATTAGCTCAATTTATTAATCGGGATCAAAACCCGTTGAAAACATTTATAAACATAATATCTAGACTTCCTATGTAGGATAATATAAGTTTCAAATTTGTAACCATCCACTACGAGAAACCATTGTACGATCAACCATTGTAAACAAGTGTTCTGTAATTATACAAAGTGAGTATTTCTTATGTATACTTATGATTTAAATTATTCAACAATCTTTCAATGTTTTATAGTTATTAAACAATTTACTTATTTCAAAAGAACAATTTACTTATTTCAAAAGAAGTACTTATAAGGTATATAGGTTGGAAACCAGCACAACCGACGTGATTCATATTCAACCACGTAATCACTTTCACGTATGAATTAAACATACGAGGCAGCCGTATGAGTTGATATACAGTGTGGCGGGTAGAACAATAACCACGTACCTATAAAGTATTTAGTCAACCTTACTATTCAAAAAGTCAAATTTTACTATCTCGTATATTTTATAGTTATTAAACAATTTACTTATTTCAAAAGAATAATTTACTTATTTCAAAAGAATAATTTACTTATTTCAAAAAAAGTACTTATAAGGTATATAGGTTGGAAACCAGCACAGCCGAGGTGATTCGTATTCAACCACGTAATCACTTTCACGTATGAATTAAACATACGAGGTAGCTGTATGAGTTGATATACAGTGTGGTGGGTAGAACAATAACCACGTACCTATAAAGTATTTAGGAAATAATGAATATAGAAGAAATACAGTTTACAAAAAATAATTATTAATTACCAACCTTGATATTGAAATAAACAGATGGATTCCTTCATTGATCCTGGGCCTATCGATAGCTCTGTTCTGACCCAGCATGAGAACCATAGAGCTCGATTTATTTGGGCCGATGTAGAGGTTGCTAGTCCGCTGTCATTTAGTCGTGGTGCCTCCTTGCTGGACGTATTAGCTCCTAGGATATTGTCCAGACTAGCCGAGTGCGGCTTTAGTGGAGTTCACTACATAGGGAGAGTTCAGTACGATTATGGGTTGCTGAAGGATTTGATCGAGAGATGGCATCCGGACCCATACATTCCACCTTCCGGTTGGTGAGATGACGATCACCCTAGAGGATATCGACATGATATCCGAGTTGCCGATTGATGGGGATGCTATTACTGATGCTGGCATCCCAGCACATTTAGAATGGCTGGAAAGGAAATGCCAGTTTTATTAAAGGTGAAATCGCTACACCATGTAGCGATTTTCATTAAAGGTAAAATCGCTACATGGTGTAGCGAGTTTAGGTCAGACTTTGTCTCCACCAGTCCCACTTCAATTCAAATTTCTTATTTTCATTTTTTTGAGGTTAGCCACGAAGGTATTTTGAGCAATAAATATAGGCTAATTTAGTTATCCTAATGAATATCTAAAAACTGTTATTTGTAGTACATATAATGGTGTATCAATAACAAGTTTTAAATTTTCATTTGGATAATTAAATTAATTTCAAATTATTGCTCAAAATACCTTCGTGCTAACATCAAAAAAGATAGGACCCTTGAAGTGGGATGGAGGTAGTAATATATTCAACGTCATCTCTTCTTCATGAATTATTATGTTTTTGTTTACAAACTTTTTTTTTATTTTACATGTGTTGCTGAATTATATTTCTGTTTAAAAACTTTTTTTTTACATGTGTTAAAAAGAATGATGACAGAAAAAATTGCAACGAAATCAAACACAAACTGTACCAAATAATTTTAAAAAACTAAAATAATATCAAAATAAATATAATCAAGTTAGAGACCACACCCCGGTCACATAGAAAATCTTACATTAATTAATTCAAACATTTAGGAAATTCAAGTAAACCAAATGAGCTTAGCATTCACTTAACTTCATTATTCTTAGGAAATACCTACAAAACAAATGAGATTAACATCATTTACTATATGATTCCAATAATTTAGCAAAAATAAAAAAATATGTACCTTGAAGACATTAGAGAGTGTGATGTTAAGATAACGTGTTGATCGTGATGTGTTGGGGGCAAAAACAGCAACCTAAATATTTCAAAACAAACAATTAGATGGAAGTATTAATGATGATTCCAAAGTGTACTGACTTTCACTATTTAATATATCATACCTTCTGAAGTATCAGAACAGAACCGACAGATATATCATTTGCAAATTCACTCTCAGTTAACACTTTTCGATGAATCGAAGCATCTATGGTATCCGTAGGATCCTAATAATTTTATCCCAGTTAGTAACTCAAAACACATTTCACCTATGATAGAAAGCATACTAAGCTCATATCCTAACCTTTAAAGTCACCCAGAGATCACCAAAACCATTTGGTATGCAGGACTTGATAACGGAAACAACCTAATAGAACATACATAAATGTAAACAATCAATTATCTTTACACACATTTAACTATAATTAATCTTGATATTATACATGATCCACCCTCTCAATATTATGGCATTTCTTCTTGATAGAGCTCAACGGATAATATGTACCGGCTTCAGTGAGAAATTCCATTGCAGAGAGCCAAGGACCGTTTTGGAAAGCTTCATCCTGCACCGAATCTTCAATCGCTCTCCGTATATACTCTTGGGTTGCGATCGGGGTTTCTTGCGAAGATAAGCTCTGACGGTCGACATTTTTCTGGAGCATGGCGGACTCTACGGCACCGGCGGGACCAGTAATAACACGCGTTGAAGAGGAGGATTGAGAAGATTGAGAATTGGGACGGCGGAAAAAAACGCTGCTCTCTTGGATCCATTTTTTGTGTTTAATCGAATTTTGATTGAGAAGATTGACGGTTGCGAGGAGGATATGTGAAAATGAATGAACGAGGGATTGGAGGATAATGAATCTGAAAAAGTTTATCTAGGAAAAAAAAAAAAGGAAAATCGCTACACCGTGTAGCGAGTTTGACTGTAACAGGTCAAACTCGCTACACGATGTAGCGGGTTTTCCTTTAATTAATTGACCTAATTAATCACAAACTGGCAAACCTAATTACTTGGAACTCGCTACACCGTGTAGCGAGTTTCAAAAAGTGGGACATTTTGAAAAAAAGTTTGAACAATAAGTCACTTTGGTAAATAAAATTTTAAAACTGAATTAATTGAGAAAAAAATCCTATACTCCCTCTGTCCCAGCCCATGCTTCTCACTTTTTTCAAATCACGCAAATTAAGAAAATGGGTGGGAAGAAAAAATGTTGTGAGTGTAATAGTGAATTTGGAGAGAAATTAGTGGAGGAAATAGTAAATTTGAAAAGTGTTGTGAGTGTAATAGTGAATTAGGAGAGAGAATGAGTGGAGGAAATAGTAAAGATTCTTTGTCAAAAGAGAAAAGGTAAAGCTTTTAATGGAACACCCAAAATGGCGAAAAGTGAAGATTGGACTGGGACGGAGGGAGTATATGTTTCCATTTGAAATTTCAGATTCTAGAGTTTGATTTTGAGTTTGATTTTTTATTTGATTTTAAAATTTTTGTGTTATGAAAGATGAGGAAGAAGATGGGGTAGAGAGAGAAAGTTAAGAGAGAGAGAGAGACAGAGACAGAGACAAAGTGTGTGTGTAAGAGGTGAGAGCATGGGTAATGTTTTTTTGTTGGTACAAGGGTAGTTCTGAAAATTTATAAATTTATAAATCAGTTGAGGGACCATATGGTTAATTTATTTTCATTTATTTGCATTAAAACAACAACAAAAGAATTTGTGTTAAAAAACATTCTACGTTAAGTGACACGTGACTTGCACATGATCATTTAACGGATTTTTCTAACGAAATTGGTTAAAAACCCTGAAACGTCAACAAAATATGAACTTTCTACCATATATTGTAATTAGTGATATAATGAGGCCCATTTTAGAAGCACCACCTAAACTTTGTTGCCCAAAATGTCATTCGCCCTTTTTAAATAATACAACATTATAAAATACAATTATAATTGCGGTATGTGGTAATGGCCAAACAGGTTGGCCCATCCCGGCCCGATCCGTACGGACCAACCCGCGAGCTGGACGGGTTGAAGCTCGTGAGCCCGTGTGATGAAACGGGCCTAAATTCGGCCCGGCTCGGCCCATTTCAAATGTCCAAGCCCGCCCGTTTGGCACGGATATGAAGATCTTCGAGCCAAAAGGGTTTTCCTATTTTTTTGATTTAAAAAAAACCAGAAAAATATGAAAAAAATAATAAGTAATTTAGTATTTAATAGGCTATTTTTTAAAATATAAATCACTTAGACATAAGAAAATTAGTTGTTTTATATATAAAAAAAGATATAAAAAAACTAAACAAATGAAAGTATATAAAAGAAAAGAGGGACGGACTACCATTTATTTTTATTTTATTTTTTAAAATTTTTATTAAGTAGGAAATAATATTTTAGACTTTTTATTACTGATATTTTTTACAAAAAGATATATAAAAAAGAGATAAAAAAAACTAAACAAATGGAAGTATATAAAAGAAAAGAGGGACAGACTATCCTTTATTTATTTTTTATTTTTTATTAATTTTTTATAAACTTGGAAATAATATTTTAGACTTTTTTTATTACTGATATTTTTTACAAATAGGTATATAAAAAAGATAAAAATTAAACAAATGAAAGTATATAAAATAAAAGAGGAACGGACTATTCTTTATTTTTATTTTATTTTTAAAATTTTTATTGACTAGAAAATAATATTTTAGACTTTTTTTATTACTGGTATTTTTTACAAAAAGGTATATAAAAAAAGATAAAAAAAAAAAACTAAACAAATGAAATTATATAAAAGAAAAGAGGAACGGACTACCCTTTATTTATTTTTATTTTTATTAATTTTTTATTGACTAGGAAATAATATTTTAGATTTATTTTATTATTGATATTTTTTACAAAAAGGTATATAAAAAAAGATAAAAAAAATTAAACAAATGAAAGTATATAAAAGAAAAGAGGGACGGACTACTTTTTATTTATTTTTATTTTTTATTAATTTTTTATTGACTAAGAAATAATATTTTAGACTTTTTTTATTACTGATATTTTTTACAAATAGGTATATAAAAAAATATTTAAAAAAAAACTAAACAAATGAAAGTATATAAAATAAAAGAGGGACGGACTACCCTTTATTTATTTTTATTTTTTATTAACTTTTTATTGACTAGAAAATAATATTTTAGACATTTACAAAAACAGGTCCGTACGGACCTCCCTGATCCACGGGTCACGGTTCAACGGATCTTCCGATTCGCGGGCCAAAGCCCGATTCGTACAGACATCTCTGGTCCTGATCTGTGTCATATACGAAACGGGGCCAAACGAATAACGAGACACGAACTAGACTGATCAAACGGGCTGCAAGCCACGAACCGAACGAACCGAGCGAACCGCCCAAGGACCTGGGACCAATATGGCCATCTCCAACGGGTATGTTATATAATTTGGAGTAGGTCTGCTGAGAAACGCGTTTCTCCATAACTATGGAGAAACGTGTTTTTAATTGCCAGAAGCTATGCGTTTGATAACCAGAAGAAAATTTCTGGATATCAGTCTCAAAGGGTTCTGGATATCCAGAAGCTTTGGAACGGATATCCAGAAGCCTTTGGGCGGATATCCAGAAAAAATAGATTTGAAGCCAAATTCAAGGCCAAGACCAGAAATTGCTTATTGAAGGTTTACGGATATCCGAAACCTTCAAATGTATATCCGAAACCATCAAATGAATATCCGTAAACATTTTGAAAGTTTCGGATATTCATTTGAAGGTTTCTAGATATCCGTAAACCTTCAAATGTATATCCGAAAACCATCAAATGAATATCCAAACATTTTGAAAGTTTCGGATATCATTTTGAAGGTTTCTGATATCACTTTCATGTCTTCGGATATCCGTAAGCCTTCGCCGCATTGTCGCGCGACAAGTCGGGCCCCGTTTCTCCATAAGTTACGGAGAAACGCATTTCTCCCCAGATTTTGTGTATAATTTGACACACGTGGGCAACAACACTGTTGAACTAAATTAAACTCCTGGTTTAACAGTATTGTTTGTTGAACAAGTTCACGTTTAGTTTTTATTTTTTCAATAGTTTGATATCATTAAAGAAAATTGTTATCGTATTATAAATTTTTATGGAGTCTATTACAGATATATTGGCATGTCTATTATAAATTTCTATAAAGTTTCACAACTATTGAAATTTATTATAAAATATAATACACGCTTATTTAAAAGATTGTTATAGACATTCCGCATCATCATCTGTTAGATCACCCGTCATATACGCCATGCGTCATCTGATAGTAAACTAATGCATCCGAATATCGCTCATTGAATAGGCCTTCGATCACATACGTTTAATTTATGAACTTTTTTTTTTTTTAATTCGTTGAAAGAAAAATCAACCGTTGAGATTGAAGAGTTGACATGAAGTAGATAGGTGTGGGACCCACCTGCGAGGTCGGTGATGATTTGATGTGACGAATCGTAATAAAGTGGGTCTCACCCTGTTTGGGTTAATACTAACCAAATTGGATTCTTAAAGAAAGTGGTGAGTTGTGATGGGCAAGGGAAAAAGGTCCAATAGGAGTCCAGATCAACACGTGGGGGTTCAACGAAAGGGACAACTACATTGTGTAGGCAGTGTGTTTTACGGCCCAGGCCCACCCAATTCAAACAAAATACTCCCTCCGTTTATTTACATGATTTTCAATTACTGTTCTCACGTAAATTAAGGAGGAAATATTATATTGAAAATGTTGTGAGTGTGAAAATAAAATAGGAAAGAGAATGAGTGGAGGGAATAGTAAATTATAATGGTGTTGTGAGTATTAAAATAATGTAGGAGAGAGAATAAGTGGAGGAAATAGTAAAAATTCTTTTTCATATTAGGTAAAAAAACAAAGTGTGAACCATGTAAATGAACGCCCAAAATAAAAAGTGTGAACCATGTAAATGGACGGAGGGAGCAAAGGTCTGTTAATCCTAACTTTCCTAACCTTATTTACACCGTTCCAAATGATAAATTCATGTCTCGTTCTCGATAACGTTAGAATTTGATTTCTATTTTTGCCTTTTTCTAATTTAAAATATTCTTTTAAAAAAAAACTCTATTATATTGAAAAAACGTTAGAACTCGATTCCTCATTTTGCCTCCTTTTGATTTGAAATATCTTTAAAAAAAAAACTATTATATCGAAATTTTATTTTTAAAAAAATAATATTAATTTAGTTAATATTTTAAAAAAATATTTTTTAAAAAAAAAGAAACTCCATAAAAAACGCAACATTTATCTCAACAAGGAAAATTTCAAATTTGCTCTCTATCATAAAGAATATTTTTTTTAAAAAAAAATTGATATTTATTTAAAAACAGATAGAGTATATTTTTAAAATGAAAGAGAAATATTAGACATTTATTGTCCACTGCTCCATCTACTCTAATTTGAGTAATTTGCCTAGAGTTTGAACAAAATTTAATTGAAATAATTTTCAATCTATGGAACGGACTTAACCTCCATTTTCGCAAAAGGTAAGGTACTAACTAGTTACTAACTTAGATATCGTACTTTTAAAATGAATTTCAAATAAGACATTGGACTAAATTTTTAACTAACGTCGTTAAAAAACCTAACGAACTTGTCAACATCGTTTGATAATAATAATAATAATAATAATAATAATAATAATAATAATAATAATAATAATAATAATAATAATAATAATAATAAAAAAAAAAAATAATAATAATAAATAAAATAAAAAAAAAATAAAAAAATAAATAATAAATAATAATACTAATAAAATATTAATAATAATAATAATATAATAAAATAATAATAAAATAATTAAAATAATTAAAATAATAATAATAATAATAATAATAATAATAATAATAATTTATATATTTTTTATACGGGGCGAAGGGAGTATATGTTATCAAGGGAAAGAATCGTTGTAATCTGGAACAAATTTTCTTAAGATGGTGCAAATTTTTTTTGGTCTAAATTTTCGGTCCTTCCAAAACGAATAATAATAAAAATATATATTTTTTTATTTTTTATTAAAAACAAATTTTATAAAAATATGATAATTCATTTTGAGACGGAGGATTTATAACAATTCAATTTGGGAATGAGAAGGTATGCGCACTATAAAATATGATTATGATTATTATTATTATTATTATTATTATTATTATTATTATTATTATTATTATTATTATTATTATTATTATTATTTATTTTTATATATATACTCCCTCCGTCCCAGACCAAGGGTATATGGGGGGAATTTCACGTTTCTTAAGAAATTTTTTAAAAAATAAATAAAAATTAAATGTGAGATAGGGAATAGTAATTAAATGTGTGGTAGGAAATATGAGAGATAATGTAAATGTTAAATGTGTGGTAGGGAATAGGAGAGAGAATGTAAAAGTTAAAAATATTTAATAGGAAAGAGAATGAGTGGGAGGAATAGTAGTTAAATGTGTGGTAGGAAATAGGAGAGAGAATGTATAAGGATATAATGAATGGTTTTTTTGTAAATATATGAAGATGATAAGGGTATTAATATATTCAAAAACTTGCCTTTTTTGAAAATGAACTCTTGGTCTGGGGGTCCCAAAAAGGAAAGATGAACCCTTGGTCTGGGACGGAGGGAGTATTTTTTTATTATTATTTATTTATTAATTATTATTATTATTATTATTATTATTATTATTATTATTATTATTATTATTATTATTATTATTATTATTATTATTATTATTATTATTATTATTATTATTATTATTATTATCATAAAACGAGGTTGACAAGTCCGTTAGGTTTTTTAACGACGTTAGTTAAAAAAATTGGTCCAATATCTTATTTGAAATTAATTTTGAAAGTACGATACCTAAGTCAATATCTAGTTAGTACGTTACCCTATTTGATAAAAAAAAAAGGAACGTACGTTACCCTATTATTATTATTATTATTAATTTAGTTAACTTCGTTTTGTTTCATTATTGAGTTAACTGTGTTATACTCAATTGTTTTACAAGTCTCCTTAGTGTTTGACTCGATAAATTGACTAAATTTATCTCATAAGATTTACTTCCTCCGTTCCAGGTGAGTGTACCAAAATTTTAAAGATAATAACTAAATAATAGTATAATAAAAGAAAAGAGAATGAATGAAAGTGATAATGTGAGTATGGAAAGTAAATTAGAAGCGAGAATAAGTGGGAGAATAATAAGTAGATTGTTTTGTAATTATGACAAGTGAGTCCCATTAAATATAAAATTATAAAAATTATGTCAATTTTTATTGTCTACATACACATGGAGCAGAGACGAAAAGAAAATAAATTTGCATGAGACTCATGTGAAACGGAGGGAGTACATTAAAAAAAAAAAAAAAACTATAAAAAAGCTTTTGACATTTGTGGATTGTCGTTAGCTAAAAAAAGAAACTTATATAAAAGAGTCGATAGAGGCTGGTGCTCACTTTGCAAAAATGCCCAAACGATTTAAAAAAAAAAAAATGAAATTGAGACCCTAATACCATCTTCAATACTCCCTCCGTCCCAATCCGTCCCAATAGAAGCTGCCCGTTTTTTGCCTTGTACGCAAATTAATAAAATAGGTGGGAAGAAAAAATGTTGTGAGTGTAATTTGAAAATAGGAGAGAGAATGAGTGGAGGGAATAGTAAATTATAATAGTGTTGTGAGTATTAAAATAATGTAGGAGAGAGAATGAGTGGAGGAAATAGTAAAGATTCTTTTGCCAAAAAAGGAAAGTGAAAGCTATTAACGGGACACCCAAAATGACAAAATGGAAAGCTACTATTGAGACGGAGGAGTATGTGCCAAACCTTGCATCATCGCCAATTTAGAGTAGAAAATGATATTTGACAGCGACATCAAACCTTACGCTATTTTGGTGCGGATCAATTCATGCATCAAATTTGACAAGTAAATCTCGCGCTATCGCTAACCCCTTTTTTTCTTTCTTTTTTCTTTTCTTTTTTAACTTGAAATCGATCACATAAAATACTTTGTACTTGGTAGTAATTAGGAAACCTTGTGTAGATAGCTTGATTTGTTTCCTAGTAGTAGAGTATATTTTAATTGGTTTTCTAGTTGTAAAATAATTTTATTTTATACAAAATGAGTAATCATTTTTAAATAGAGGCTTTGACCAATAAGTCATTTTGCCAAATGAATATTATATTTAATAACTACATTTTCAAATCTCGTTAATAAGTCTCTGGATCGTTTTGTCTCTGTCACTCTATTTTTCACAGATGTGTGATTTCACAGTTATGTGATTTCTCAATTTGTGATTAAACAGTTATGTAATTTCACAATTATAATAAATTGATTTCATCTCAAAATTTTAAATGCAATATCTCAAAATCAAAAATCAAAAAAATAATCTGAAACTAACGTATTAATCATATTGTCAAAATGAATTAAACAAGTACATTTAAGATATGATTCAAATTTTAAAAATAAAAATTTCATTTTACTTGTAAAAAAATTGATTTTTTTTTCATTTCTCAATTGATTTCGCAGTCGTATGATTTCACATTTGTTTGATTTCACATTTATATTATTACATTGTTGTGTCATTTTCATTTTCACTCGTAAAATTATTTCTCAATTGATTTCACAGTTGTATAATTGTACAGTTGAGTTGTGTGATTTCACAGTTGTGTAATGTTATATGCCCTTTAAACAGTTGAGAAATCAATGTATTATAATTGTTACTCAATTTCTTATATGTTTATATTAAAAAAAATATATATAAAAAACTAAGTCATTTATTTCTTATTTGTTAATAATTGAGTATAAAAATTAATAAATTCATCTTTCAAATTTTTCACAATTGATGAATCAATTTCTTGGTTGCTTAATGGTAACAATAAATTTGTTGTCACGTAACCTTAGGAATAAATAACATAGATAAATAATTTACGATTGTGTGATTTCATTGTTGTGTGATTTAATGTGCCCTTTCAACAATTGAGAACTCAATTTATCATGTACCCTTTAAAAAAAAATCACTTTTAAAATTGATACATTCATGTCTCACTTTGTTTCACACTTTTGGACGGAATTCGCTCTGATACCATTCGTAACAAGCCGACCCTAAAAGTCCGATATGCTAAATAAGCATCACGCACCGGCTTACTGAGCAAAGATAATTTAGGTCCAAGTAGCGTACCTAAGGTATACATAATTTTATAAATGTTATTGTTGATCAATGATAGCTTCGCGGTCTTATAAATAACAAAATAAACTCCCACACCTACTCAATGTGGGATGGGGTATTATACACGCGGTCGCACATGAGACCGCTTGTTTTAGATGCACAAATTATCTTTAGCAAAACTTCAAATTAAAATTGTGTGAGCTTTCTACCAATTTTGGAGCTTATTTACGGAGGGCCAAAATGATCGGAAATGTTTCGCAAAAAGTGGGCATCGAACAATATTATAAGAATTGGTACCGAAAATCCCCTAAGCTGTGCAAGATATAATTCGGTTCGAGTTCAGCATCTTAAATTAGCTATCTCTTAGAAGAGGGTAGTGACCTCGGTCTTTGACCTCTGGATCTCTACAAAAACGCGATTAAATTACAATACATAACTTCAAAATAAAATTGTTTCATACGCGATTACAATGCAAAAATTTAAATTATATTTGTCTCTTACTGCATTTTCAACAATAACATCAACATGTCCCCTAAAATCCACATTTAATCAACATAATCAAAATATATTAATCCTAAAATCAAAGTTTTGAAAATCACGTTATTTTCCTCAATCTGAAAAATAAAAAAAAATAAAAGTTTCTCCTCAAATACAAGCCCTAAATCGATTAAAAATCAAATCTGGAAAAATAATAAAAAAATAAAAATCAAGCCTATAGTCGGAGATTAATTGTGGCTGCAAATTTGAGGTTTCTGAATATTTGGAAACATAGTTTCATCGGAGATCAATTGCGTATTTTGTATGTCTATTGTAGTGATCTAGAAACTGTTACAAACGTTGATCGTCTGTATCTGCATCTTGATTTCATTATAATAATAAGATATGTTTTTCCTGTTTCCACAAATGTGAACATAACTAACGAAAGTTGGTGAATAACGTAAATATTTGTATTCTTGTTTTTAAGTTCATTATTATATGTAGTTTTCTCTATCCGATTACAACAAAATGGAATGAGACTATTAAGGTGGCGAAGAAAGGGTGAGATGGGCATTGATGGAATTAGGTTTTAGGTGAAATTAATATGAGGATGGAAGGAAGAAGGATAATTGAGGTATTAAAGCAAAGAAGTAAAAGTGAATGGTCACTTTCCGTTATAAGTGGGGGTGGCTCTGTTTCTGGCTTCTTTACCCGTGAGGACCGTAATGTCCCTTTCCTTTACCTGCACTGCATTCACCACAAAAATCATAAAAGCAAATGCACTCCTTCTTTCTCTCTTTTCTTACATTATACTCCCTCCATGTTTCGACCGATAGTTCAAAAAATGAAGTAATTAAAAAAAAAAAGAAAAAAGTAACTTTTTGTAACATTTTGAACTTACGACCGGAACCATTGGTGGACCTATGTGGAGTCTAATGGGGCCGTGGCCACCCGCTCGTCTTAAAAATAAATAATTTACTATTGCAATATTTGTAAAAGTTAGGAGTGTTAGTGCAATATATTAAACTTTGCTCTCCGAGTGAAAAAAATACACTTAATTTTTTTCCCTTTTATATTAATAAAAATAATAATCTGTTTTTGCCACTGATCGGAACAAACGGAGGGAGTATTCATATTCACAGGTGGGGGTGGGGGTGGGGGTGGGGGTGGGGGTGGAGGTTTGTTCTAGAAAGATGACAGGGAAGGACCATTGTAACAACAGAGGCAGAGGTGGTTGGTTAGCTGTACGTTTATGGATGTCAACTTGTACCCAATAACAATCAATCCAATACTACCTCCTACAAAAGAAAAATCTGTTTTTTCCATCAGTTTTTAGTTGTCTGTCTGCCTTCTTACACATGTAAGTACACAAAGTACAATACACTCCGCGTTACCACCGTGGGACTGGGACCATCCCTACACGTTCACGTTACTTGTCAACAAAATAACGTAATGTAACAGTCTCATTTACATAAAGAAGGATACTGTCCCAAATAGCATTATTAGAGTGTCCTTAAATCTATAATCCAGGAAATTATGAGAAACAAAACTACTTATGTTTTTACCATATTATTTGTTAAATATGCTTTTACATATTCAAGTGTTGATGTCTTAGGTGTACAAAACTGAAACATAGGGGAAATAAGACAAGGCATGGGGAAAATTGTAATATAATTAAGATAGAAACATTCCAGCAGACAAGTCAACAGTTTGTCAACAATAATGAATGAGTGCACATGGACATGGACCTCATTGGCAGTGTGTAGCTAAGATAATGTACATGACAACACAATGCATTTAACTAACTGTACATCGTGAGGGCCATTTCAAAATTATATTCCCTTTCTCAAAAAATAAATACAAATATGCCAAAGTTTCTTTTTGTGATATCCGCGTGCCTCATATGTTAAAGAATTTTTTTTTATGGTACGAAAATTAGGCTTACACTGATACATGGTTAAGTGCTGTACTGTGAAATAATGCCACATTTATAAGATGAATGTGGCGGAGATGCATATACTGCGATAGATATATGAGCATATAAGAAAGGATCAATTGAGTAATGAAGTTTGATGATGCAGCAAACGGTCCAGATCAGCCTTAGTCCAACAGTTAGGTTGATCTCCAGGTAGTAGACCTGAAACCACGAACAAACGACTAGCCGGGTTGACCTCCGACTAAAAACCTCCGGCGTGATGATGAGATAACGTGTATTAGGCTTATAAACTCAATTGAATAATGTAATTACTCAAATAGCAAATAAGACATTGCCCTTGAACGTTGGAAGTTGTTAGGTATTTATAGTGTTGATATATGATCGTGTAGAATCCCTAAAATCACGGGAATAATGTTGGCGCAACTGACTCCGAGAGATTAGGAGACGGTTATAAATGACGACGTGGGTTGGTACACGTGTTGGTAAGTCGAGATCGATTGAATGGCTACGTGCGACCTGACTTTGTGTTTTGGCTTGATAATAATTGTACAAGTATATGATCGTATGTCGGACGAAGCTAGGTCGGGACCACTGAGGGTCGGACAATGAACTAGGTCGACTGATCGATGCTGGGCCGTTGGCAAGGTAGCAATTGAGCCGGCCCGTTCAATAGAGTAAATTGGTGACCAGAGTATTGGGCTTCATTTGTTGGGCCTGACCCGTCATATTTATTCCGTTCAGTAGCTCCCAACTTTCTGAGTTTACTTTGTTGACCAGAAAGTTATGAAAAATTTGTGGAGCCTTACATAGCTCGCTGTTGGATGGTCGACTGGGTTGACGTGGCCTGATCTCGACCATTGACTTTTTTGACTGTTGGATGCGTTGAAGCGCCGTAATTCCGTAGTGATTACATGATGCCGACGTTTGGACATTCATCTTGGGAATCGTTGCTGGCATTAATTGACGGAGTTAACCGTTATATCTCCTACCCTTTCCAATTCTGGAAGGGATTTGGAAACATATAAAAAGGAAAATCCATTTCCTTTCAGAATTTTACAAACCCTAAACTCTCAAAAAGCCCTCAACAAGAACAAAAGGCAAACGCTATCGATTTTCCGGCGTAATCGAGCGTTCCGTTTCGTCTTTGAGCTCTCTCTCCTTCGAATTAACCAAGGTACCCTTCGATTTCTCTGTAGTTAGGTTTAATTTCAAGCTTTTCCCTAGATTCTGCCATGGCTAGGACCTTTGGTTGCGAGCTAGGCGTTAGGTACGGATACAATTCCAATAACATTAGGGTTTATAAACGGTTAGAGGGCCCGTGGAAAGAGATGACTAGAGAGGAGTGTATCACTATTCTGAAAAGGTGGGGGTTGTGTTATGGCGTCGTAGATTTCCCAGCCGGTGAAAGTATGGGGGATTTGGAGGTGGATGATCCACGGATTATTCGCTTTCGTCTCTTCAATAAACTGATTGACCACTTTATTATCTGCTATATCAAGTCTAATAAACCCCCTTTTCCTAGAGAAAGATTAGAAATCCCAGGAGAATCTAGGTCGCCCTTAGGTAGCTCGGAACATACTTCGACTAGGACTGATTTCCCTATTTCTGTGTCTTCTGTAGATATGGCAGATCAGCACTCGTCGAGCTCCTCCTCTGGCAATATTGTGGATGCCTTCTGCTCGACGGTCATTCCAGGCCGTAATGAGAGAGGATATGTGGCCCCCAGGCCAGCAGTTGGTAAGAAGAACGCTGACTCAAGGATCAAGATCCTTCATGACTTCTTCGAGGTCTCCAGGGAGGAATTCCATCCAACCCACTACACTGAGAAGCAAAGAAAGGCCCAATCTTGGACGCATTGGGCTCTGAATCCATCCAAGGTAGCTTTCTACTACGGCCAGTTCGAGGCCGGGCTATGCCTTCCCCTCAACCCATTCATTTGTGATTTCTTGGAGTGTTTGACCGCTGTCCCTATGCAGCTAGTAGCCAACACCGTCAGGGTACTTGTATGCTTTGCCATGGTCTGCCGTTTCGTTGGGTACGAACCGTGTATGAATGTTTTTAGGAGGTTTTTTAAGGTAGTGGTAAATGATAAGACTCTAGGGATTAGCACTCTGGCCAAGGCTAAGGCCCCTAAGTTGTTTGTTAACTTGCCCGATAAAGTATCTAGGTGGAACTCCCACTTAATCTTGGTCGAGAGTAGAAAGGGTTGGGAATTCCCTTTGCCAGAAGTTGATGCACGTCCAATGAAGGAGGAGGACTACTGGGTCCCTGACTGGAGTGAGGAGCTCACCCGGAGGTTGGTACTGGTAGCTCGGAGGAGTACCATCAGCTGGTCCACCTTAGGGTCAGATAAGGACTACTTCATTCAGGCCGGCATGATATTGGGAGGTGATGGAGAGATAGATCCCCTAGTACCAATAGTTCGTAGTCTTAGGTACCCCAACTGGGTTATCCATGAACGGGAGAGATTTGAGTCGCAGTGTCATCACTGTAAGAAGACGACCAACCACTGTAGACATGTCTATCACTATGGCGGTTATGTGTTTACTCGGTTTTTTTCTCTTGACTTGTAAAATATTTTGCTTGTATATTTCTTTTGCTAAATGTTTCCTTGTTGATCGTGCAGTTCTTACCCCCGAACAAGAAGCTAACATGGATCGCATAGTTAGTGTGAGTGACAGGAGGAAGAGCAGGAAAGCCCATGGAGCTGCTAATGCTCGAGCTAGCAGAGAAAAGGAGGCCATCTACAGAAACACGCTGGCAGGTGTGGGGATGGTCCCCATAGATGGATCTGGGTTGGTGGAGCCCATAGAGAATGCCCCTCAAATTCAAAGAGTTGGGATAGAGGAGGAGGTCGACACCTCTACAGAGCTAGTGTCGGGCTCCGAGCCATGCCAAGAACCAGCTGGGGATGATCCCCTTAATTCTTTGGTCGGGGTAGGAGGGATTGGCTTCAATTTCTTCCGGCTCGTCAACAGGTTCCAGTTCTGGGCCGTCTTTGAACTATAGGGTCTCAATAATGATCTCTCTGACCTTTCTCCTTTCCTCGACTCCCAATTGTGGAGCCACAACTTCAATCATGTCATCTAGATCGGGAGCTATTTCCCCGTAAGAGGCCCCTGAGTTTTGGTTGACTGGGAGGCATAAGTCGCCTATGATGATCTGGTCGACCAAAACTGAATCTGTTGTGACCTCAGTGTTTTTAGAGAGATGTGTCGGCTCAGTCATGACGTGGTCATGTGAGGGATAGGTCGTCTCTTTCACACATCGGATCGTTGATAATCTGGAGGTAGTTGTGACAGACTTAGAGAACTTCCCGCTTGCCTCTGAAGTGTCAATTTCTAGCTCCCTCTTCTTCTTGGACCGCAATACATGATCTAAGTACTCTCTGATGTGCTAAGAACGGACCCCACTCCCAGCATAGTGGGGAATTTGACTAGAGCTGTCAATTCGGGAATACGGGATGGGACGGGACGAAATTATGTTGTCCCATGACGGGAACGGGACAAAACGGGACGGGACTAAAATACTCCGTCCTATCCCGTCCCATTTGCGGGAAGCGGGATCCCGCGGGACCCATGCGAGATCGTTGACTAGGAGGGATAAAATATCCGCAAAGACATATTGAGCAACAATCACGTACTATAATTCTCAAACAGCCTGTGTCATGCTGTAAGTGTCCCAATCTGAACCGTCAATATTCCTTCAGCCTAATTTAATGATTTTCACGTTGAATAAACACTTAAGGGCATTGTGGTCATTTTCCAAAGCAATTTAAACAAGGAAGGACCTTAAAGGAACAACAAAATGGGTTGGATCTCGCTGGGAAGAGTGATTTCCAAGAAATTGACCAACTTTTAATTAATTGCAAACAGTCAAAACTACTTTTCTGCAAAATCAGGCATGCCTACATTCCAATCCGCGCGGACAGGATTGAGCATCATTCTCATCCGCGCGGACATCATTGAACCCTAACCCAGCCTATAAATTAAACCCTTCTCTCTCAGTTTAGACATCAACAGGATACACACTATTACTCTTCCGAAATATCTCCAGAAAACATCCTTCAAACACTCATCCAAACACAAGCCCTTAACACAAATCCAAACACTAAATCTTGATACTCCTCAAGTCAAACTCCAAACCAAGAAAGATAGGGTGTCATCATTGGTAAAACCCTCCTTCTTTTTCACTAAACTTATCTTTGTTCAAGCATCATCTTCCTTAAATTTTGTTATCTTGCTATATTTCTTTAGATCTTGTTTATCTACTTATTAAATCTTCATTATCTACTTATTTATTGTTGATCCCCCTCCCTCTAGTCCTTGGATCTAGGAAGATCTCCATGGATGATCTTCCATGAAGGTCTACATCTTTTCTTATGTTACTCCCTAATGTCCCTTGTTTTTACATAAATTTGCTTTACTTGACCTAAAATGTTCATCTTGGATGCTAATCTCCATGGTGATCATCTTAAAATGGTCATCATCATTTATCTTCATGATGATTTTCTTCATGTTCAATTATTATTCTTGACCTAAGAGTGTTCACCTTGGAGTAAAATCTCCATGGATGACCATCTTAGATGGTCTAAATTGTTTAACTTTCCTTGTAAATATTCTTCTCTTAAACCTAAGATCTTCACCTTGGAAAGATTTTCATGGATGAAGGACATCAAGATTTCTAGGTTACAAAAGGGGTGTAATTGATACACTTGGGCCTAGATCTCAAGGATGATCATCTTAATGATCACCTTAGAGATCCTCCCTAAAAGTTGATACTCCCTTGACCTATTTTACTTTATTCACTAATTCTTACATTTATCTTAAACACTTTCTTGTTTACATGTTAAACTCCCCATCCCAAGCAAATGAAGTGTTCTTATGTCTTAAAATACCCCCATGATGGCTTGATTAGCTTGATCATCACTAAACAAAAGTAGTGAGACACTAATCATGCTTAGGGAAGATGACAAACATGGATGCCAAAAAGCTTCAAGAATCTTTCCCCCTTTTTTTACTTTTCTGTTTATAACTTCAGTTCTGATTCTGTAAACTCCAGTTTACTTTCTGGAAACTACAGAGTTAAACTGAAAAGCTGTAAAAAGGGAAATGCCTACTCTAATTCGCGCGGACAAAAGTGAAGGGCACCACCCTTATCCGCGCGGACATAAATGTTCCATGGCAGATATTTCCAGTTTCCTTTTCTCACATATTCTGCACTTTTTGCACTACCTCCAGTCCATTCAGTCAAACTGTTTATTCCCAGAAAATCATTTGTTTGGTCAAACCCCTTTTGCAACACACACACACACATACAAATGATTTCAAGTTTGGAAGACTCGTCTACGAGGCATTTCGGGTGAACGTGCTACTCGTTCTTCCCGGAGAGTAACGTGACCTCCGAACCCTTTTTCTCTTTTACGGGCTTTTTTCAAAGTTTTGGCCCTAAACTAAAAACGGCGTGGCGACTCCGTTGATTTTTTAAAAAAATCGGGTACATCACAGTGGCGACTCCGCTGGGAAACATTAAGCTTTATCTTTTAAAAAAAAATTAAAAAAAATGGTATTTGGTATATAGGTGGAAACCATTAAGCTTCCCGTATCGCTTCCTAACCCAAGGCTTGGGATAAACTATGGTCTAACAAAGCCACGTACCGGTATCATTTAAAAAAAAAGCTTTTGTGGGTCAAACTTCCGTCCCGACACTTGAAACCATTTGTATATGTGTGTATGTGTGTTTCCCCCATTTTTGCGTTGATTTGACCGTCCCGGAAAAATCAAAATTTTGACTGTCGGACCCGTTTCCTTAACTGTTGAATTTTATGTGCTTATGTACTTACTTGCTTTCAAAAATATTTTCGAAAATGTTTTCAAAAAAAAAATCATTTTCAAAATTTTTGCATGCATCATGCTCTTAAAACACATGTGAAAATTTCTATTTTACTCAGAAAAGGAAGATAGACTGTCCGCACACTACGCGCACTCGACCTTACACTGCACACTATGTCCTTAACCCGGGAAAATTCCAGTAGCAGCCCGTTTGGCCTTACTACGCCTCTCGGTGCGAGCACGGGACTACCCAAACATCCCTTGGAGCCTCGTGTCGACCATGCACTCGTCCGTGACACACTTTGTTCGAGACTCGGTTGGTTTTTAGTTTGGTCCGTGTCATGCCCAGTCCGTGTATACACCGTGTCAGTCAAACCTTAGTCGACACGCCAAGTCAATATCCTTCGGAGACCCTAATCAGTCGAGGCCATGCCGGTTTTCCGTCATGAACTTTGACCAGATCTTGACTGGCGCCTTGACTTTGACTTTGACTTGCACAACTTATGCACCGACTCCCGGCATGACACTGAGTCATCAAGGATTAACGATTAGACCATGTCTAATTACGGCCTAACTGACGACGGGTTAAGATTAATTATGGACCTTTATCAGTCAAAGCCATGTCGACTTTTCGTCGAGCCCCCCGACATGATCTTGACCTTTGACGTTAGATTTGTCCGTAATTTACATTGAATACGCGTTAAGACTCGATTACCCACCAGACTATAGGATCGTTTTTCTTTTCGGTCGGTGGGACCTGCTTGCCCTACAGTACCCTTGTTCGAGGTTACAGGTTGAGGGTCTGTAGCGTAGTGATGAGACCCACTGATCCAGAACTTAGTGTAGTTTGCGAAAAAGAAGAGCAATCTTTTCCAACCGCTTAGGTTTTAATAAAACACGCTTTAAGTAAACGAGAACAAATAACTTCATGTTGCATGAGCCCTGAGCCCAAACACCTACCCTCCTTCATTCCCAAATATCTGAACCCTCGAGTCTTTCCCCCGCAGCTCCTCACAAAGCTTGGTTTCGGGTACCGGGTCGCCGTCTGATTAGTTGGGAAGAATCAAGCGCATCGTCAGCTTCACCGTTTGCGACAACTCCTATTTTCAGAATGTCTGCATCAGCTGGTAACAATGGGGACGACATCACTCCGTCTCTCGGGACTCCCCAGACAGAACATCAGTGGAATCAGTTGGCTGAACAAATGAGACTGCGACAGGAAGCACAGATGAATAGCCTTCTGGAGGCTATCAGGAGCCATGGTTTGGCCGCCAGTCTCAATCCCGATGGCACCTTCACCGTGGAAGAAGAGGAGGACCCCAATCCCACTCTTGGTCACCCTGACTACTCCAGAATGCCACCACCAACCTCCCATGGTACTACCACCGAAGCCCATGCTTCTCGATCTATGGGTCAGCCAGCTCCCCAACCACAGACTACTGGGCCCATCCAGTCTGCCGGGACAAGCCAGTTCGCAGTTCCTCAGCGGAGACAAAATCAGCACGGGATGTCTTCCCATGGTTGGGGGTACCTCGGAATGCCGCAGCAAGTTGGGATCCCGCCTCAGTTTGGAACCGATCAGCCCGGACCTTCACAGCAACAGTTCAGAGTACCACAGGAACAATTTGGAATGCCGCCACGAGCTTCGGTCTAGTGGCAACGATCGGGTGCCCCTCTTCTAAATGGTGTTGGTCCAGCTGCTCCTAACACCTCGCCAGCTCCCACAAACCCATTTCTCACTCAAGGTCCAACGGACCAGCAAGCCCCTATCCCAGTCTCATCAGAATCACCAGGACCGCAGTACCCTCCTGGTTATACACCCTCACCACAGCCAGGCATGCAGTTCAACAACCAGGGACCACATCCCGCATTTAAGCTACTTATGAGTCTCACCCCGGGAACCCAAGCTACCCGGCCACCTCAGGTCTACCACCACCCTCTCTGTCCCTTGGAAGCCAACAGCAAGCCGCTGGGTTCTATCCCTTTGCCCAGGCTCCTACCTACACTCCCCAGGGTAATTTGGGCCAAGAACAGATCTTCACCTATGTCCCCGGACCGGCCATTCCTTCCACCAGTGCACCACCAACAGCTAGTCCTCTTCCTAGCTCAAATGTCGGCTCAGGCATTTCCGCCTCACCTGTAGATCCCCATTTGGCCTGGTTTATGGAGCAACACAATAAAATGAAAGCGCAGCTTGCTAAATTGACTGTCAAAAAGAACACTGCTCTTCGGCCTACAGATCCCGACTCGATTGTACCCCTGCCTCACAAGTTCGTGATGCCCAATCTCGACTTGTTCGACGGGAGTGCGTGCCCTAAAACTCACTTGGACACCTATACTTTGGCAATGAAAGCTAAGGGATGCACAAACCAGCAGTTAGCCGACTACTTCAGTCTCTCTTTGAAGTCAGGAGCTTTGAAATGGTTCTTTCGATTGAAGCCTGAAGCTAGGGCTACTTGGGAACAGATTACCAGTACTTTCACAGATAAGTATAAAGCCAACTTGGAATGGGAGACAAACAGAGTTGACCTGCAGACAACGACGCAGCGCCCTGATGAGAATATTGGGGATTTTTATAAAAGGTGGAACTTGAAGCTCAGTGAAATGGCCATCCCTCCCTCTGACGAGGAGCAGTTAGACATCTTTCGGTCATGCTTGAAGCCGCATTTAAGAACCTCACTTAGCAATTTCCCCTATCCGGATCTGCGGGCAATGGTCAATTCTGGGGCTAAATTTGAGAGGGCTTACAATCAACAGCAAGTTGTTGCACCTACTTACAGATACCAGGCTTCTTCCACCTCCAACACGACTCCTGCCCAGCCCTATGTGGGACAGGACTGTAACAATGCCACTTCCTTTGTTCCCAACAGCAGTCATGGATGGGGCAGTTCGGCATTTCCCAACAGCCGTCAGGTGTCCCCCCTCAGAATGGTACCGATCCTGCAAATATCAGTAGAGGTAATGAAGGTTTGCTTCCGGGAAATTTCCAAACCATGGAGTAGGTGTGGTTAGCCATCAGGGCTCTTGAGGAACGCCAAAATGAGTAGCAGGCCTGGATCGAAGAGGCCACACGTCATTTCGGAACATTGACAATCCCCCAACTGACTGGGGCTCCCCTGAAGGACAAATACGTGCCTGCTCCCCCGACCTCTAATGCCTCTCGTTACACCTCAGAATCTAAATATTTGCTTCCCGGCAAGCCCAGCAGCAAATCTCCTCAGTCTAGCTCAACTCAGAACCATTCTAGCACAGCTCAACCCGGGGCCCCAAATTCACCACCAGCTGTTGAGCACATTTGGTGGGATATCTGTGACTGCCCCGACTGCCTCGAGAGGGACTATCAAGATTGGATAAACGAAGATCGTCCTCCCAAAAAGAAGAAAGCCTCTTCCCAGCAAAAGTTGAAAGAAAAATTCAAAGATGGTTATACAAGTGTGGGGATACTCGGGGAACCTTCAGGAGGATTTGACTACTATGTTATTTACTCTAATGAGCCTAAGGTCCCTTCCTCCACGAAACCGCAGCGCAGATGACTGAGCCCTTTTGAGGCCCGAAATTTAAGTACCAATGAATAGTCTTTTAGTCAACCTTTGTAGGCTCTAGTATTTTTCTCTTTCACCTAAGTCCTTTCTGGACATTTGTCATTTTAGTCCATTTTGGACATAGTAGTTAAATGTATAACTTTTATATAAGTCTTTTTTCTTTTCTTGCTAGACTCGAGACATCACTTGCACACCCACGTTACACTTAATTGAAATGATTTTATCCTAGATGATCACTTGTGCTGCTCAACCACTAATTCTTTGAAATGATTAATATTTAAATTAATCGGAGTGAGAAAATCAATTGATATCCTTCTCAAATTGGGGCTTACCAACTCCCCATCTTGCATCTCATATGCTCACATCCCTTTCATCATCCTCATCATCTTGTTGCTCGATGAATTTGCATGGATCTTTCTCATTTAAAGCTTAAGCAAGCAATGAAGACTTAATTTCGTTTAGGTCATCCGGTAGAAATTGTGGTTGAAGCCGTAGGGAAAACCTTTACCTCACCCTCACCAAACAATACCCTTTCATTCCAAGATCGGCGTGTTTTGAAACCCGATTTAGCCATCATTTTTGCTCCATGCTAAGAGAAGTCCAAGCAAGCCCAAGAAGTCAGCTTCGAGAGTCAGCGATGTGCAAAATATCTCAAGCCATGAAGGAAGGACAAAGATAATCCTCAACTCCTCAGGAGGCCTTCCCAGTTATTAAAAAAAAGAAAAAAAAGAAAAAGGATTTCAAATCCTCACAACTCAGCAAGAATCCTCAACGTCTCAGGAGGCTTTTTAAAAAGGACTGTCGATCCTCACAATTCAGCAAAAGTCCCCGACTCCTCAAGAAGCTCTCCAATAATCAAAAAGGAGCCTGAATTCTCGCAAGTTCGCAAAAGTTCTCGATAGCTTGGATTTCCTCTAACTATTACCTTAATCAATCCCAAGCCATCCTCTAGATTTTAGAGGATACTCCCATTTCCTTAATCAATCCCAAGCCATCCTCTCGCTTTTAGAGGATATTCCCATTACCATTATCCTTGCCTTTGGTCAAAGTCAAAATCTGACCTCTCATTCTTAGAGGCAATCAATCTTCATCGCCGTAAATTTCCTAAACACATCCCTGCAAGCCAACCTCTCATCTTTAGAGGTTCAGTCAGTAAATGGCCCAACCGACCTCTCATCTTAAGAGGCCATGATATTCCGAATCACCCGATGGCCGATCGAAGCCCGAAAACCCAGCTACAGTCCCTACCGGATAGTAATTTCATTCTAATATCTTCAAGAGCTAAATCAAATTAATGCTTCATTGCTTGCTTAAATTGGAATCTAATCCATCTTTGCTCAGAGTCATCAATCTAAGATTGCGCAAATTCAATCCATTCATTTGGCACTTCATGTGAGCATATTTCATTTCTCTTCCGCAAACACTTGCCGTGGATGTCCCACTGGGACTTCGCGTCCGTGTCTTTCATCGACACTCCAGGAGGACATGTTTCTTCAATTCTCCAAATCCTCAAAGGTACTCAGATCCTCGAATTCCAACATTCATTCTCTTTTCAATCGGGATAAGCCCGAACTACGGCGACCTGAGCTCCTCCCAAGGAGGGGAACGTAGGCAACCATAACTGGTCCGGTCGAAATCACAAACAAATCTCAAAAAAAAAAATCCGGTCTCATCAAGGACCGTCCCTATACACTTTCCGAGCTTGATTCTCGATATCAGTTGGTTTTCTCCTTGTGATTAATCAAAATATTTGTTCATATCAGATTTAGTGTTTGAATAACCCGAACATTAATAAAGGGTTTTAAGAAGCCTTGTGATCATCATGAATAAGACAAGTTTTCAAGTGTCTCGACAAGTCTTCTCTCTCTCCATCATAGGGAAATAGAGCCAAACACTGTCTTTCTGTCAGCAGGGGCTTCCATACACTTTTCCACACCTTGTGATGCTTATACTCTCTCAAAAGAGTCAAACCTAAAGCGAGTGTGTATACACAAAATCGGGATTCATTCCCACTTTTCGAAAGATGTGCCCCTGCACGTAAACATTTCTGAGTCTTGTCCATTGACTGATTGACTAAAGTTTGAAATGATGGGTTGCCTCCTTGGCCACAAGATGACTCTGTCTGCAATAGGGATGCATTGAATCTCTCCAAGCCGGGGCTTTTGTTAAGCTGTTCTCTCAGGCTCTCTTTACCAGATTTCCTCCGGGTTTGCTTTGCATCATCAACTGGGGCTTCGCCATGGTCACCTCATCAATATCTGGGGCTTCGCCTAGTCATCTCTTCAAAATCAGGACATTCTCTGCACGTTCTCTGCTGCTTGCCGTCTCGGGTGCACGACACACCTTATTCTCCCCAGCAACAACTCAATCTGCTGCAATTTGTACTCCCGGGAGCATTCCCGACTTGCCTAGACTGCACTATATCATCCATCACTCATACATTTCCCCACCTCATGGGAGAGGGTTCACCCCACCATACATAAACACATACAACCCCTCTCGCCACCATGCATCCCCACAAAAATCTCCCAAGGGCTCATGTAGCATGCACAAAACTTGAATCAATAGGAACAATCCTAAGTGATTGAAGATCATAAATCATAATTTTCCTGCCAAAAGCTTAGGCTAAGTGCATCTCCAAAAGCAAGTAAATGCATCATCTCGCGAACATATGCAGTGATACTCTCATAATCATTTTGGTTCTATGCATGCATCTGTCATCATGAATGTCATATATGCATCTTCCTCTCTACTAACAAATGCAGCAATTCAAACATGAAAGACCAGTTTTCCGTTACGACCTGAAGCCTCTTCGCAGCAAGGATGGTCTCCATCGAAGTGTAATGACAATGACTTCAACAGAATTGCCCAAATAACTGGCAAGACCCTCAAGTCCGCACCAGCTTGACTCAGACGCCTCAAGTCACCACCATCTTGGATTCAGATATCTAAATCCCGGTAGTTATCGTAAGCTCGAATCTTCCCCAGCAAGAACACCTTCAAACAGTCTCCCTCAGGTACAAAACCTCAACTTAGGTTCATACTCCTGAACTACGTCCCCATTTAGGTTCATACTCCTGAACCAAACCTCAACTTAGGTTCATACTCCTGAACTAAGTCCCCATTTAGGATCATACTCCTGAACCAAACCTCAACTTAGGTTCATACTCCTGAACTAAGTCCCCATTTAGGTTCATACTTCTGAACTAAACCTCAACTTAGGTTCATCCCCGACGAAAGCTAACGAAATCCCGTTTCTTTCCTCGTTGTTCATCCACGGCAGCAAACGTAAGACCGATCCCTTCAAATGAAGTCCACCAAAAGACTGTCTATCCCCACAGGGTCCGTCCTCAACATAAGGAAACGAACCATCGAAGGAGACCATTTCAAAGCAAGCTGATACCTCCGGATCATCATTTGCTAAGGCTTGAGGCACCTAAACGCTATCACTAAGGCTTGAGGCACCTAAACGCTATCACCAAGGCTTGAGGCACCTAAACGCTATCACCAAGGCTTGAGGCACCTAAACGCTATCACCAAGGCTTGAGGCACCTAAACGCTATCACCAAGGCTTGAGGAACCTAAACACTATCACCAAGGTTGAAGAACCTAAACGCTATCACTAAGGCTTGAGGCACCTAAACGCTATCACCAAGGCTTGAGGCACCTAAACGCTATCACTAAGGCTTGAGGCACCTAAACGCTATCACCAAGGCTTGAGGAACCTAAGCGCTATCACTTCGGTTTCGACACAAAATACGAGGAAAGTGATGAACCACAATCATCCTCTGATTCGACAAACCAAAGTCATTACCAGGTTGACACTCTAAAATAGTCGAGAAACCCGAACTACGACCGGCTTGATTCCTCTTAAGGATACGTAGGTAGCCTACCATGGGTTCAGCCATCAGATCGAAATGGGCATTCCTTTCCCCAGAGGTCGGACCAAAATGGTCATCTCCCCAGCTGTAAGTACCCCAATCTGGATCACACCCTTTCAAACACACGGGAAACACCGCAGACTCATCAACGCAGTCTCGACGACCCCTGGAACTCAAAACCCTCTCAAAACCCCCAGCCAAACCAAGGGAGGAGCCTTTCTGGGATAAAAAGGGACAAAAGGACCTTTTGGGAATTTTCAGGAAATTGGAAAAGCAATAATGGTCCGTACGGACCTCTTTGCTTTAATAATTACTGAATCTTCTTAAAGTCCACAATATTCCCTCAAATCCGGGAAAATGATTACCCCCTGCAGAGTTGGTCCGTACGGACCTCTTTGCATGTCAACTTGGTCCGTACGGACCTTATTGCACAGGGAACATCATAATTGCAAATATTCCTCCATCATCACAGATTCCCTCAAATCGAGGAAAACCAAAAGTATGGATTACCAGGGAGGTCCGTACGGACCTCTTTGCACCAAATCTGGCACTATAAATAGAGGGCTACCCCTCCTCATTTCCACACACCTCCCACTTCTCTCTTCCTCCCTAGGCCTTCTGGCTTCCCCTCTAAGTCCTTCCGAGGCATTCCCGGCCCCTTTCGGATCCTTCCGGGAGGCCTTCCGAGCCCCTCGTGGTGTTCGAAGCCTCCCGAGCGCTCCCGAGACGCTCCCGCGCTGCCCGAGGCACTCTCGAGGTACTCGGAGGCCCCTCGTGGTACTCAGGAGGCCTTGCACAGTCTTTCCACGGTGTCCCGGCTCTTTCCGAGTCAAACCGGCGATTCCAAACCACGCCGAAACTCTGCCCGAGTGACTCCTGCCACCACAACGCACGCCGAACCTCTGGCCGAGTGATCCCGACGATCCCCACGCACGCCGAACCTCTGCCCAAACGCAGCCTGCAACCTCAACTCACGCCGAAACTCTGTCCGCAGACAACCGGCCCCTCCCGAAGCAATCCAGATCCATACCGGAACGCTACTCCGACCTCAAACACTATTTCCCAGCGGAAGACGGACACGAACCAACATTGGTAAGGCTTCCTTCCACTACTATTTCAATACCTTTCCATACATAGCATACAATGTAGACATCCGATACAGCATGCATTTTTAAAAAGCACACACACACACACACACAACATTTAAAGGATATTAGGGGTATCCGAAAGACTCGTTTTACGAGGCGACTCGGGTGAGCTCTAATATTCTAATATTCTCTTCCCGAGGAGTCATCTGACCTCCGAACTCAAAATCTCATCACACAAAACAGTTTAAAATTATCTTTAAACTGATGCCCTTTTTCAATGTTTTGGGCTTAATAAAAACGGCGTGGCGACTCTACAAATGCGAAAACAAACGGCGAGACACCAAACCAACGAAACAAACCGCTGCGAGGCGGGGGTCGAGATGCCAGATGCCGGGGCGCGAGCCTCTCGGATCCGGGCTATTTCAGTTGGCGACGTGGGGACTTTTTGTTTTATAATCTTTTTAAACAAAACAAAAGATTTTTAAAACGATGATGAGGGTCAAACTTTCATTTTTACCCCTTTCTTTAACTATTGTGTGTGTGTGCACGTGCTTCGTTTTTATTTTACAAAAAAAAAATAAAAATACAAAAAAAATGCATCAATATACATCTGTGCATACATTTAAAATTCTTCAAAAACTTCTGTTTTACTCAGAAAAAGAATTTTAGAGACCGCACACTACGCGCACTTCTTTGCCTCGGTTACACCGCACTCTACTCCTGCTTCTTTGCCTCGGTTACACCGCACGCTACGCGCACTTCTTTGCCTCGGATACACTGCACACTACAACCTCGGCCGGAGTGGTCTCGGTTGCGATCAGTTAGGTCTTCCTAGGCCTCTTGGACGCGCACGGGATCATTCCAAACATCCCATCCTAGCCGACGTCAACCACACGTTTGAGTCTTGAGTCACACTCTGTCCGGACTCGGTTGGTTTTACCCGGTCAGGTGTCATACGGCTGGATACATATACCATGCCGGCCATTTTTCTGAGTCAAGGCTCGAAACTCAAGATCCCTTGCGCAAGCAAAGCGATGAAAGGTCATGCTAAAATCTTGACCTGATCTTGATACGTCATGTCATCACGCCTTTGATACGTCAGCCATGACAATATGACCAGCCAACGCCTAACGTCACAGATCCCTTGCGCAAGCAAGGTAAAGAGAGGTCATGCCGAACTCTTGACCTGATCTTGACTTAGTGGCCGGCTCGGTTCACTATTCACATGGCTAATGCATCAAAACGAACATGACAGGCTCGGTCCTTAGGTTCGATTTTTCTTTTAGGCCGGTGGAAACCGCTTGCACTATAGGACCCTCGCACAGGCCGTCCACCTGGGATGTCGAAATACAGGTGCAAAACGAGGGGCTTATAGCCGCACAGATGGTCTCCACTGACCCAGGATCTAGCATAGTTGCGAAAAAGAAGAGCAATCTTTTCCAACCTACCTAGGGCTCTGAGAAAACACGTTTTAAGTACATTAAAACAACAAAAAAAATCATAAAAGAAACGGAAACCGCATGCCACGTGAGCTTTCCCCCTTTTTTATCCCGTTAGGCCCTTCCTGTGTCTAAACCTTGCCCATCACCCCCTCCAGCTAACAGAGAGTGGTCGAGAGTACCCGGGAACCCTTCTCCCAGTGTCAAAACAGCAAGGTCCTACCTCCTTCCCATCTCTGTCACCAGGACAGTCCGTCAACTCCCCATGGCCAAATCAGTGGATAACAACGACGAAAACGGGACCTTACCCCCAAGAAATTTCCCAACATTGGAAGAAGTTTGGCAGGTCCTCATGGCTATTGAGAAACGTCAAGGCGAGCAACAAGCCTGGATCGAAGGTGCCATGCACCACTTCGGAACATTAGCCACCCAACTACCTGAGGCTTCCCAAGTCATGACTGCTCCTACAGCCTCTAACGTCTCTCATTGTCTCCCAGAAGTCAACCTGTTACCCTCGTACGAGCCATGCAGTTATGATGTAAGGCCACAAGACCTTCCAGAGGAAAGCTTGCCCATCCGGCCTCCACGAGGTCCCGGTACCACCGCCGAACAACGAACACATCTGGTGGGACGTCTGCGATTGCGGTGCTTGTACGGAAATGGAATTCCCGGGGATGCGATGAGCCGAGGGCCGTCCTCGACGAAAGAAGAAGCTATCTTCTCAACAAAAACTAAAAAAGAGGTACGAATCCGGTGATCCCAGTCGGAACCCTTGGAGAACCCTCGGGAAAGTTTGACTACTATGTCATCTACTCCAGAAGCCTAGCTCTGCGCAAGGCCATGGCAATGTACGCTCCATGCTCACTGGGACGAAGCTTCGCACCGCCTACCGAAGGCCCGAAGGTCCGAGATAATCCAACCCCTGTCTTGGGAAGATCTCAAAGCCACTATTGATGCTTCGGTAAAAGCCATGACGGTGAACAAATTGAAATGCGCGATTGGCCTTACGCTAATCGAGGCTCCTCCCACTACGAAATAGGAGAGACAAGCAAAACCATAAGTCCAGTAGGTGAATATTCGACACGTTCGGTCAAATCCCGGTGAATCCTCCACGGGCGGACAAAAGGCCGGCCCATACACGAGCCACGACCGAAAAGGGACCTACGCCAAAGAAGCTGAAACCTTGGACCCAAAGGCCGAAGATCTGTCTTGACACGGCTCAAGCGCACTCAGCTAACATCTCACTCTGGTCCTTACTCACTTCATCTTACCCGCACAAGCTCAAGTTGGAAGAAAGCCTGGCCCGGACCATGGTTCCCATCACGGTGACACACGATGAAGCGGTTCGAGATGATTGGCAACGTCAATTACGGCAATATCATCACTTTCACGAGCTCGACCTTCCAAAATTTGGGGCGACCACAATGAGCCTCTCTATATAACAGTTCAACTGGACGAGCGTCGTCTCCCACGGGTCTTGGTAGATGGGGGATCATCCATGAACGTCCTTCCGGCCAAAATGATGGATTTGCTAGGGATCAAAGCAAACGATCTAAAGCCCTCGACTCGGGCAATCAAGGCATACGACTCAACATCCCGCCCGAGTCTTGGGAATAGCCACCTTGAACTTGTGGTTTGGAAAACAAATGGTCCCGACGGATTTCCAAGTCATCGACATCCCGATCACATTCACTGCCATTTTGGGACGCCCTTGGCTACACCGAGATCAATGGGGTGGCATCCACTCTCCATCGGTGCGTAAAGTTCGTCCAAGGAACATGTATCTTACCATCATCTACGGTGATAGCGTAGTCAACGAAAGGGACCGACACAAACGGCGTCCCGGTCTTAGAGATCAAACCCGACGATGATGGCATGATGCTAACGGGGTTCACAATCGAAAGCCCAAAGGCCCAAGTGTGCCACATAGACCTGCCTTTGATTTGGGACAAGATCCCTCCCCGATGAAAATGATGAAGCACATGAACTACATCTCGGGGCTCGGTTTGGGAAAACGCCATCGGGGCACTCAACGGATCATCAATATCAAAGAACAGAATACCTGCACGGCTGGGATACTCTCCTACTCCCGAACACATTGCGGAGGACAAGCGAGCTGCACGAAAACGCTCCACGAGATAACAAAAGAGGCTTGCACGCCATCTCCGATCTTCGTCCTTACGGCTTCGACATGACCAAGTACTTCACAAAGAAGGCCGGCAACTTGGAAGAAGATCCGAAAAAGGGAACAGAGCTAATCGGCGCCAAACAAAGGCGGCCTACAACCATGGACAAGCTCCGGCGAGAACTGGCAAGATTCGGAGGCCTCGAAGCCAAATCCCGTCCGAAGAGCATTTCTCGACACACCGCCTCTCTTGGGATCCATGACCACCACTATTCACAATGAATTTTGGTTCGGGAAAACCCCCTCTTTGGCGGAAGAACTCGAAAAACTCTCTGTCGACACACCTGCCCTCAACAAAGCGGGACGAGTCCATTCGAGCTAGTAATGCCCAAGACAAAAGCAAAAGACTCTGCGGATGATGCTTGGGACGAGCCACTGCTCCACTGCTCTTCAAAGAAGAAATCGAGATGCCGGATCTAATCGATTTTGTTTCGATAACTCTGTGATAGCAATGATCGGGAACGGTGACATAAAGCCTTTCAAGCCCCATCTCCTATCAAGCTCATTGCCACTCAATAACTGGGCCACCTTCTCGGACCCAGCTGCCAGCCAAAAGGACATGATCGAACAACTTGGTCGACCCCTCGAGTCCTAGAGTCTAGTGTCAAAACTCATCCCGAGTCCATTAGCTTTGAATTTGAGTCTCTCGAGTCATCGATGGCCTCACGCCGGAAGATTACGAACTCATTGCCAATAATGTATTCCCGTATGCTCTTAATGAATGCTTCGATCTTTCCGAGTATCCTCTCATTGCATCTTTAACAAGCGATAAATTAACTAACACACAAACAGTTAATAACGATTCACTTGATAAAGAAGCGAGACACATTAAACGAACAATACATTAAGCACATCTTTAAGCATGTTGTCAAACGAGAGAAAAACCGGGCCCAAGTCTGAGGAGGTTTTAACCAAAGTGAATTTGGGAACCGCTGAAGAGCCAAAGAGACGCAAATCGGAAGTTTCTTCACCGGCACGAGCAAGACGCATTGGCGCACTTTGCTCAAAGAGTTCGTGGACGTGTTCGCTTGGTCTTACCGAGACATGCCGGATTAGATCCTAACATTGTAGAGCACCGGATTCCCTTTGAATCCGAGGCTAAGCCCATCAAGCAAAGCTACGCCGAATCAAGCCGGAATGGTCTTTACAAGTCAAAGAGGAGATCGAAAAAATGCTCCGCGTCGGCTTCATCGGGGTGATCGAGTACCCCACATGGCTCTCCAATATCGTCACGGTCACCAAGGCCAATGGAAAAGTCTGTTGTTGCGTGGACTTAGAGATCTCAACAAAGCAAGTCCCAAGGACGATTTTCCACTACCCAACATCGACATGTTGGTAGACACTACTGACCCAATTTCGAAGTCAAGTCCTTCGTGGACGGTTTCTTGCTACAATCAAATCAAGATGGCCGAAGAAGACCAAGAAAAGACGGCTTTCACTACCTCTGGGGAACCTCTTGCTACACGGTAATGCCGTTCGGACTAAAGAACGGCTGGGGCTACCTACCAACGGGCGGCAACCGCCCTCTTCCACGATATGATCCACAAAGAGATCGAAGTGTACGTTGATGACATGATCGTTCACTCAAAGGGATCGGATGGACAACACCTCACGGACACTGAAAATTCTTCAATCGCCTCCGAAAACACTCAATGAGGCTTAACCACGCCAAATGCACATTTGGGGTTAGCGAGGCAAGGTTTTGGGATACATAGTCACCGAGAGAGGCATCGAGGTTGATCCTCAAAAGATCAAGGCTATCATCGAAATGAGACCACCGCAAACTCGGACGAGAGGTGAAAAGCTTCATGGTCCGCCTACAGTATATCAGTCGCTTCGTCAACCAATTGACCTCTATGTGCGAGCCAATCTTCAAACTAATGAAGAAGAACGCCGACATCGAATGGAACTCAGAATGCCAAGATGCCTTTGAGAAAATAAAAGCATACCTTGTGAGTCCTCCGATTCTCTGTCCTCCCCACGAGGAAAAGCCACTGTTGCTATACCTAAGCTGTGGCCAGGCACCGCGGTTGGAGCCATGCTCTGTCGAAAAGAAGGAGTCACGAGTCGAACGCCATCTACTTCGTCGGTCGAAAGTATCAAGGCGGCGAACTCAATTACTCGGCCCTCGAGAAAACCTGCGCGGCTACTGGTATGGGTTGTCGGGAAACTACGGCACTACATGCAGTCGCACACGGTACACTTGGTTTCCAAAATGGACCCGGTCAAGTACCTCTTCGACAAACCATCTCTGTCAATGAGGCTCGCCAAATGGTCTTTCTTCCTAGCGGAATTTGACATCAAGTACGTAAACCAAAAGTCAATCGAGGACGGGCCATGGTTGAACAAGCGGGCGATTTCCCAACCGACGAGGCTCGAGGCCCGAACCACAATTTCCGGACGAGGGAATCTTCGCAATCGAAGGCGAAAACCGATGGCAAGCTGTTCTTCGACGGAGCGGCCAACAAAAGGGAAACGGCATCGGTATGCTCTTGGTAGATCCCAGGACGAGCACACCCCAATTGCTATAAAGCTCAATTTCGAGGTAACCAACAATGCCGCCGAATATGAAGCACTGTGCTGGACTACAAGCCGCACTCGAGAGGAATGTCCGAAACTCGAAGTTTATGGGGACTCGGCCTTGATCATCAACCAAGTCTCCAACAAGTGGAAAACCATAGACCCGAGGCTTGCAAAAATACCATGCACTGCATGGAGGACCTCATCACACAATTCGAAGAGGTCACCTTCCACTACTTGCCAAGAGACCGAAACGGGTTTGCGAGATGCCTTAGCCACCTTGGCTTCCCTTGTAGAAATCCCCTGAAGGAAAAGCAATCAAACCCTTCAAAGTCGGACGAAAGGAAATTCACACCTCTTGTTGTGAGATCGAACCGAGAACCTAAGCCCGTCAATGAGCCATGGTATAACCGGATCTTCCAATACCTCAAGAGCGGGGAAACCACCTTCATGAACAAGGAAGACCCACACACGAAGGGGTCAAAACCAAGAGCATCATGGCCCTAAAACGCCTCGCCTCTCACTTCGTCATCCTCGGGGACATGCTATACAAGAAACGCTACCATGGGCCACTCCTACGGCTGCATCGGCCAAGAAGAAGCAAACAAGTTCATGAACGAAGTCCTGATAGGGCTTGCGGTCCCAGCATGAACGCCGAGCCACGATGCAAATCATTCTCGGGATGGGCTACTCTTGGATCTCCGTGGAGGCGGTGCATCCACTTTGTCCGAAAAGGCTGCGACAAGTGCCAGCGGTTCTCCAACCTCAATCATCTACCTCCTCACGATCTCTCTTGCATGACTACACCTTGGCCATTTGCCACTTGGGAATTGACGTCATCGGGAAAATCGCTCACCCGGCGTAACGGTCACGAGTTCATCTTAGTAGCCATCGACTACTTCACCAAATGGGTCGAAGCCAAGTCCTACAAGGTACTCACCTCCAAGAAGGTCGCGCATTTCCTCAAGGAAAACATCATCTGCCGATACGGCATCCCAAATGAGGTCATATCGGACAATGGTTCACACTTCGAAGGGAATTCGATAGGCTATGGCTGAATTCAAGATCACACGCCACAAATCTTCTCCCTACCGGCCACAAACAAACGGCGCCGTGGAAGCGGCAAACAAAACCCTCGAACGGATCATCAGAAAAATGACCACCGAGGACGAGATTGGCCCGAGAAGGCTGCACCTTGCACTTTGGGGCTACCGCACATCAGTCGGAAACGACCACGGGAGAAACCCCATTTGCCACGACATACGGGATGGAAGCAGTCCTTCCCATCGAGCCGAAATTCCCTCACTCCAGAGTCTTCTTTGGAAAATGACATCAACGAAGTTGAATGGCTCCGAAGCCGACACGACGAATTGGCTCTGCTAGACGAGCGACGACTAAAGGCCATGGAACACGTCAGAGCCTATCAAAGCGGGATGGCTAGAGCTTTCGACAAGAAAGTCAAATCCAGAGACATCGGGGAAGGCGACCTTGTACTCAAAGAAAAGCCTCCCACTCGAACCAACCCAGCTGGGAAAATGGGAACCCACATGGATCGGCCCTTTCGTGGTTCAAAAGATCTTCTCCGGAGGCGCCATGAAGGCGATGGACCTAGGCACGGCAATCCCTTCATGAATCCGGTCAACGGAAGCAAACTTCGCGAGATACTTCGCCTAAAGAAGAACAAGCGTGCATCTCTTGGCACTCCATGTAGTGTCGAACTACGCGGACTGAGCCCTCTAGTCAGGAGGCGTAGGCAACCTTAATTGGTCCGGTCTAAAAATACACAAAAAAGTCAAAAGTTTGAATGTCAATCAAGACCTCCATCAAGCTACGCACTTTTCAAGAACACGCCCCAGCAGTCACCTTGACCAAGTCAAACGACGGCGGCAACATCCAAAGACATCAGGGTCGCTCGGCATCAAACGGCCGACTCATGTACGCTTCCAAGCCGGGGGCTTGTCTTCGCCCTCACGCGCTTCAAAAAAAAAAAAAAAAAAGAGAGCTCGAGCAAGGGCTCACAAAAAAAAAAAAAAAGAGAGAGCTCGAGCAAGGGCTCACAAAAAAAAAAAAAAATAAAGAAGCTCAAGCGAGAAGGCTGCGAAAAAGGTCAAGAGCCCGACGCCAACAAGAGGCAAGGAAGCTACGGAAAAAAGACCGTCAAAACGACTTGTCAGGAGATCATTCAACCTCTCGGCCAAGCACAAAGCCTCGGCAAAGGGATTGCCGTCATGGCGGGCCGCTTCGGTCCACAAATGCAACAGAAAAGTCCAAGGACGGACGCCGACAAAGTGCACAACAAAAGCAAAGGCAAACAAGAGATCTTGCGTCTCGACAAAGCTTTAAAAGTAAATCACAAATCACTAACGGTTACAACATTTCTTGATGAGTTCAAGCACGGTCTACTCTCAAATTCACAACATGCTAAAAGACAGCTTAATACATTTAACTAATAATGTGTTTGCAATGCAATGAATGGATACCTAGGAGATCATTCCGCGCCGTCTGCACTTGTCCCTCGCCATTCTTTCCTTTCTTTCCTCGTCCCCGGCGAGTCTTCTTTCGCTCCACGTGAACCAACTCTGCGTCTCTCAGTCCGAGATCGGGGTCCTCCCGTAGAGTCAAACAATCCGGTAGCTCTCGGGGCTTCATTCGCCGTGCTTCGGCTCGGATCTCCTCCTGCGAGTGCGTAAAGAGGACCTCTCCCTGTCGGTCGGTCAACTCTAGTCTCGTAGTCAAACAAAGTGTCTCCCGTCACATCCGAAGGGTCGAGACCGAGGCTTCGGCACTCCTAAGGCAATAGCTACTACGGCAATCGGGTCCCGAGAATCGCTACACGCTGCTCTCCAAGACCACTTGGGACCCTTGACACATTGCTCATACCGGGCCAGTGCGAGTCGTCAATACGACGCTCCCCAGACGTCTAAGGAGTACCACGGGAGGGAAAGCGGAATACTTCCATACCCTCGGAAAATACAAGAAGGCACCTGAAGGCTGCCATACAAAGAGGAACTACCTCCGCGATAGCAAGGTCATCCCGGCCAAAAGGCTCTGCTTCATCCCAAGCTGCAGGAAACAAGCGACGGAATATAGAAGGAGGACCAAGACAAACCTGGAACTCGACAACGTAGGACCCTTCTGCAAGATCCTCCTAGTCTCGATCCTCCGAGTGCGGAACCCACCGGCGGATCGATGCGTACCAAGCTGTGCCATCCATCTCTCCCGGGCGGGTGATCCATATCTAACACAAGAGGTCGGCGAGCAAATGACCACGGGCTAAACGACGTCGGAGCCTCGGGCATGGCTGAAGTCTCTCTCGCGGCCACAAGGTGAGCAAAGCGGGGCTTCCCCCTCTCATGAACCGATCCCCGGTCGCCGGACGGTCGATACCATGAAGAGTCTCCCCCGGCACCAACGGGACAATATCCTCTCCCGGCTCTGCGGTGCCCTACCACATCTAGCAAAGCGCCATCGCAAATGCCAAGGGAGGCGACCGGAAAGCGTCGCCGTCACGCACAAGGCAAATGCGTCCCAAGAGACGTCACTCTCATCATCGGCCATGAACCGCTCAGGCGGCTCGAAATGTCGATATGACCCGAATCAAGGATCATGCCACTGCACTTCTTCCATCGAAGTACGAAGAACGCCTGCAAGCTTCACGCTCACCGCAGCACCCCCAATCAAAGGAAGCGAGATGGCCTCCACCTCCGGTCCTCCAATCAAAGCCCGAAAATCCTCAAAAGTGGGCACCATTTCATTGTAGGAGAAACAGTACACATGCCTCCTAACATCCCGAACTTCGCGGCGGCCACGCAACAAATCCCAATCGGGAACCAACTCCTTAAAAGACCAAATCGAGCAAAGACGAAACCTTACCTCGAAAGCCCGTCTACGATGCCTCATACGGCGCCGCATCCACGTTTTCAAGCTGCTCAAGGAAGTGTGCTTGCCTCTCTGCGAAAGCCTCGGCAAAATTCTAGGGACGTACGAAGAATCCATGGCAAAAATGGAGGTTCCTAGAGAAAATGGGGAAGAAAGCTCGAAAATGGCTGCAAATGGGAAATGAGGAAGAACCGGACAACTTGGAAAGCATTTATCTCCTTCCCAAAAGCAAGGTTGGTCCGTACGGACCTCTTTGCATGCTAAGTATGTCCGTACGGACCTCCTTGCAAACAGAACCCATTTCCCCAGCAAACAGTACAACAACCACTGTCCTCAGCAGGACCTTGCTCCAAACTGCCCAAACACTGGCCAAAGCCATTCTCGGCAAACAAACACTACCCACAAACGCACTCTCAGCTCACGTGGCATGCACAAAATAAAAGATAATAATAGCAACCATTTCTAGGACAATTCCCGGGAATCCCAAAAAATGACATTACATCTTAAAATAAAATGCTGTTTGCCGTGCAAATACGAGTATTTTATTACAGGTACATCAAATGTACTGTTGCTAAACAAAAAAAAAAAAAAAAGAAGATATGGAAAGAGGGAAAGCAAATGGACCCTAATCAGACTCTTGACATCATCATCATCCTCGCCGAGGTCCTCCCGGAGAGAAGTCGGGCATCCACTGTGAACTCGCCCGCCACGTCCTCGTCATCGAGTGCGAGCCCCGCGGAGGCTGCCACTCAAAGTAATCCGAAGGATCAAATCCGGCGAAAGGATCGAAGAAAGAAGGCTCGACGGATCCCTCGCCTGTGCATCCTGAGGAGGGAAGAGCGATAAAAGGGCTGCTGCCTCGGAGCTCTGAAGACGTCCGGCATCCATACTATGCCGCTCCCTCGAAGGTCCCTCTGCTGCGGCTCCGGCTCGGCTCTCGGCGGAGGAACGTCTGAGAATGCCTCGAAGGCATAGGCTCGTCGCCGGCACGCGTCGCGAAGACCGGCAAGATATCTTCGACGCCATCTTCTTCGCAAACGACCTCATCGCCACATAACGGCGAGTCGGCATATCATAGGCTCTCCCGGGACTGCACAAGCAAGCGACCAAGGAAACGCTCGGCAATACGGTTATACTCAACGACAAAAAGAGAAAAATACGTAAAAGATGCCAAGATGGAAAAGAGTAAGCACACTCACCGATCTGTCGGGATCCGCTCGGTATGCGGCGGGAGCACTGCTCGGGGAACGGGTGCAGACACCCTCCGCCTCGACCCGTCCCCACGGACATACGTGAAATCCGGCCCCGGCATCGGAACCTGCAGGGGAGCTGCGGGCCGGCCTCTCTCTCCTCGCCGGTACTGCGGCGTCCTCGGCTTCCTCCTCACGAAGGCCCCGTACTCCTCTCCATACAAGATGAACTCCTCGGCGCCCACACCGCCAAGGTACCTCTCAAAGTCAAGCACATCCATGTCCCGGGAATCAAGCATCCCAAAAGGAGGGTCCCTCGGAGCCACGGGAAGCACACCAGGGCCATGCTGCCAGAAGACCCGCTCCCCCAGATACATAACATCGCAGGTCAAGCCCCGCAGCATCTTCCGCTGCGCTGTCACCTCGGGAGCCCCCTCGAACTCATCACCCTCATACCGAGCCCACGGGAACAAAACGAACCCCTCCGGGCTACCCCTCTCCAGACGCTCCTGCACATCCCCGTAGGCGATGGTGAGCTTCCCCCTGCTGGTCCTCCTCTTCCTCGCCGTACGAGCCCAGCCCAGCATAGCAGGATACGCCGCTACGGCCCCAGGATCTCTATCCCACGGGAAGCACTGGAAAATCTCGTAGAACCACACCTGTGACAAAAACAGAAAAGGCTCAGTGCAAAAGAAAACGGAGAAGCGACAAGTTGCTAAATCAAAAACAGCAATAAACTCATACCTCCAAAGCAAAGTCAAAACAGGCCAATGAACTGGCCACACCCCGGCTAAACCGGTCCAAAGAGAAGTAGAGCTCAGCCAAGCCTGCCTCGCCCCAAGCAATATCACAGACCCTATCCAGATCAATCAAGCTCTCCAACAGAGCAAAGGGAGCCGCAGTCGCATGGTTCGAGAACAAGGTCTCGGAGAGTGCATACCACAAAAAGGAGCGCGCCAGCTGCTCCGCCGTCACCTGGCCGGTACCCCGAACATAGGCCCCAATGCTGGCCGTGATCCTCAGCTCCACATCGCTATACAGCATCCCCAGGCCCCTGCGAGGACGAGGCTCAAAGCCCAGCAGCTCGGTCAACACAACATCGGAGATCATATCTCTCCACCGCACTGGCCCTCCTTTGAAGGAAAGCCCAGTGATCGCAGCAAAGTCGGTCGGCGTCACCGTCACCTCTCCCCAGCTCAGATGGAAGGTGTGGGTGGTATCCCACCAATACTCGGAAAGGCCAAGGAAGACGCTCTTGTTCTTCCTCGTGTCAGAAACTCCGGCCAGGTTCTCTACAAACACACCCAGGCCAGAAGCGTAGACCAGCCTCCGGGGACTCGGCCTACCATCCACGGAAATATCAGGCATCCGCTGCCACAGCTCAACAACAGCCTCGAGCGATCCCCGAGTCTTCATCCTCTTGGCCTTCCCGGCCATAAGCCCCGCATCCTGCAGGTAAACACAGCAAAGGTACGTCAATCACAGTACTTAATATAAAACAAAAGCCATGAAAAATAACCCGTCACAAAACACGACACATATTGCACATATTTTCCCCACAAAGTCCGTCACCCAAAAACACGGCACACACTGCATAACACATTTTCAAAAAATCCGTCCCTACACGGCACACACTTTCAGACAAAACCCGTCACAAAACACGGCACATGTCACATTTTTTCACAAAATTTGTCACTACACGACAAACTTTTCTCATAATGAACACACATAAATAGCATACGGTACAACACACCAAAGCATGCATTTCATTAGAGAGGCACTTTATTTTCACAAATAAAAGCTAATCTACACATTTCTGCACAAAATACACATACCCACAATTTTTACATGTCCATTTTCAACAATTCATCAAGAATTTCACAAAAGGCATAAAAAAATAATAATAATAATAACAAAAAATTCAAAAATGCGAAAAACTAAAATCTAGTTCTAGCATTCAAAAAATTCGAGCAGGGAATCAAAACGGAACGGATTTCTTACCTCCCCGACGTTCCTAGAACGACGATTGTGCACCTCCGGATTCGGATACAAGACATCCGGGTTCTTCGAAGATGGAACGAACGAAATCCAATTTCTTTGGAGCTCCATCCGTTGCTCGACCACCTCTTGACTGCGTTGACGACGACTCCTTCGAGATCCTTCCGCCATTGCAAGCGATTCAAGCGAAAAAATGGAGGATTTTGGTAAAAATGGAGGTTTTTTCCTCTCTCTCTCTCGCCTGGTTCACGAACTGAGGAAGAAGAAGTGGGGGAGCCTCGGCATTTAAACCCGGTCAAAACCTGGGAACTGTAAAAAACCAACTTGGTCCGTACGGACCTCTTTGCAGCCAGGTTGGTCCGTACGGACCTCTTTGCAAGGGGTGGCCAAATTACTTTCCTGCCCTTATAATCTTTGCCCCTGGCTGTCCTAAGGCCTTTTTCAGCAAATCCAAGTGCAGAATGGTCCCTAACCCTTCAATTCAACCACCGGCCGTCAACGTAAGACCGGTCTTCGCCCACTTCAACGGCAATTCAATCCCCGGCCGTCAGCGTAAGACCGGTCTTCGCCCACTTCAACGGCAATTCAATCCCCGGCCGTCAGCGTAAGACCGGTCTTCGCCCACTTCAACGGCAATTCAATCCCCGGCCGTCAGCGTAAGACCGGTCTTCGCCCACTTCAACGGCAATTCAATCCCCGGCCGTCAACGTAAGACCGGTCTTCGCCCACTTCAACGGCAATTCAATCCCCGGCTGTCAGCATAAGACCGGTCTTCGCCCACTTCAACGGCAATTCAATCCCCGGCCGTCAATGTAAGACCGGTCTTCGCCCACTTCAACGGCAATTCAATCCCCGGCCGTCAACGTAAGACCGGTCCTCGCCCACTCAACGGCGACTCAAGAAGGAGCCAACACCTCCCAGTACGAATATCAAGGCACGAGACGCCTCCAAAACGCCCGACGGCAATTCAAGAAGGAGCCAACACCTCCCAGCACGAATATCAAGGCACAAGACGCCTCCAAAACGCTCAACGACAACTCAACCACTGGCCCTCAAAAGAGGTCCGAAGTCATCTTCCCAACAGAAAAGGGCCCCTACAAGGTCATGCATCCCCAGCAATTCAAGCACCGGCAGCCAGTAAGCCCGAACCTAGCCCACTTCAACGGCAACGCAAGCACCGGCCATCAAAGTAAGCCCGAGCTCCTCCCCCAACAAGTCAAAGGGAAGTCATACAAGACTGCATATCCCCAGCACCGACCATCATCCTTGCCCACTCAAAGGCAAAACAAGCACAAGAAGGAGCCAACACCTCCGAGTACAAGTCCCAAGGCACGAAGCGCCTCCAAAATGCCAAATGGTGAAGCAATCACCGGCCGTCATCCTTGCCCACTTCAACGGCAACGCAAGCACCGGCAGTCATCGTAAGTCCAACCTTCTACTCAACATGCAAAAACACAAACGCATCTACGCCTCTCGCAATCAAAGCACAAGGCAGCCATGCCTCCACAACTGCGGCTAGAAGACGATTCAAAGTCCTCGCGCATAACATCAACTGCGGCTAGAAGACGATTCAAAGTCCTCGCGCATAACATCAACTGCGGCTAGAAGACGATTCAAAGTCCTCGCGCATAACATCAAGCTGCGGCTGAAGACGATTCAAAGTCCTCGCGCATAACATCAACTGCGGCTAGAAGACGATTCAAAGTCCTCGCGCATAACATCAACTGCGGCTAGAAGACGATTCAAAGTCCTCGCGCATAACATCAACAGACGATTCAAAGTCCTCACGCATGACATCAAACCTCGCCCAAGACAATTCAAAGTCCTCAAACATGGCGCAACCGCAATCGAAGACGATTCAAGTCCTCACAACTATCTCCACCCGACAAAGCTTTAAACCACTCGGTCCGAAGACCGTATAAATCTCCCAAATCACTATCTCCGTCCCTAAGGCCTTAAACCACCCGATTAGGAAAATCGTAAAATTTCCATCCCAGGACACCACCACGTCCTCACAATTGACCTCGGCGGTCACCACATGTCAGACACCACCCCGTCCTTATCACTGACCTCGGCAGTCACACAACACTTCAGGGCACCACCACGCCCGCACTCACGATTTCACGACCTCCGAACTACGACCAGGCTTGATTCCCGCCAGGGATACGTAGGAATCCTATCACAGGGTCCAGCCATCGACCTATGCGGTCACCCAGGACACCACCACGTCCTTACCACTGACCTCGGCGGTCACACGACACTTCAGGGCACCACCACGCCCGCATTCACAAAACACTCACCCCACACTCGAACTACGACTGTGCTTGATTCCCGCCGTGGATTCGTAGGAATCCTATCACAGGGTCCAGCCTACTGACCTAAACGGTCACACAATAGGACACCACCACGTCCTCACACTGACCTCCCCGATCACATTATCTCCCAGAACGCGACCCAGATTAGGACCCTTATCTTATCGGCGACCCCACTTCTTTCATAAGTGACGTCGTCGAGGGGCTTTTGTAAGTACCCCAATCTGGATCACACACGGGAAACATCGCACTCATCAACGCAGCCTCGACGACCCCTAGCACTCAAAACCCTCTCAAAACCCCCAGCCAAACCAAGGAATGAGCCTTTCTGGGATAAAAAGGGACAAAAGGACCTTTTGGGAATTTTCAGGAAATTGGAAAAACAATAATGGTCCGTACGGACCTCTTTGCTTTAATAATTACTGAATCTTCTTAAAGTCCACAATATTCCCTCAAATCCCGGGGAAAATGATTACCTCCCTGCAGAGTTGGTCCGTACGGACCTCTTTGCATGTCAACTTGGTCCGTACGGACCTTATTGCACAGGGAACATCATAATTGCAAATATTCCTCCATCATCACAGATTCCCTCAAATCGAGGAAAACCAAAAGTCTGGATTACCAGGGAGGTCCGTACGGACCTCTTTGCACCAAATCTGGCACTATAAATAGAGGGCTCCCCCTCCTCATTTTCACACACCTCCCACTTCTCTCTTCCTCCCTAGGCCTTCTGGCTTCCCCTCTAAGTCCTTCCGAGGCATTCCCGGCCCCTTTCGGATCCTTCCGAGGCCTTCCGAGCCCCCTTGTGGCGCTCCGAAGCCTCCCCGAGCGCTCCCGCGACGCTCCCGCGCTGCCCCGAGGCACTCTCGAGGTACTCTGAGGCCCCTCATGGTACTCCGAGGCCTTGCCTGGTCTTTCCACGGTGTCCCGGCTCTTTCCGAGTCAAACCGACAATCCCAAACCACGCCGAAACTCTGCCCGAGTGACTCCTGCCACCACAACGCACGCCGAACCTCTGCCCGAGCGATCCCGACGATCCCCACGCACGCCGAACCTCTGCCCGAACGCAGCCTGCAACCTCAACTCACGCCGAAACTCTGTCCACAGACAACCGGTCCCTCCCGAAGCAACCCCGATCCGTACCGGAACGCTACTCCGACCTCAAACACTATTCCTCAGCGGGAGACAGACGCGAACCAACATTGGTAAGGCTTCCTTCCTACACTATTTCAATACATTTCCATACATAGCATACAATGTAGACATCCGATACAGCATGCATTTTTAAAAAGCACACACACACACACACACAACATTTAAAGGATATTAGGGGTATGCGAAAGACTCGTTTTACGAGGCGACTCGGGTGAGCTCTAATATTCTAATATTCTCTTCCCGAGGAGTCATCTGACCTCCGAACTCAAAATCTCATCACACAAAAACAGTTTAAAATTATCTTTAAACTGATGCCCTTTTTCAATGTTTTGGGCTTAATAAAAACGGCGTGGCGACTCTACAAATGCGAAAACAAACGGCGAGACTAAACCGCCTCCAACGCGAAAGATGCCAGATGCCGGGGCGCGAGCCTCTCTGATCCGGGTAATTTCAGGTGCGCGTAGTGTGCGGCCTCCTAAAAATATTCCTTTTTGAGTTAAAACAGAAATTTTCAGAAATGTGTTTTAAAGGAATGATTTTTCGGGACGGGGGAAATGCAACAAGTAAGCACGTAAATTTTCTGGGAGTCCCGATCAGTCTTGGAACTGAATAGCCCCAAGCTGCCAAGGCTGCCAGATTAACCTCAATTTTTGTCCTAGTGGAATTGCCAATGAAGCTGCCCGGTCAGAATCCAGGGAGGATTAAGCCGTACGGCTGCATCAAGCAACTTTTCAGGTTCCAATTTCTTTGATCTGCAGGCTGTTTTCCTGGCCTTTTTGGCACCTTTTCAACTTCCAGCAAGCTTCCTGTTCAGTTTCAGAATATGCACAATTCCCAAGAACCATGGTTGCATGCAATGCAATGCAAGAAACATAGGGCAAATATGAGAAGCGGATCCGCGGCGGAAGGCTAACCCACTCGAAAAAAGCTTTCTTTTATTTTTCGAAAAGGGATACCAGTACGTGGGATTGTTAGACCATCGTTTATCCCAAGCCTCGGGTTAGGAAGCGATACAGGAAGGTTAATGGTTTTCACCTATATACCGGATATCATTTTTTTTGTTTTAAAAATAAAAGCTTTCTCCTTTGGTTTATTCCCCACCGGAGTCGCCAAACTGTGAATGTGGTGCCCAAGATAAGCGGCTCTCTTTTTTGTTTATTTTTATTTTGGAACCACTTTCTCATGTAAGGGGGATCACCGCCTCACATCAGTTTGGAAATGTCCGATTTAAATTGAAAAAATGGAGTCGCCACGCCATTTTGATTTCCTCAAAATTTTGAAAAAAAAAGATTTGGGTCCGAAGGTTAAGTTACCCTTTGGGAAGAATGGATCGTCGTTCACCCAAAGAGCCTTGCCGAAGCAAGTCTTCCAAGATCCACTTTTCATACTTACCTTAGTACTTTCGTGTGTGGGATGTGAGTTTTGAAAAGGAGGGAATGTACCAAGTGGTCCTCCGGACGTATAAACCATGAGTTGGTTATCGCTCGGGATTCCTTGGATTTTTATGTATTAGGGACTTTGGTCCCCCTTTCATCTTGGACTTATGATCATCATGATGAGACCTTGGGTCACATGTGATCAAGAGAGGGACACCGTTTTTAGAGTCCAAGGATGAGACTCTTTAGAAAGGAATGACCTTTGCCTATCAATCCTACATCTTGAGACGATTTGGACTCTTTCGGGATATTTATGCTCGTCTCAAGTGATGATCGGAGATATGTGGCTAGGGTTCATCCTTCTCTAAAGGAGAATCCATCTATGGCATCTTTAATTGGAAGAAATGATGTAAAGATAGGACCTTTACACCATCTCATTCCAAGAGATTTTCCAAGTACCAAGGAGGACTAGGGAAGGGGTATAAAGATTGGATCTTTATACTCATCATATGCCTTTTTGTGCCTTATGAAGGTCACTAGGCAATCCTAGGAGAGAGATCCAACCATGAGGGACATGGGGGATGCATGTTTAAGCTAAAGATGACACTTTTAATGAAAAAGATGACATGTTAAGTGCAAAGGATGCTACTTGGTTGCAAAGGATGCTTCTTTGATGCAAAAATAATACTTTTAATGCAAAGGATGCAACTTTGTATTGTAAAAATGGCATTTTAAGTGCAAAGGATGCTACTTTATGCACAAAGATAACATTTTAAGAGCAAAGGATGCTACTTTGATGCATAGGATGCTATTTTGTATGCAAAGGTAACATTTTTAATGCAAAGGATGCAACTTTATATGTAAAAATGACATTTTAAGTGCAAAGGATGCATAAAGATGTCATTTTAAGAGCAAAGGATGCTATTTTGATACAAAAAGGGGGAAGGGTATGATTTACATGCCTAAAGATAGGATCTTTAATGACAATATACCAAGTACCAAGCAAGTATATAACAATATGTAAAGAAAGGAGCAATATATCACATAAATACAAGTATTATGCAAGATAAAGGGGAGGAGAGGTTACCAATGGTGGTGTTCCTCTTTCTCCTTGTAGTTTTCCTAAGGAAGGACCAACTTTGGAAGGTTTTGAAGAGGAGGGAGGTGGTTTTTGACACTCTCATCTCTCTGGAATTTCGTGGTGGTATTTTGGCAGAGTAACACTACTGAAAATCCCCCCCCCCCTACAATGAATAGAGGAGGTCTCTATTTATAGGTAGTCTGGCAGCAGCTAATGAGGCCGTGCGGCTGTAACCCCATGGCTAATGAGGCCGTGCGGTTTTATCCTGAAATGACTCAGCTCATTTCTAGAATCATGCAAGGTGGCCTTCTAGAAGGGCTTTTCCACCGAAGGACTACATGGAATTTTAATTCCTAGTAAGTCCTTTACCCCTCGGAAGGTTTGGAAAAGTTCCCGAATTGTCCCTGAACTTTAGGAAAGTCAAGGGAATTGCTGAAAAACTTAAAAAAAACCGGAAGGCATGAGCCAGATTTGGGTACTTACACCACGCCATTTTGATTATGAGCCAGAACTTTGAAAAAGGCTTTCGAAACAAGGATCATTTTTATTAGGATCCAAAACTTAGGAAAATGCTTTTGAAAGGGGATCATTTTTATTAGGAGCAAAAACATAGGAAAAGGCTTTTGAACAGAGATTGTTATGTTCGGAGGTCACGTTACGCCTCGGGAAGATGAAAATTTGAGATCACTCGAAATGCCTCGTATTTACGAGTCTTTCTACCTTTCTCAAAAATTGTGCGTGTGTGTGTGTTCGTGCTTGTTGTTTGAAAATGAGTTTGAATGACAAACTTTGAATTTGATTAGGAATTTGAATGGCAAACTTTTAGATTGAAAAGGAGAGTTTGAATGGCAAACTTTGAAATGAGTCGGGCATTATAACGTTACCCTTTTTTTGACAAAACGGTAGTAAAGGAAAGAGTTTGATTTTGAACCGGGCATTATAACGTTACCCTTTTTTGATAAAAATGATAGTAAAGGAAAAGGCCTTTAAAGTAAATGACAGTATTGAAATGATGATCGACAAGTCAATTTCTTGACTCGGATGTTAAAGGTAAATACGATCAACAAACCAAATGGTTTGGATGGTAAATGACAATATTGAATTGACGGTATCAACGAACCAAACGGTTCGGACAGTAAAAGATGCGATCAACGAACCAAACAGTTCGAACGGTAAAGAGCGTTATTGAATGAAAATATCAATGAATCAAATGATTCGGACGATAAATAACGATCAACGAACCAAATGGTTCGAACGGTAAATGACGTAAATAGATAAAGTTTATAAAAAGGGGTCAGGATCTCCTTTTTAACCCTAAATCACTCTTTTCGAAAGAGAAAAGTGATAGAGAGAGGATCACTTCAAGACCCGTAGACAATGTAGTATCTACATTTTGAAGAATTTGATCGGATCAGAAGTAGCGTAAAGTGCGTAAAAATAGATGAAACGAAAGATTAAGAAGGAGAGTTTACCAATGGCTAGGTTTTGGCTCTATCTTCCTAGGGTACATGTTTGAAAGGTGTTTAAAGAGGAGAGAAATTCTGCTCACATAGGCAGAACCTTTCCTAGTTAACTCTCATTCGCACTCGAGTTTCCATCAATTCGGCGGCATTTCGGGAGGGTTTTTGGGGCCGAGAAGGGGCTGGAATGTCGAAGGAGGGTTTGAGGTGAGGAAAATTGTCCTTAAAACTGAAAGAGGAGGCTGCTATATATAGGAAATTTCAAGGTGCAAAACAGGCCGGCAGACCAGTCCTTCAAGTTTGAGGGCTTTTTGGGTATTTGAAAATATGGTGGGAGTGAAGGTCGATTCAGCAAAACAGGCCGGCCGGCCACTCCTTCAGTTTGAGGGTATTTTAGTCTTTTCAAGCCTTGGATTTGATTGATTTGACCTAGGGCCTTGTGCATGTGTGACACGTGTCCTGCTTAGTCATTAAGTAAGGGATTTTTGCTCCGTTGGGCCGTGTTTTAACTATTTTTTAAATAACTGTCCGAATAAATGTCGAAACAGTCCCGAAAAGTCCCGAAAATTGCGTATTTTTGGAAAAGTGATATTTTCACGTATTCAAACGTGTTTTTAATACACTTTAAATTATGAATGATCGGGGCAGTCCTGGAAAGACTCGTTAACTTGAAAAGTGTGAGTTAACGGATTATAACGATCCGGATTTGGGTACTTACAGTATCTTATCAAAAGTATTCAAATATTGCAAAACCTCAAAAGCAAGAACGAGACAAGAGTAATTCGAATCTACTTTTCATTCAATAGATCAAAAGATTACAAAGTCCTAAAAATCTATTACAGAAAAAGGTTAAAAAAATCCTAAATTGTTGGCTGAATAGGCTTGGGAGCAACTTGGGCTTCAGACTCAGGGGTAGGAGAAGGAAGAGTATTAGCTGGAGCTTGATCAGGAGTTGGAGTAGGAGCTTGAGCAGGAGCAGGTGCTGGCCGCGAGATAAATATCTCACTAATTTCAAGCCCATTAGGAAACAGGCGAGCAATAGCAGCTTCTAGTGATAGCCCCTCCTAGCGAAACCTTAAATTATCGATCTGATCAATAATGCCAGGAGCGGTGACCGCGGCGATGGCAGGCAAGGTGGAGGCTGCTGCTAGCTCCAAATTTTCAATCTCCTCTTGAGCCAGAGGGACCAATGCATGCCCGGGTAGACATTCTTACATCTGTGGCAATCAAAGAGCCAATTATGGCCAATTGTTCCACAGAGAACATGCCCGTGGTAGCAAAGTTCCTTAGCTGCGTCTTGCTAGCAGCCTCATACTGTGCGGTGGATTCCGCCAAGAGTTCATCCTTATATTCTTGGGAGTTTTTAAACTCCTCAGCACCTTCCTTACGTGCAGCGGCAAGTTGGACATCTCTCTCCAGCTGGAATTTCCTCAATGGAAGCAGCTCTTCAGAAATTTTGTCAACTTGAGCCTCCAAGGCAATGACCTATTTCTTAGAGGCCTCCAACTTGTCCGCATATTCAACCACCTTCTTGTCCAAGATACCCTTCTGCTCGCGGAGCTCATCCCGCGTTCCTTTGGCCTTCTCCAAGGACTTATTAGCCGCATTAAGCTGGCCGTAGAAATGCTTCAGGTCGGCCTCCTTCTGGGCCAGAGACTCTGCCAGAGCCTTATTGCTCTCCTCTGCTTTTCCAAAGCCTTTGACCTCTCCGCTAAAACCTTTGAATGAGCGGACAGATCCCTGGCCTGCTCGTCAGAAATCTGCCTAAGCCTCATAACCTTATTGGCCATCTGCAAATAAAAAAAAGTCTCGGTCAGCGATCAAGCAGTCATCAAAAAAGAAAAGTACAAAAGTAGAAAAAGAGAGTAAGAGTTTACCTCAATGGCCATTAAACCAATATCGCCAGCTAGGGTAGAGGAGTTCAACTTGGCCCCAACATTCTTATAGAAGTCAGGGGCATAGAGCCTGTTTAGAAGACCAAGCCCTATTATTGATTGGAACCCTCCGCGGGCATACATGTCCACAACCGGAGGAACCTCCTAGATTTTATTCTTTAGGCCCCACGTAGTCTCGTGTGTGCCTGCGGGCAGGAGGGGGTAAGAATTGGCGCAGATAGTAGCCCCTCTGACCGGGGAGTTAGAAGTTAGGGTGGGAACCACATCAGGCCGCTGGACCCTTGGTTGCTTCTCCTTGCCCGCACCTTCAGTCTCACTGGCAGCCCTCTTCCTTGACCGTTCAGATTGAGTAGATGAGGTGCTACGATCAGGATGAGGACTAGAGACACGGCTAGATTGCGATGGCTGCCCTCTGGGAGGCAGATCTTTGGCTGCAGATACTCCTCGAGCACCAACTAGTAGGGTGCCATAATTCTTATCTACCACGGGCAGAGAAACGCCAGCAGTAGGAAAATTATTCAAGGCCTCTTGTTTAGCCTTTTCCTCTTGAGCTACTTGACGCGCCTTGGATGCTTTGAGTTGAAGAGGGTTTAGCTTGGGGGCCATGTTTGGATCTGCTGGATCTGTGTCCAAGAAAAGAATGCAACTGGTTAGATTGCAGTTTAAATAAAATCAAAAAGCATAAGGAAAACAGTTCAAATCAAAGACAGGAATAAAGACTGATCCACTCGCAGACCGTGCCCATCATGCACGTCTTGCAATTGGACACATAATCAAAAAAATTCATGAACCCTCCAATCGGGATCATGAAGTTGGGGATCAATAGCCACCCTGGGGACATAGTAGCAACCTTCCCTTTGAGGTTCCACCCCCGAAAACATCAATAAGGGCTCGCTATTTATCATCGCGCCCACATCAAATACTGGATGCTCCTTCTCGATCACGAACTGGGCCAGATAGATAGCAATTGCAACTTGAAGGGCCTCAGAATCGGACATGCTGGGATATGAACTGGTAGAAACCCTAACTGGAATGGCACCCTCTGGCCTCGAGAAATTCCACCCAAATCTACTCTCAACGACCAGAATATTCTTCTGATTCCATTGATCGAATTTATTTGTTGGGGCAGAAAATGTGCGGGCAGAGTTATTCTTGGTTTTCAGGTCGAGATGGCCGTTGGTTATCTGGTTACAATAAAAGGCATATAGCTGGGAGAGGGAAGGTTCAAAGCCTAGGACCCTGCACACCACAATAAAGGAGACAAGGGCACATACAGTGTTTGGGGTTAGGTTCATAGGGAGGCATCTATTAAAGTCAAGAAATTTGGCAATGAAGGGGTCAATAGGAAGTCTTAGTCCGTTCTTAAACTGGACCCCATAAAAATGCAAAATTTATTGTCCCCGCGGACATCGGCCACAGTCTCCGGCCTCAACTTCCCCTTCACCTCCACTTCTTGAAGCTCACGGACATGGAAGGAATTGGGATCAACACCATAGGTGGTGTATGTTGGGTTTTGGGGTTACAAACGCAGCGAAGAACTTAGAAATAACATCAAAATCCTAGCCCTAAGATCCGTCAAGCATGAATATATTAGAACATATGAAATAGATTTACATACCTTAATGCGATTGGTTTGTTCAAAATAGATCTCCAATATCGAATCTCAAAACGAATCTCAAAAAACCGTTGATAAAGGTTTTTTATCTTCTCCTTGTTTTTTACCTTGTGAAGAATCGATGATCGAAGGCTTCAAGCTTTTGGTGATTAACTTATCACCCTCTATCGGTAATCCACACTCGAACGGACCAAGAACGCTTCTTGTATGATTGCTAGATGATCTCCAATTATTGAAAACGTTTTTCAATAATTAATGGCAAAACTATGGAATAATTTTGGAGCCTTTTGATTCAAAATCAATAATCAAATTCTAGAGTTTCATAAACTTAGAATAATGATCTTAAGAGAGGTTTATGGCTGCACAAAGGTTATATTTATATCCCATATAAATCCCCTAACAATTAGGGTAGAAACCTTGTCAAACACCAAAACCTTACAAGCAAAGGAAAACTGTACGTAATGGCTAGTTTTGTCGCGCTACAAGTCTAGCCAGTGGCTAAGTTTGTCGCGCTACAAGTCTAGCCAGGATATTTTCGTTTGATGATGTTATGGCGCATGCCATGGGCCAAGGCCATTCCTTCCAGCCAAGGCTGATTTTATGGCAAATGCCATGAGCCAAGGCCATTCCTTCCAGCCAAGGCTGATTTTATGGCCCTTGCTCATGGCCGAGGCCATTCCCGAAACTTCCATATAAAGCCAATTTTCAATCCGTTCTTTTGTGTGTGACCCTTTAGGAATTATATTTTATGTTGGTAGTGAGTTGAAACATCAACCTCACAAGACATAAGTGACTTCTAGCAAATCATTATGTCCACACAATTAAATATAACATCAAAGCTTGATTCCTTGATAATCAAATGTCACAATCCTTTTATCCACGATGTCCAATTGAACATGAGTCATGGTCTAGGTCAACTCATCTTGTTCAATGCTTTCTCGATTCCGAATATGTTCATAATCCAAATGCATTTGATCTCTATCAAAATCACTTGAGTGTGGCCATACATTTCATCAACATCATTCATCGAGGGGCCCAAGCAAACATCTCTCTTCATAAGAGGGACAAATCCCGTCTTGACTTATCATTCTTTCCTACATGAATCCAATCATGCTAATATAGCCCTTATTGTTGGAACATTAAACGATCCAATGACCATGAACCGACTCATAACTAGATTAAGAAGAGAAGAAGAAGAAGACGAAGACGGAAGCGTATACCTTGAGATTCCATTATTGTTCTTGTTCTTGTTCTTGTTCTTGATGAAGATATGAAGATAGTCTTTGATTTAGGAAGAGTAGATCTTCTAAATGATGAGTGCCTTTTAATCTCTTTGTTCTTCAAGTACTTAGGAAGAATTTTGACTGAATGAGAATGTAAAAATAACTAATGATTCATAGGCTTGATGGATAGGCCTTTATATAGGAATCCAAGGGGCACTTCATTTAGGGACTACACCTATTGATATATAAGATATTACTATTATGCCCATCATTTAATGGTATACTTATATTATGGAATTCTACATATTATTTAGAGTTCTATACTTTATACCATATATTATAATATTGATCATTATATTATCAAGTATTTATATGTTACATTAATCCATGTTCTTACAATCTCCCACTTGGATTATTATAACATATACCTTCACTTAATAAATTTCCTCAATCATATTTATAACACAAATGACAACCCTTATGTGCACTTTGTTGTCATTTGAAAACAATCCCGTCCATTAGTCATATAAGTATAAGGACTAAAGGGGCATTCGTTGTAATTGATTCGCAACTAAACCCACATTAATCACATATATATATCCAACTAAATGACATAGATAAAGTATAGATATGTAGCATGGAAAATTAATGAATATATATGAAGAATGTATATATATATTCTCCAACTAGTCCTACTTTAACCAAATGAGATCAATTTAAATGAAAACAACACAAGGAAATAGAAACATTTAAAACTCCCACTGATTTAGGCATTATCAAAAGTCATTACACCCATATGAGCAACATGCTCGTGAAATACTAAAGGAGATAACGCCTTAGTAAATGGATCCGCTAACATGGAGTTTGTACCAATAAGTTCTATTTCTATTTGTTCATTTTGTACTCTTTCTCTCACAACAAGAAACTTAATATCTATATGCTTAGATTTAGATGAACTCTTGTTGTTGTTGGAGTACAATACCGCGGCTCGATTGTCACAATATAACTTAAGCGGTCTTTCAACACCTTTGACAATTCGCAGTCCTTCAATGAATTTACGCAGCCATATAGCTTGATTGGATGCCTCATAGCAAGCAACAAATTCGGCTTCCATGGTGGAAGTATTAACTAATGTTTGCTTGGCACTTCTCCAAGATATCGCTCCACCGGCCAAAGTGAAGACATAACCCGATGTCGATTTGCGACTATCTTGGCATCCAGCAAAGTCGGAATCGGAAAAACCAATGATCTCAAGATGATCCGACTTTGTATATGTAAGCATGTAGTTCTTCGTGTTTTGCAAGTATCTCATCACTCTTTTGGCTGCAACCCAATGTTCTCTTCCCGGATTAGATTGATATCGCCCAAGCATGCCAACAATAAAGGCAAGATCAGGGTGAGTACAGACTTGTGCATACATTAGGCTTCCTACTGCCGATGCGTAAGGGATATTTTCCATATACTTGGATTCAAGATTATTTTTAGGACATTGATTTAGACTGAACTTATCTCCCTTAGAGACCGGGGTGTCATGTGGTTTACAATTTTCCATGCTAAACCTTTGTAATACCTTCTCTATATAGCTCTTTTGTGATAATCCTAACATACCTCGTGAGCGATCACGATGTATTTGGAATCCTAATACAAAAGAAGCTTCTCCAAGATCTTTCATCTCAAATTTGTTTGAGAGAAATTTCTTGGTTTCCTTAAGAAGGTCCTTATCATTACTAGCAAGTAAAATGTCATCCACATATAAGACCAAAAATATAAATCTACTCCCACTGAACTTATGGTACACACAATCTTCACCAAGATTCATTTCAAAACCGAATGAAAGAATAACTTGGTTAAATTTTAAGTACCTTTGACGAGATGCTTGCTTAAGCCCATAAATGGATTTCTTGAGTTTACAAACTAGTTGACTAGTTTGATCCGAATCAGTCACCATTTCTGGTTTCTTCATATAGATAGTTTCCTCAATGTCACCATTGAGAAAAGCTGTCTTTACATCCATTTGATGAAGCTCGAGGTCAAAATGTGTCACTAAAGCCATAATGATTCTAAAGGCATTTTTAGAGGATACCGGTGAAAATGTTTCTTTGTAATCAATGCCTTCTTTTTGAGTAAATTCTTTAGCGACAAGACGCGCCTTATGTCTTTCCACATTACCTTTTGAATCCCTTTTGGTCTTAAAGATCCATTTACATCCGATGGGTTTCACATTCTTAGGTAATGGGATAAGATCCCAAACGTCATTATCATTCATGGATTTTAACTCTTCAGTTATGGCATCAATCCACTTATGAGAATTTGGACCACTAATGGCTTCATGGAAGGTGATTGGCTCATCTCCCACTAAACCTAACGGTTCCTCATTCTCGGCAAGATACACATCATAATAATCCGGTATAGCACTCCTTCTTGCTCTATTAGATCTTCTTAAGGGCACCGGTTCTTCTTGATTTTGAGGGTGTTGAATTTCCTCATCAACATTTTCATGTTGTTCATTAATAGGAGAATTAACGTCATTTTGAATTATATGTTCTTGTCGAATTTCAGGCACACCTATATGGGCCGATCCTCGAATCACGAACCGGCGCCATCATTTTAAATTTCAAATTATTGGCGATTGTCATTTATGGCGCCTCTTGACATTCAGACACGTATCCTCCGTACCTGACACGTGCTGGCGCTTCGACAGTCAAAGGGCCTACTCAAATCGAGAAGCAAACCAAAGCTTCTACCAACTTCCACCAAACTCCCCTCACGTGCTCCTCACATGTGCCACACGCAAGGGAGTCTAAGCAAAGTCCAGCAAAAAACACAACACTTGTGACCATAAATGCGATCTGGCCGCAGATCGAGCATCGAGTCTATAGCTCCTCGCTCAAACAATAAATAATTCCTCGCTCGAAGCTAGGGGCCACTGATGAGCCCGAACCTTTTAGACCGGGCCCTAAGCTTGATCTGGTCCAAAGGCCATATATGATGTGGCATCCCCCTGGACTGCTAGAGTAAGGTGATCGCGAGATTCCTAGACCATCAGTAAGGTGACCGCCGTTAGATGGACCATCGGTAAGGTGACCGCGGAGATAATGACCGCAAGATCTGTGCTCGCGTCAATATTGTTGACCACACCAAAGATGTTGACCGCGGTCTCATTCCAGACTCCCGATTATCTCACCAGACTCCCGATTTAAAGCCAAAGCTTGTAGAGTAATATTCCGTACTGGCTTTGACACCAATAAGTCAGCTTGTACCCATCGCATTAAATGATGGCTTAGATGCCTACTATGCCATTAAGGCACCGCACCAACTTGCGCAAGTTACCTCTGTCCCTGACAACTCAGCGACAACCATATGCAGTTAATCTTACTTTACTGACAGAGCCAACCAGGCGCGGACACGTGTCCTAGGTCAAAGACAAAGATATCCTTAGGGCTGACATCAGCGAGCAGCTCCCTCTTACTATAAATATCAACCTTTGTCCTCATAGACAAGGTAAGTGCAAAATCTATATTTGTAAGTCATATTGTATAAACCCTAAACATACAACTCATTCAAGACATTTCAAGTCTTATTTCTCAGTCATAAACCCTCAAGAGATCTTCCTCTCACACCCGAGGGTCTGAGTTGGATTAAACCCCGGCTTTGACCTTAACGATGTTTATTGTTGTTGTTGTGTTTTAGGTATAAACCAATATCAAGCCAGATATCCTAAACAAGTGAGACCCCCGAAAGTCGAGGCGCCATCAACTTCTTTTCTTTTGTATAGAAACCATAGTAGTAAATTCCCCTCTTTACCAAAATATTACTCAATGATGGATTTGATTTAAATGGGTGAAGTGGTGGCTTGTCATATCATCGATTATGATAATATGTCAAGGCAATTCAATTGCCATTCAAAACATATACTACCTCCGTCCCACTTCAAAAGTCCTACTTTCCCTTTTGGTTCGTTCCAGATTAAGAGTCATACTTAGCTTTATTCCCAAAATGCCAAATAATGAATAGTATTTTGGACATTTATACCCTCTTCTTTTCATAGAACTACAAATAAACCAATACTTACTACACTACTTTTTATTCACTTGAATCATAAACAGTATTTTGAACAATTATACCCTCAATCCACTTGCCATTGTTCACTCATTTCTTAGTATTTTCTTAATAAGCGTGCAAACACTAGGTAGGACTTTTGGTCCGGGATGGAGGGAGTAATATTTAAGAGATGCGGACTTCCTTGCCTTTCGTTTGCTCCTCCCCTCTTACTTGTAGTATATAATTACCACATCTCTTAGGTATTTGAACGGTTAATTTGTTACATGTAAATTTCAATTATTAATGTATGAAAAATATGAAAGTGTCAATAGTATTGAATAGTTTTGGAAAATACAGTATTGTCCTGAGTGTTGGGTGTTGTCCCGAGTGTTGACAATATCAACGATAACACTGTTTAACAATAATCCAACAAACTTAAATCTTTTAAATAGTTTTGCAGCAAAAATTTAAAACACACAATATAGAGTAATTTTTTTCTCAAGTTATATACTCCCTCCGTCCCACGATAATCTGCAAAAAGACCCCTTTTGGACGTCCCACAATAATCTACACTTTCCTAAAATGGAAATGGGACCCACTTCTCTCTACTCACAACCATTACCCACTTACTCCACTTTCTCTCTCCTACCCAACCATCTACACTCACAACACATCACCTTTTTCACCTTTAACCTTAATTCCCGCGCCAAGCTAAAAAGTGCGCATTATCCCGGGACGGAGGGAGTAAATGTAACTTGAGAATGCCCGAAGGAGAAAACCTTTCAATAAAATATATTTTTTGTATAAGGCCGAAAGTTCCCTAATAACTATATATCAAAGTAATATGAAATGAATACTGTAAAACACACTCTTATAAAAGAACACTTTACCTCACACTTAGAAACTGTAGCGTTGATATTTTAATCGAATAACAGAGTCGCGACTTATTATTTATTTAGAAAAACAATATGAAAAACATTTTTGATAATTTAAAGAGATTTGAGGGTTCGGGGGTTAAGTTATGGAATGGAAAGGTCGAGGAGCACCCATTCCACCCAATCCGGAGATTGGTCTTGCCAATTGAGTATTATCAAACAATCAATATTTAAATAAGAAAAACCAAATTAATTTCTTAATTAGGAATGTCGGGTTGTATGCTTCGAGATCGCCTCCATGGATTGAAGGGACTCTAGGCTAACCATTTTGATGGGATTACACTACTCTAAAAAAACAATAGAGGGATTGAGAAGAAGAATAGGAGTTTACCTTGTGTTTAAGGAGTATTCGATTTAGAACGTGGTTCTAAGGTGTCTTTTTCGATCGAGAAAGGATTTGGATAGAGCTTCGCCTTGATTTTAGGCTTGAGCCTTGATGTTCGTCAATCAACAAGGTTGATGGATGAATTTGGGTGTTTGTTTATGAGTGATTTACAGGAATCTTTCAAGGAGGGAAACCAGTAAATATTGGGCGATTGAACGTCGTCTGAAATAATGGAAGTCATCAGGTACTTATAAGGGTTTTAAGAGGTAAAGTTGGAATGGGATTCCTTCCAAGGAAGCTTCTATAACTCAAATATCATTGGATACCCAAATTAGATAAGATTTATCAAGAAAGGAGGTTGAAATGGAGAAGGAAAGCGATTCTGCACATCCTACAGAGTGGTTGTCTCGCGCGAGACACGTATGTCCCATACGGGACAACTAGTCGGTTGACTATTTTGTCCTCTTCAGTTATTCGATTAGTCAGTTAGGTCCAAAACTAACAAGGTTAGTTAGAAACTTAACGAAACATGACGAAACTAATATTCTTTCATCAAAACTTAAAAGAGAGACGAAGAGTAGTGTAATCATGTAATTATTGGTTCAGAATGAGGTATCTTCAGAGCCCCTCAGCGACAAAACTTATGGAAGAAGTCATGTCGTCGATAGAAAAGACATCATTCTGAACAAAGGGATGGTCGTTCCGCACGGCTGCCTACGTATCTCTATTGGAGAATCAGACCAAAACGTAGTTCGACTCCAAAATACTAAAAAGGCTATTTTAGGTATTTTGAAACGCATTTTTGAAAATCGAAGAGGGATTTTTTTTTGAAAAGGTAAAATCATACTAAGGGATCAAAGACTTGACCCAATTCCGATGATACCTGGTTTGTTGATGAAGTTGTTTAAGTGTGTTGTCCGAGGTTACTGACATAGCTGAGGTTGTTGTGCTTTTGAACCATGTATAAATTCATACTGATGAATCAAGGACTTGACCCAATTCTAAAAATATCCGTTGTTGATGATGCGCCGCCTGATGTTACTGACATTGCCGTTTGTTTCCGAGGTCACGAACTTTGTTGTCGTTGTTGCCATCACAGACTTTGTTGATGCTGAGGTTACAGACTTTGTTGTGGTTGCCGAGGTCACGGACTTTGAAGTTGTTGCCGTCATATACTTTGTTGTCGTTTGATGGATATATTTTTATATCCATTTTATACGTTCTAAATTCTATTTATTGCAAAATTTCCGAATAAAATAGTAGTTTAATTATTTTGTTAGTGTTATTTTATTTTCAGGTTGAAATGTTGGAAAAATGGGTGATTTAAAGTGAAGAAAAAAATTAAAATTCGAGACGGAGCCGAAACGAGTTCAAAGGAAGTAATAAGGAATTAATGAATTGCTGAAGAAAGAAAGAAATGAGATTTTTCCCAGTTCAAGCAACGGCGATCGCCCTTGTTTGGCCGAGGCCCTACGGCGATCGCCCAAAGGACTACGGCGGCCGCCCAAAGCATTCTTCCCAGGCCAGCTCCCAAGCAATTCGGCCCAGCTCCTCGGCCCACTTCAGCTGCTCTCCCCCAACGCCAAGCCAAGTTTCCAGCCATGCCATGCCAACATTTGGGCTTCTTTGTATTTGGTTTGGGCCAAAAATGTATTTTAACCCAATTTTGCTAAACTTCAGCCTTGTGCTTCCATTTTGAGTATAAATAGAAAAGAATGATAATATTTTAGGTGGATGTGTTTTATTTTGTTAGAAGGAGACGGCTGTTTGCTGGGAGGAGAGTCCTCCTTCCATTACTAAGGTTGTTTCTTTATTTTTATTTTGTAAATATTATTATTATGAGTAGTTAATATTTTTATTTCATGGATTGAATTTAGTTTTATTGCCTAATTTCATGTCATAAATCATTTTATCATTGTGCTTTCTCTCTCTAGATCATCTTAGCATTTTAATTGAATTTTCAAGATTGCAATTTTAGATCTAGTCTCTAATGGATCTTTTCAACATATTTGTGTTTTTAATTCACTATTGATTTGGGGATTTTAAACAAAGGCACATGCTTTGGTGATAAAATTGATTTGATTCCGTGATAGAAGTTAAATCGATTTTGGTTCTTTTAATTCTTTTGATCTTATTGCTTCCTAAATTAATTGATTGGACTTGATTTGCGAAAAGTGATTGATTTTGGAAAGTGAGAGTGTAATCCGGCCGCCTCACCGTCCCACTCTCTATTAAAGTGAATGAACCCTAGTGAGAATGCACATACTTAATCAAAATTGACATGAAATGGGTAATTTAGTGAAGTCCAATCCGTGAAACTCGTTTAATATTGTTAACTCTAGTTGTTAATTGTGCTTGTTTTTATTTGTTCTTATTTGTAAGTTTACTTGTTTCTTATTAGTTTTAGTCTTAAAAACCACCCCCCTTTTTTATTTGTTTTTATTACTTTAGTATACACTACTCAAATCGACTTAATCACCCAACAATTCTCCGTGGATCGACCCCTTACTCGTGTACGCTATCACAACGACACTCGTACACTTGCGAGGTGTTTTTATTACAAGTGGGATTTTTAACCCATCAAGTTTTTGGCGCCGTTGCCGGGGAATTGTTTAGGTTGAATTTGTTGATTTAGGTAGTGTAAATAGCTTAGGTAGTGTAAATATTTGTGTAGTGTAAATATTTGTGTGGACTCAAAGATGCATAATTTTGGCATTTGTGAGTCGTGTGTTTATTGTGGATTATACTCCCATGCTTCATATGAGTGTCCTTCGAGGACGTATTCTTTTGAGTGTTATCCACAGGTACAAGAGATGAGTCCGTTCCATCCGTGGCAACAATATGAACATTTTCCCGACTCCTACAATCATGAGTGGGAAAACCAAAGCCAAGCATGGAACAGTTATGAGCCACATTCTTATGATCCCCCGGAACCTAAAATACAACCATGGCAGGAGGCTTTGATAAGAATGCAGGAGGAAAATCTTCAACAACAACATCAACGAGCTACAACTTTAAATAGGCTCGAAGAACAGATAAGTAAGATGGTAGAGGCATTGAGGGGTTGGGGGCAAGATACAAGTTCGGTCCCTCCGAAACAATTTTGGGAGGATGATTCCGATTGTGACGAACTTCCAACTCTCTCTCCCTCTGCTACTAATGATAATGTGGTTGTTGTTGATGATGAATTGAGTGGGCCGACTGAGGAGGTAGAGAAAACTTGGCATGACCAAGTGTGTGATGAAATTGAGTTGGCCCTATATGGGGTGGAAGAGAAATTTAAATATGATGGGGACGTGATTGTTGATGAGGTTGGGCCCGACCAAATTGACGAACAATGTCTCAACAAAGATCTTCTCTATCCCATTGAAAGTGTGAAAGCCTCTATCATTCTTGTACCTCCCCCTGTTTTTGAGGGTGAAGAAAGTGGTGAAAATTTAACAGAGGAGAAGCCCAAAAAGATGAAATGTCAAAAATTTCCTTGGGCACAAAATAATATTCAAGCTAAGGGAATATTTATGGGGCTAAAACTGAAAGTGAAGACCCGCGAGATGGTGAAGTGGGCAAAAGGGAGAAAGGTGAAGGTTAAAGACAACCTTGGCATCGGTCTAGCTATACGACCTTAACTAAAGCGCTAGTTGGGAGGCACCCCAACATGGTATGAATTTACTTGCTTTCCGTTTTTAATTTTCCGTTTTTTATTTTATGTCTTTTACTTTTCATTCCCCCCCCCCTTGAATTTGAGTTTTGCTTTCTTTTGGTTTTTAGGCCATGATGACATAGCACTATTTAGGTTTGGGGGTGGAAGTATGCTTATAATGTTAGTGTATGATGTCTTGTTTAGCTAAAAAAAAAAATTTTGAAAATTGTGTTGCTCACTTTATAGTTGGGTTGCCACCCATGGTTTGTGAAGTTGTGATAAGTTGTTTTTGGGTCTTGCATCTTATGTGCCATCTTAGTTATAAAAGTAGAGTTGCATTAGAACATACCAACTTTGTTTTTCATTTCACCACAACACTTTGCATGCACGGGATCATGGTCACCAATTTAGGTGACCGTTATGGGATTACTTTACATATCCGGGGTAGCTAGAACACGATTGCACAATTGTCAATAACAAGTCAATAGTTTATGAGATATTGGGCATGACTTAAGTGGTCAACTTAGGAATGTGGGATTGTAATGTTGATAAGGGGCAAGTATCTTTGATGTATTATTAAAAAAAAAATAAAAAAAAAAAGAAAAAAAAAAAAAAGGAAAAAAAATAAATAAATAAAGGTGTCTTCGTAAAGAAGAGTCATGGAATGGCAAGGATCAAAGCACGAAAAAAAAAAAAAAGTTGAATCCTTGGTACCGATTCCTACTCCGAGATTGAACTAACTTTCTTGTACCTACGAAGACACTATTTTGTGCTTATTTGTTTAACTTGCCCCTTAATATGTCAAAGTTGAAGTGGCCATGAAGGGAAGTTGGTGTTGCTACATTTTTGAGTGGAAAGCTAGCTTGTAGTGAGGTGCTTATGTAACTAGATAGATTCCTAAGTCATGCTCCCAATTTGGATTAAGCGGGTTGACAATTGTGTGAAAGTGCTTATGGAAATCCTTCTATGTTTTTTTTTGCATCATCATTCTTGATCTAGGATATTTTCTTAGCGATCCCATAAAGTATCTTGCTTTGTTGGCAATGATCCCCCCTCACATCTTCACGGTGAAAAGAATCTTAATTGGTATGTGTTAGTGCAATGGTAAGTTTATGTTTGTGATGGCATATGATGGATTGCAATTTTGGAATGAATTTTGAGACCGATGGTGGCAAACTTTTTATATTGTGAACAACACCCAAAAATTTATTTTTATTTGTTTGCTTGGTCATTTTTAGTTTTAGAATTGTGGGGTAGTATTTAGTATATTTGTGTTTTATTTTACTCAGGGACGAGCAAAAGATAGGTTTGGGGGTATTTGATGGATATATTTTTATATCCATTTTATACGTTCTAAATTCTATTTATTGCAAAATTTCCGAGTAAAATAGTAGTTTAATTATTTTGTTAGTGTTATTTTATTTTCAGGTTGAAATGTTGGAAAAATGGGTGATTTAAAGTGAAGAAAAAAATTAAAATTCGAGACGGAGCCGAAACGAGTTCAAAGGAAGTAATAAGGAATTAATGAATTGCTGAAGAAAGAAAGAAATGAGACTTTGCCCAGTTCAAGCAACGGCGATCGCCCTTGTTTGGCCGAGGCCCTACGGCGATCGCCCAAAGGACTACGGCGGCCGCCCAAAGCATTCTTCCCAGGCCAGCTCCCAAGCAATTCGGCCCAGCTCCTCGGCCCACTTCAGCTGCTCTCCCCCAACGCCAAGCCAAGTTTCTAGCCGTGCCATGCCAACATTTGGGCTTCTTTGTATTTGGTTTGGGCCAAAAATGTATTTTAACCCAATTTTGCTAAACTTCAGCCTTGTGCTTCCATTTTGAGTATAAATAGAAAAGAATGATAATATTTTAGGTGGATGTGTTTTATTTTGTTAGAAGGAGACGGCTGTTTGCTGGGAGGAGAGTCCTCCTTCCTTTACTAAGGTTGTTTCTTTATTTTTATTTTGTAAATATTATTATTATGAGTAGTTAATATTTTTATTTCATGGATTGAATTTAGTTTTATTGCCTAATTTCATGTCATAAATCATTTTATCATTGTGCTTTCTCTCTCTAGATCATCTTAGCATTTTAATTGAATTTTCAAGATTGCAATTTTAGATCTAGTCTCTAATGGATCTTTTCAACATATTTGTGTTTTTAATTCACTATTGATTTGGGGATTTTAAACAAAGGCACATGCTTTGGTGATAAAATTGATTTGATTCCGTGATAGAAGTTAAATCGATTTTGGTTCTTTTAATTCTTTTGATCTTATTGCTTCCTAAATTAATTGCTTGGACTTGATTTGCGAAAAGTGATTGATTTTGAAAAGTGAGAGTGTAATTCGGCCGCCTCACCGTCCCACTCTCTATTAAAGTGAATGAACCCTAGTGAGAATGCACATACTTAATCAAAATTGACATGAAATGGGTAATTTAGTGAAGTCCAATCCGTGAAACTCGTTTAATATTGTTAACTCTAGTTGTTAATTGTGCTTGTTTTTATTTGTTCTTATTTGTAAGTTTACTTGTTTCTTATTAGTTTTAGTCTTAAAAAACACCCCCCTTTTTTATTTGTTTTTTATTACTTTAGTATACACTACTCAAATCGACTTAATCACCCAACAATTCTCCGTGGATCGACCCCTTACTCGTGTACGCTATCACAACGACACTCGTACACTTGCGAGGTGTTTTTATTACAAGTGGGATTTTTAACCCATCATGTTTTTGGCGCCGTTGCCGGGGAATTGTTTAGGTTGAATTTGTTGATTTAGGTAGTGTAAATAGCTTAGGTAGTGTAAATATTTGTGTAGTGTAAATATTTGTGTGGACTCAAAGATGCATAATTTTGGCATTTGTGAGTCGTGTGTTTATTGTGGATTATACTCCCATGCTTCATATGAGTGTCCTTCGAGGACGTATTCTTTTGAGTGTTATCCACAGGTACAAGAGATGAGTCCGTTCCATCCGTGGCAACAATATGAACATTTTCCCGACTCCTACAATCATGAGTGGGAAAACCAAAGCCAAGCATGGAACAGTTATGAGCCACATTCTTATGATCCCCCGGAACCTAAAATACAACCATGGCAGGAGGCTTTGATAAGAATGCAGGAGGAAAATCTTCAACAACAACATCAACGAGCTACAACTTTAAATAGGCTCGAAGAACAGATAAGTAAGATGGTAGAGGCATTGAGGGGTTGGGGGCAAGATACAAGTTCGGTCCCTCCGAAACAATTTTGGGAGGATGATTCCGATTGTGACGAACTTCCAACTCTCTCTCCCTCTGCTACTAATGATAATGTGGTTGTTGTTGATGATGAATTGAGTGGGCCGACTGAGGAGGTAGAGAAAACTTGGCATGACCAAGTGTGTGATGAAATTGAGTTGGCCCTATATGGGGTGGAAGAGAAATTTAAATATGATGGGGACGTGATTGTTGATGAGGTTGGGCCCGACCAAATTGACGAACAATGTCTCAACAAAGATCTTCTCTATCCCATTGAAAGTGTGAAAGCCTCTATCATTCTTGTACCTCCCCCTGTTTTTGAGGGTGAAGAAAGTGGTGAAAATTTAACAGAGGAGAAGCCCAAAAATATGAAATGTCAAAAATTTCCTTGGGCACAAAATAATATTCAAGCTAAGGGAATATTTATGGGGCTAAAACTGAAAGTGAAGACCCGCGAGATGGTGAAGTGGGCAAAAGGGAGAAAGGTGAAGGTTAAAGACAACCTTGGCATCGGTCTAGCTATACGACCTTAACTAAAGCGCTAGTTGGGAGGCACCCCAACATGGTACGAATTTACTTGCTTTCCGTTTTTAATTTTCCATTTTTTATTTTATGTCTTTTACTTTTCATTCCCCCCCCCCTTGAATTTGAGTTTTGCTTTCTTTTGGTTTTTAGGCCATGAGGACATAGCACTATTTAGGTTTGGGGGTGGAAGTATGCTTATAATGTTAGTGTATGATGTCTTGTTTAGCTAAAAAAAAAAAAATTTGAAAATTGTGTTGCTCACTTTATAGTTGGGTTGCCACCCATGGTTTGTGAAGTTGTGATAAGTTGTTTTTGGGTTCTTGCATCTTATGTGCCATCTTAGTTATAAAAGTAGAGTTGCATTAGAACATACCAACTTTGTTTTTCATTTCACCACAACACTTTGTATGCACGGGATCATGGTCACCAATTTAGGTGACCGTTATGGAATTACTTTACATATCCGGGGTAGCTAGAACACGATTGCACAATTGTCAATAACAAGTCAATAGTTTATGAGATATTGGGCATGACTTAAGTGGTCAACTTAGGAATGTGGGATTGTAATGTTGATAAGGGGCAAGTATCTTTGATGTATTATTAAAAAAAAAATAAAAAAAAGAAAAAAAAAGAAAAAAAAAAGGAAAATAAATAAATAAATAAAGGTGTCTTCGTAAAGAAGAGTCATGGAATGGCAAGGATCAAAGCACGAAAAAAAAAAAAGTTGAATCCTTGGTACCGATTCCTACTCCGAGATTGAATTAACTTTCTTGTACCTACGAAGACACTATTTTGTGCTTATTTGTTTAACTTGCCCCTTAATATGTCAAAGTTGAAGTGGCCATGAAGGGAAGTTGGTGTTGCTACATTTTTTAGTGGAAAGCTAGCTTGTAGTGAGGTGCTTATGTAACTAGATAGATTCCTAAGTCATGCTCCCAATTTGGATTAAGCGGATTGACAATTGTGTGAAAGTGCTTATGGAAATCCTTCTATGTTTTTTTTTGCATCATCATTCTTGATCTAGGATATTTTCTTAGCGATCCCATAAAGTATCTTGCTTTGTTGGCAATGATCCCCCCTCACATCTTCACGGTGAAAAGAATCTTAATTGGTATGTGTTAGTGCAATGGTAAGTTTATGTTTGTGATGGCATATGATGGATTGCAATTTTGGAATGAATTTTGAGACCGATGGTGGCAAACTTTTTATATTGTGAACAACACCCAAAAATTTATTTTTATTTGTTTGCTTGGTCATTTTTAGTTTTAGAATTGTGGGGTAGTATTTAGTATATTTGTGTTTTATTTTACTCGGGGACGAGCAAAAGATAGGTTTGGGGGTATTTGATGGATATATTTTTATATCCATTTTATACGTTCTAAATTCTATTTATTGCAAAATTTCCGAGTAAAATAGTAGTTTAATTATTTTGTTAGTGTTATTTTATTTTCAGGTTGAAATGTTGGAAAAATGGGTGATTTAAAGTGAAGAAAAAAATTAAAATTCGAGACGGAGCCGAAACGAGTTCAAAGGAAGTAATAAGGAATTAATGAATTGCTGAAGAAAGAAAGAAATGAGATTTTTCCCGGTTCAAGCAACGGCGATCGCCCTTGTTTGGCCGAGGCCCTACGGCGATCGCCCAAAGGACTACGGCGGCCGCCCAAAGCATTCTTCCCAGGCCAGCTCCCAAGCAATTCGGCCCAGCTCCTCGGCCCACTTCAGCTGCTCTCCCCCAACGCCAAGCCAAGTTTCCAGCCGTGCCATGCCAACATTTGGGCTTCTTTGTATTTGGTTTGGCCCAAAAATGTATTTTAACCCAAATTTGCTAAACTTCAGCCTTGTGCTTCCATTTTGAGTATAAATAGAAAAGAATGATAATATTTTAGGTGGATGTGTTTTATTTTATTAGAAGGAGACGGCTGTTTGCTGGGAGGAGAGTCCTCCTTCCATTACTAAGGTTGTTTCTTTATTTTTATTTTGTAATTATTATTATTATGAGTAGTTAATATTTTTATTTCATGGATTGAATTTAGTTTTATTGCCTAATTTCATGTCATAAATCATTTTATCATTGTGCTTTCTCTCTCTAGATCATCTTAGCATTTTAATTGAATTTTCAAGATTGCAATTTTAGATCTAGTCTCTAATGGATCTTTTCAACATATTTGTGTTTTTAATTCACTATTGATTTGGGGATTTTAAACAAAGGCACATGCTTTGGTGATAAAATTGATTTGATTCCGTGATAGAAGTTAAATCGATTTTGGTTCTTTTAATTCTTTTGATCTTATTGCTTCCTAAATTAATTGCTTGGACTTGATTTGCGAAAAGTGATTGATTTTGGAAAGTGAGAGTGTAATCCGGCCGCCTCACCGTCCCACTCTCTATTAAAGTGAATGAACCCTAGTGAGAATGCACATACTTAATCAAAATTGACATGAAATGGGTAATTTAGTGAAGTCCAATCCGTGAAACTCGTTTAATATTGTTAACTCTAGTTGTTAATTGTGCTTGTTTTTATTTGTTCTTATTTGTAAGTTTACTTGTTTCTTATTAGTTTTAGTCTTAAAAACCACCCCCCTTTTTTATTTGTTTTTATTACTTTAGTATACACTACTCAAATCGACTTAATCACCCAACAATTCTCCGTGGATCGACCCCTTACTCGTGTACGCTATCACAACGACACTCGTACACTTGCGAGGTGTTTTTATTACAAGTGGGATTTTTAACCCATCATCGTTGCTGCCATCACAGACTTTGTTGATGCTGAGGTCACAAACTTTGTGGTGGTTGCCAAGGTCACGGTCTTTAAAGTTGCTACCGTCACAGACTTTATTGATGTTGCCGAGGTCACGGACTTGAAGTTTGCTGCCATCACAGACTTTGAAGATGTTGCCAAGGTTACGGACTTGAAGTTTGCTGCCGTCACAGACTTTGCTGATGTTGCCGAGGTCACGGACTTGAAGTTTGCTGCCGTCACAGACTTTGCTGGTGTTGCCGAGGTCACGGACTTGAAGTTTGCTGCCGTCACAGACTTTGAAGTTGTTGTTTGAGGTGGAGGTTTTGTCGGCTCCTGTAATGCAAGGATATATGCATGCTGATCTTGAATAGACCCGAAATATTCTTACCTTTCTGCACCTATTAGCACATAAAGATTTCAAATAGATTTTTTAGATTTTAGTTGTTGAACTGGACTTATGTGGTGGTGTCCACGTCTATTCGTGTAAATGGCCCGCTGGTCAATTTGGTGGTGAGTTTATGTATGAGTATATGGTATATGGAGATGTAGGGACATTTGTACGTATTTATTTTTGAGATGGGTGAATTGTATGAGTGAGCTTGTGTTTGACAAGTTGGGACCAAATCAGGTTTTTTTGCAGAATCTGTTGCTAGTCAGCGAGGCTGTCTCGTGCGGGAGTACCGTACTGTTTCTTCATTGTTGTAGAATTTCGATGAGTATCCTTGTGTGAACACATCTAGGCATGTTGCGAATATTCTTTCTTAATTCTCCCTTGATTCGTGTCTCTAGGAGGCAAACGACTACAAATCTGTCGACTGTCATAATGGCTTTATGTCTAAATCTCTTTCCTGTCTCAAGCCCCAAGTTTCTTGAATATGGTAGATGACTTTGTGAATAGGCTTGTGAGTCTGCTCCCTTGATTTGAAGATGATCGAAGAAGGCTCTCCTTGTTGATTTGATTTGAAGAGGATCGAATGATGTTCGATGAAGAAGGTTGAAGAATTGTTTCCCTTTGTCCTTGATTTTTTTTTCTTCTTATTTTTTTTTGTGATGCACCCTGGTTTTTGCCTGGACCGCCCTTTCGGATTTTCAATCTAGAGGCATCTCTTTTGCGTCTTTTTTCTTTTTTTTTGAAAATAGTATGTAACTCAAAGAGAACTCAGTGGAAAGAATCTCATTTAGGAGAGAGAAATGAGAACTCAAGTTAGTTGAGGAGTGACGGACTCTATTCTTTGGAAGGTGATCCAAGCATTGACTCTTTAGAGAAGTGTATTCTCTAATGATGAGAGAAGCAAAGAGGAAAGCTCCTAATGCAAGTTTGATTATTTTGAAGAGTTGAAGTAGAGATTGGCTGGGGAGGAAAGGTTATGAAGCCCCAGTTTTGATGCTTGGATTTCAAGAGTGTGTATGAGAGTGGCTAACAGGAAGCCTCTAGACTCAACAAGTAACGCTACTTGGCTTAAAGATCTAGAAAAGTTGTTCTACCTTTTAATGAACCGTGTATCATCTAGAAATTTTTAAACATGTTTGAGAAGAAAGTCAATCATTAGTATGACTTAAGGGTAAACATTTTTCTTTGATACTGAAAGTCTTCTTCATTTGTTGTAAGAGGATATTGGGTAATCTTCATTTCTTTTGTGGAAGAGTCCTTCATGCATTTGAAGTTACACCTTTATTGTGGGGATGATGAAAGCTTGAGAGTTTTTTTTTGTACTCTCAAAGCTTTGAATTGTGTAGCCCTACTCTTCTTGGAATGAAGGTTGACAGCAGCACCTTTGGCTTTCTTCGCTTGTTGATCTTTTACTTTCAGCAGGGGTAATGTTTAGCCCTTAATCCTTCTAACGATAACGTTCTTCTTAAACTCGTTTAGAAGTTTCTATGTTTGCGATGATTTAGGGAATGGAGGGTCCATTATATTACATGAATCAAATGATACTCATGAGGTAGAACAACCTTAGGGAAAGTGTTTAGGAAAAGAAAATATCTTTGATTAATCGGAGAAATTGAAACAGACTCGATAGTTTAGATGACACAAACTAGAGGAGGTGAGAAGTACTAGAAAGACAGAACAACTCTTCGAGTTCATACTTGGAAATTTGAAACCTAATCTACTTCTATCAAAGGAGAAAGGGAGAGGATAGTTGTAGTCCCAAAGTGGTAAGAGTAGATCTCTTCTTGGAGCTTCATCTTCTTTATGTATTATGAGAGAGAGGGTTGGTGATGACTTTTGGATGTTCCATCTCTCCATTGTCAAAGATGTCTTGGATGATGTCCTTCAAATGGTGGCAAGTGTTGGTGTCGTGGCCGATGAAGTTGTGATACTTGCAGAATAAGTGATGAGCATGATTAGGACTCATATATTTAGGAGGACCACCTTCTCTTGGTTTGATCTTTTCATTCTTGACAAGAACATCGAGGAGTTCTTCTAGAGTGATTCCTTCAAGTTTGTCATAGTGCCTCTTTTTCTTTTCGGGAGGAGGAATAGCAAAATACTTGCCGGTGTTGGGGCGGTTGAATGCAATGGCATTGAATGAAACATCCTTACTTGTGGTAGGCTTGTTGTAGCAAAAAGTAATTTCCTTCTTTTTACTTTTTAGGAAGTCATCAATCCTAATTCCGGACCCATACAGTTCATTGAAACTAGAAAAGTAATTACCGGCAAGCTTCTCTTGAAATTCATCACGGAGGCATTAGAGGAAGATGTGGATTTGCTCTTTGAGAGTAGGTTTTTCGACAATTTCAGTAAGTTTGAGTCTCCATCTTCTAGCAAAGTCAGCAAAAGACTCATTTGTATGTTGCTTTGTTTGTTCAAGATCCCTCCTAGTAGGACGATAAGTGGAGTTGTCTTCAAACTGCCTATGGAAGACTAAACATGCAGACGACCAATCAAGCCTTGTAGTCATAGGAAGAGACATGTACCAATTCCTTGCAGAACCCTCCAAAGTTTGAGGAAAGCATTGGGCCAAGATTGTGTTATCAACGCCCATCAGAAGCATAGCCCAAGTGTAGGTCTCAACATGAGCTCGAGGACAAGTAGTTCCATTAAACTTGGCAATATCGGGTGTCTTGTACTTGCGAGGAAACTTTGTGATGGATTGTTGAAGAGCATCGGGATCAAATGGAATGAATGACCCTTTTGAAGTGTCAAGGGTAGCAAGTTTCTTCTCAAGGTAGCAAGTTTCTTCCCAAGGTAGCAAGTTTCTTCTCAAGGTAGTTCTTAGTAACACGGTCACCAAGAGGAGGATGAAGAAGAGGATAAATCGGATTCTTCCTCTTTCTTGCTTGACTTTTTGGTGTAGGATTCCCCTTCATCGGAGGAGGATTCCTCTTTCTGCTTTTGTTTTCTTCCTTTCTTGACTTTCATATCGTGGAGCTCTTGCATGAGGGCGGCCATTTGGGCATTTTGTTCCTCAATTTTCTTACTTTGTTCGTCCATCTTAAGAAGGGCTTGGATGAGTTCAGCCTTAGCTTCCTTGATTTCGGCTTCGGTGACAGAAGGAGAAGCAGACATTGTGTCGAGCTTTGGCGATTGACCTAGATGTGTAGCAACCGTGTTAAACCATGATCGAGTCCCAACAAGTCGGCTGAATAGGGTGGATGAAGGCTTGAAGGTTTTGGCCAAATCACGAAAAGACCAAGCACTTGTCTCGCACGAGACAAGTAGTCTCGCGCAAGACAACACCACGGGAAGTCACATTTTTTCTGATTTTAATCCTAATTTTGGAGGGACGGAAAATTCGTTTTGGGGGTTTCTAATATTCAAAATTCGAACCTAAGGACCTAGGGGTCGAAGTTATCTCAAGCAACATCGAGTTTTGTGCAATAAATTTGGTGAGAAATTTTTTTCTTTAGGGGCAAATCCGAAGGGACAATCATAGGGACAAATTCGAAGGGACAAATTCGAAGCGGCATATTTATTGATTTCTTTTCCATGACTTATTGCACAAAACATGATCTTGACAAGGGATTACAAGTACTCCAAGATCAAACCGACCGGTCACGGAGTTTCCTAAAAAGTAAATCTACATGATGTGTGGTTAATGCATGGCTGGAAGGCTAGGCTCCCCGCGATATGACAATCTAGGTGGATTGAATACGCGGAGTGGGATGATCCAACTTTGGAGAGACCGGTGACTAGGTGGTTACCATCATCCGTCCTTAGTGTGGGTCCCGAGTTTATCAGGGTATGTAGTGCAATAACAGTTATATCATGAGTGCGCGTGTGTGAGAGTCAATCTAGGTGATAGATAAAATAGAGAGTTTTTTTGTTTTGAAAATTAATGAAAAACAGATAATGGCCGCACCAAGTGGTTGCCTACGTTTCTTCCGAATTAGGAAGATTCAGGCCGTCATAGTTTCACTTAAAGAGATGGAGAGAGAAAGAGAGAATTAAATTAATTAATTACAAAACCCGGGTCAACCAATGACCGGTAAAAATTAAAATAATTCAATCTCACGCAAGTATATAGTTCAAGTAATTAATAATTACTCTACCCTGCAAAATAAAGTTAGTACAAGCAAAATAGAAATAATAATTTATTTTGACTTTTCTGAATTTTTAAAACTTTTCTGTAAGTTTTGGCTTTTTTTATGTGGTCAAACTTTTAAAGAAAAGTCAACCAAGGCTTTTATTTTTATTTTTTGGTCAAACGGGATAGAAAGTCAACAAACCAAGTTTGATGCTAAACAGTGCCATCACAATGTCTCGCGCGGGACTACCTTGTCCCGCGATGGACAAGCATTCGGACAGAATTTTTTTTTACGAAAACAGTATAGAAAAATTCGAAAAAAACAGAAAATTCAATTTTTTGCAGAAAATTAAAAAGATTGATAATACTCAATTGTAAAACAAGTCTAACCCTCTTAATTAATTGTCCCCAGCGGAGTCGCCAAAACTTTAGCGTTGATATTTTAATCGAATAACAGAGTCGCCACTTATTATTTATTTAGAAAAACAATAAGAAAAATATTTTTGATATTTTAAAGAGATTCGAGGGTTCAGGGGTTAAGTTATGGAATGGGAAGATGGAGGAGCACCCATTCCACCTAATTCGGAGATCGATCTTGCCAATTGAGTATTATCAAACAATCAATATTTAAATAAGAAAATCCTAATTAATTTCTTAATTAGGAGTGTCGGGTTGTATGCTTCGAGATCGCCTCCATGGATTGAAGGGACTCTAGGCTAACCCTTTTGATGGGATTACACTACTCTAAAAAAACAAATAGAGGGATTGAGAAGAAGAATATGAGTTTACCTTGTGTTTAAGGAGTATTCGATTTAGAACGTAGTTTTAAGGTGTCTTTTTCAATTGAGAAAGGATTTGGACAGAGCTTCGCCTTGATTTTAGGCTTGAGCCTTGATGTTCGTCAATCAACAAGGTTGATGGACGAATTTGGGTGTTTGTTTATGAGTAATTTACAGGAATCTTTCAAGAAGAGAAACCAGTAAATTTTGGGGGATTGACCGTCTTCTGAAATATTGGAAGTCATCAGGTATTTATAAGGGTTTTAAGAGGTAAAGGTGGAATGGGATTCCTTCCAAGGAAGCTTCTGTAACTCAAATATCATTGGATACCCGGATTGGATAAGATTTTTCAAGAAAGGAGGTTCAAACGGAGAAGGAAAGCGGTTCTGCACATCCTGTAGAGGGGTTGTCTCGCGCGAGACACGTATGTCCCGTGCGGGACAATTATTCGGTTGACTATTTTGTCCTCTTCAGTTATTCCGTTAGTCAGTTAGGTCCAAAACTAACAAGGTTAGTTAGAAACTTAACGAAACATGACGAAACTAATAAGCTTTCGTCAAAACATAAAAGAGAGACGAAGAGTAGTGCAATCATGTAATTATTGGTTCGGAATGGGGTGTCTACAGAAACACTCAAGAGTGAAAGCTGAAACACTCTAGTTCACTGGTGTTTGCAATACTCATGACAATACTTCGAGGACATGTTCTCTTTTAGTACAGATCTTTGTTTGTGGATTGTCTTATTTGTTGTTACAATAACCTTGCACTTATATAGGCTGAATAGACGTGGTGTCTACTCCAAATAGTCAGAATTCCTCCTTGTGTGGGTAGTGTAACCACTTTGCCATTAGCTCAATTATTCCTTGATTGTAGGAGGACCAAATCTCCCTATGCTTCGCCCTTTATACTCCTAAGCTTTCAGCATTTGTACAATCGTGCTCTCCAATAATAGGTTGATAAGAAGTCTCAACAATTTTCTTTCTTTTCAAGTTTTTACAAGTAAATGTATCATTTACTTTTAACTTTCATTAACTTCTTACTCCTTATTTGTATCTTCAAAATAGATCAACCTTTCATTATTATTTGAACCTACAATAACACTAAAAAGCAGAGAATATATAATATCAACATCAATTAATTTTGTTAAGTAAAATGATGAAAATATTATCAATCCCGTCTGATAACACAAGAGGCAACAATAGTGACAACACCCATGGCAACACTAGTTTTTGCACTAACAATCTCCACCTTAGTTTCTCATTTATTTACAAAATAAAAGTGATTTTCCTGCAATACAATGTTAGACAAAGAAAGCATCTGCCCTTTACATAGATATTACCATTAACAATAAACTTCTCATTAATGTAAAATTTTATTCAAAAATATAATCAAATTTTGTAACATTTTCCCAATGTCTAATATTAATAGGATCACCATTCAATCTCCCTTAAACCATTAAACTCCCCATAAATATCAATTTTTTTTCAAGTAAAATTTCATTAAATATAGAACATTAAACTCATTCAAAGTTCCTGAAGTTAAGGAGTTTACCACAAACCACATTCAAGCCATGTTCATATTTAATCACTTGGCATTGTTGGGACTATTGGCTACAAGATACACGTAACCAACATCATTACGTATATAACATCACCATTTTCTCCCCCTTTTATAAAGAAAGACGCCTCAAGAAAATTCATCATGGACTGCGGTAAGTTACAATACGTGGGCAGTCAACCTTTCAACTTGTGATATGAGAAATTCGAAAGGGAAAAAATGTACATGTGTTGATTCAAGTGTTGTCACCAGTGTTGGCAACACAAGAAGCAACATTTTTTTCAACAGATGTAATATGTAGCAGGGTGAAAGTATTAGCATAAACTGAAGCATTTTGATCAGGAACACTCCATCATATAATCTTTGCAAAACCTTTGTGAAGTTTGGACAGTAGCATATGTGTTAGATATTGTGTTGATACTGGTGTTAGGAGAGATGTTTCCATTAGTGTTGGAACACAAGATGCAACATATTGGTTGATCTCAATGAAAACTGTTGGAAAAATATGTTGTGTGTGAAGGAAATTGTGTATTTTCCTTGCATGAATCGTTTGTCGTTTGTCAAAAGATTATTGTGGGTTCATGTTCCACTCTCTGTGAACATTGAAATGGTATATCTATATGTACAATTTAAGATTGGATGGGAAATATATGATTCCTCAAATTTGGTTGGTTGAAATTGTCACTTTTAGAATTTAACCACATTATTGATGTGTCTTTCCAAATTAATTAAGGGATTAATTGGGATTATTACCATGGTTTTTGGAGTTACAAGTTGTGGAATAAAACCCCATTAATACAAGGTAATGATTTCCATATTAATACAAGGATTAATTGGGAATTCATCACATTGTGATGAATGTGTGTCCGAAAATTTTCCCATTTTTGTTTGAAAAAATCAACGAAACGGAGTCGCCACGCCATTTTAATTTTGAGGGCCAAAACTTTGAAAAAAGCCCGAGATCAGAGATTTAGGTTCGGAGGTCATGTTACACGCCGGGAAGGACGTTAGTGTGCACCCGGAATGCCTCGTAAAACGAGTCTTCCAAGCTGAAAATCATTTGTGTGTGTGTGTGTGTGTGTGTGTGTTTTGGCCAAAATACTTTGAAACTCAGAAAAGTAAAAATTGGGATATCTTTTTAAGACTTTAAACTGATCCCATGATTTTTTGGAGGATTTTTGGATTGAGATTTGGTACTCAAAAGACCTTTTGAAGTTGAGAGCCATTTCTGCCAGAATGAAAAAGGCAGTGGACCTTTGATTTTGAAATGGATTCAAGGGTCTTAAAACTTCATAATCTGGATAAACTCAGAGAATGAAAGTTGTTCTATACACCTTAAATAAGATTTGTGCGAAGGAATTTTCCATTTTGGAGAAGATTTGAGGGGTCAAAACCTTCTGGAAACCTCAGATATGAGATCTGGATTCCCAGAAGCTGATGAACTAGCCTCTGAAAGAAAATTTGAAAAGAGGAGTTTTACTCACCCAAAAAATAAAGTAAAAATATGTCTGGAAATCTCTGGATGTTGGCTACAAAAAGTGTTTTTTAGTCAACACCAAATTCCAAGTTCATCTGTGTCCAAAAATTAAGACAATGGACTGAGGTCTGGGAAAATTGCTACTGGACAGCAACTTCCCAAGAAGGAGAATATGATTTTAAAGTAGGGTTTTGCATCCATGCTTGTCCCCATTTCCCTAGGTTTTGGTTAGTGATCACTAGACATTTTAGTGGTGAATCAACTATACCAAACCATCCTTGGGGTACATTAGGACTAAGCATTTCATTTGCTTGGGAAGGGGATTTTTATCCTTTGAAAATGAGATTTTATGCTTGAAAATGGTTTTTAGGGTTTTGAAAATGAGTTTTCTTTGCAAGAAAGTAAGAGAACTTGAAAATAATGTTGATCTTTGTAGAAGATCATCCATGGAGATGGTCTTCCATGGTGATCTTCTTAGATCTAAAGCAAGAAGATGAAGGAACTACATTTTGTAGTTTGAAGATGCATGCATGGATGAGATTTAGGGTTAGGAGAAGGAGGGTTTACCAATCTTCCTTGTGTTCTTGAGTGTTTGGCTTGAGTGTATGAGTGTTTAGGGCTTTAATATGAGAGTGAGTGGATGAGTATGAATTGGGAAAGATTGGAGAGAAAATGGTGACAATTCAAGTGAATTCTCACTGTTTTCTCTCTATATTTCGCCAGAGGTTCGGTGCAAAATGTGTTGTGGCTTTTTATTTTTGTGACTGGAGGGCTCAATTTATAGCCCTCCTGAGATGACAAACTCATCCGCGCGGATGGGAACCCTCAGCGTGCACTGTTCATTAAATGCAGCTCCAGCTTTGGACAAGAGGAATATTTCTTTTTGAAATTCAAATTAAGCAGCCAGTTTATGTTTCCAGCATTTCTATTTATGGTTTTCTTCTTTTGTTTTTCTTTTTGAGATTCTTTTTTAAGGTTTAACCTTAAATAACAATGCCCATTTTACCCTCACTTTGTTAGAAATGTTAGGATAGTTAGGAATTGTTAGAAATGTTATAACTTTCGTTAATTTTCTAACGAAAATTCTAACAAGCTCAAATTGGAGCACTTACAGTAGCCCCTCGGCGACGGCGCTTTCGAAGGAAGCGGGGTCGTCGATAAGAGTAAGGCTCCATATTTGGCAGGATGATCGAGTGATCGGGTGGCTGAACCTAGCGATAGGCTACCTACGTATCCCGAATGGGAATCAAGCCGACCGTAGTTCGGGTCTTTGACCCTGGAGATGATGGCGTTTTAGGTGCCTCGAACCTGATGAGTGAGTTCTGCAGTCGGTTGCTGGAAAGGAACTCTGCTGGGGATAAGAGATGACCATTTTCGGTCTGATGGCTATCCGCTCTGCTGGGGATAGGAATGACCATTTTCGGTCTCTGCTGGGGATGATTGCGATTTATCGCTTTCCTAGTGATAGCGTCTTAGGTGCCTCAAACCTTGGAGATGGCGTTTTAGGTGCCTTGAACCTTGAAGATGGCTTTTTAGGTGCCTCGGACCTTGATGATGATGGCGTTTTAGGTGCCTCGAACCTTGGAGATGGCGTTTTAGGTGCCTCGAACCTTGATTTGAAATGGCCTTTCGGTGGACTTCGTCTGCTGCCGAAGGAGAGGGTGACCATTTTGGTCGAGGGGCTGGACCTAATGATAGGCTACCTACGTATCCCTAGTGGGAATCAAGCCCTTTCGTAGTTCGAGTTTTACTCGAGATTTCGTTGGCTTTTGGGATTCCGTTAACTTTGCTGGGGATTTTGTTAGCCTTTGCTGAAAAAATCAGACGTATTCATCGGGGAAATCGGTCTTACGTTTGACTGCCGTTGGATGATTTTGATGAAAGATACGGGATCTCGTTATCTTTCTCGGGGAGATCGGTCTTACGTTTGACTGCCGGGGAATGATTTTGATGAAAGATACGGGATCTCGTTATCTTTCTCGAGGAAATCGGTCTTACGTTTGACTGCCGGGGAATGATTTTGATGAAAGATACGGGATCCGTTATCTTTCTAGGGGCACTCGGTCTTACGTTTGACTGCCGGGGAATGATTTTGATGAAAGATACGGGATCCGTTATCTTTCTCGGGGCACTCGGTCTTACGTTTGACTGCCGGGGGTGATTTTGATGAAAGATACGGGATATCGTTATCTTTCTCGGGGCACTCGGTCTTACGTTTTACTGCCGGGGGTGATTTTGATGAAAGATACGGGATCTCGTTATCTTTCTCGGGGCACTCGGTCTTACGTTTTACTGCCGGGGGTGATTTTTGATGAAAGATACGGGATCTCGTTATCTTTCTCGGGGCACTCGGTCTTACGTTTTACTGCCGGGAAAGATTTTGATGAAAGATACGGGATCTCGTTATCTTTCTCGAGGAAATCGGTCTTACGTTTGACTGCCGGGAAGATTTTGATGAAAGATACGGGATCCGTTATCTTTCTCGGGGCACTCGGTCTTACGTTTTTACTGCCGGGGAAGATTTTGATGAAAGATATGAGATCCGTTATCTTTCTCGGGGCACTCGGTCTTACGTTTGACTGCCGGGGATGATTTTGATGAAAGATACGGGATCTCGTTATCTTTCTCGAGGAAATCGGTCTTACGTTTGACTGCCGGAGAAGATTTTGATGAAAGATATGAGATCCGTTATCTTTCTCGGGGCACTCGGTCTTACGTTTCTTGCCGGAAGATTTTGATGAAAGATACGGGATCCGTTATCTTTCTCGGGGCACTCGGTCTTACGTTTCTTGCCGGGAAGATTTTGATGAAAGATACGGGATCCGTTATCTTTCTCGGGGCACTCGGTCTTACGTTTTCTTAAAATTTTGATGAAAGATACGGGATCCGTTATCTTTCTCGGGGTACTCGGTCTTACGTTTGACTGCCGGGAAATGATTTTGATGAAAGATACGGGATCTCGTTATCTTTCTCGGGGTACTCGGTCTTACGTTTGACTGCCGGGAAGATTTTGATGAAAGATACGGGATCCGTTATCTTTCTCGGGGTACTCGGTCTTACGTTTTTGCCGGCTGAAGATTTTGATGAAAGATACGGGATCCGTTATCTTTCTCGGGCACTCGGTCTTACGTTTCTTTACCGGGAAGATTTTGATGAAAGATACGGGATCCGTTATCTTTCTCGGGCACTCGGTCTTACGTTTCTTGCCGGAAGATTTTGATGAAAGATACGGGATCCGTTATCTTTCTCGGTACTCGGTCTTACGTTTGGCTGAAATGATTTTGATGAAAGATACGGGATCTCGTTATCTTTCTCGGGGTACTCGGTCTTACGTTTGACTGCCGGGAAGATTTTGATGAAAGATACGGGATCCGTTATCTTTCTCGGGGTACTCGGTCTTACGTTTTACTGCCGGGGGTGATTTTGATGAAAGATACGGGATCTCGTTATCTTTCTCGGGGCACTCGGTCTTACGTTTTACTGCCGGGAAGGATTTTGATGACAAGGGGCTGACTTTGGTTAACTTTGTTAACTCTGTCAAGTTGGGGACTGAATTGCAGAGTCCTGAAATTTTAAGGGGCAAAAGGGTCATTTTGACCCTTGCAATCCTATCCGCGCTGATAGGAGCTGAAAGTCAGGGGTATTAATTAGGGCCAACGCCCTTTTCTTCTTCCCCATTCAGTTTTTGAAATTGTCTGCAATTACGAGAGAGAAAGAGAGAACCGAGGAAGGAAGCCATTTTTGGCCAAAAAATCTTCAAAAATCCTCCGTTTTCTTCGATTTTTTGAGCAATGGAACACGGGGAAGGCGCTTTTCAAGGCCAAGGACGTGGCCCGGTGGCGGAGAGACGATTGGAGCTCGTCCGGATGAGGAGGCATTACAATCTTTCGCAATTGATTGCGGAGGAGCCCTACCCCGATGCTTGGCAACATTGGGCTTCGGATTCGAATCTCCGAACGGTATACTTTGAAACCCTTTGATCCCTTTGTTGATTTCTTGTTTGAAATTTGAATTTTAGGTGATTTTTGGAAATTTTTTTTTTTTTTTTGAAATTGAATATTGATGTTGATGAATGATGCAATGCATGCATTTTGTTTGGAAAGAATGGGCATTTTGCCAATATGGGATGTATGTATGTTTAGGATTTTTTTTTGAAAAGTGGGACGGATTTTTCCTCCCGTTGCATGTAAGATGGATGATATGCATGTATGCATTTTTTTTTTGAAAATGGGACGGAGTTTTATTTCCGTCAACTTCTTGTAGGATATGCATGTATGCATTTTTTTTTATTGAAAATTGTTGAATGGGATTTGCTGAAAACTGTCTGTTCTGTGAGAAAAATGGGGCTATGTCTATTGCATGCCGTTATGCTGCCGAATTTTTTTTTTTTAATGCATGTGCATGCCCCTTTTTTTTGTGCAAATGCAAATGCAATTTTTTTTGACATTTTCTCTTTTTTTTTTTTTGCAGGGCGGAAACCGTTTTGTGACGGAGCAGCTGAACAAAATGAAGACTCGAGGATCAGTGGAGTCTGTAGTTGACTTGTGGGACCGGCTTCCGAATGCGGGCCGAGGAGCTTTGCCGAGTCCGAGACAGATTGTTGTTGAGACGGGGCTCTGGGAGTTCGTTGAGTGCTTGAGGGGGCTGGTCAAGTTCCCTAAGAGCAAGGGTTTGATGTTTGCTCTGGCGCAGCACTGGTGGGACGCGACCCACACCTTTCACTTCTTCTGGGGCGAGGCTACGGTTACGCCCTCCGATTACGCTGCGATTACGGGCCTGTCCTTTAATGGACGCAGCATTGAGTGGCGGGACGGCTATAGCGATGCTGATCTACAGGCTCTTCTGGGATTTTCCCCTATTCCCAAAAAGGGGATGGGGATGGAGTATGCCGTGGTCTACGGTAAGATTGTGGAGACCATCGTGAGTTACGAGGCTGGGGAGGAGAGGATAGGCGCCGATCAGATTGCCAGGGCCTTCTTGTGGTTTGCCTTTTCGAGCACCCTCTTTGGGCATGCTGAGGGGACGGCAGTCTTTGCCTTCTTGAGGTCCTTGGAGGACATGGAGACGGCCGGAGATGTCTCGTGGGGAGAGGCCGGGTGGCAGAGCTTTACTTTGCTCTCGATAGGTACAGCCGGAGGCTGTGAGCTCTTTGTACTGCTTCGAGTTTGCCCTGGAGGTATAAGCTCTCTTTTTGCTTTCCCCCTCTCTCTTTTTTTTTTAGCACACACTTTTCTTTCGCACTGGATTGATTTGATTTTTACCTTTCGCAGGTATGGGCGTTGGAGTTTTTTCACGTCACGGTGTGGCGACAGCCGGCGGAGTACGTCGGGGCGTATCCGGCCATGCGCTCCTGGTCCAAGCATGCCCGGGAGAAGATAAGCTCCAGGGGGCGTACGACTCTGTACGCGGATTGCCTTCCTTTGACGGAGGCCGAGACGGATGAGGGGATGATATTCTTTCCCCTGGGATCGCTTCGAGGTGGCGCATGAAGGCGGCTGAGATTTGGGCTGTGCAGCGGAGGATTACGAGAGGTCCGACTGCGATGCCTATTATCTAGGAGAGAGGGTGACGCGCCGGCATGGCGTGAATTCGCCTTTGAGGACACCGGTGGAGCCTCCCGCCGATATGATGCACTCCGAGCGATCGGTCCGTGACTGGGATGATTACCGAGCCGGCCGGCACTTCTCGGATTTCGTGGCGATTGAGCCATATGCGACATTCGTCTTGAGGAGGCTGAGGATGCCTCAGGTCCTGGATAGGGAGGGGCTTGGGATCCCGCGGTACCCTCGGACGGATTTTTCCTATATCCAGGATGGGGTCCGATTGAGGGTGCAGATCCCTCGGCTGAGCGGCTTCCACGAGCTTTCCGGCCTCGTCCGGTATGAAGGTATGGCTTTTTACGCTTTCGCCTCTTCCTTTCTTTCTTTTGTTTCATCATCTTTAGCATCTCTTCCCTTTTTGACGCTTTTGCTTTTGTGCAGTTTTCGGAGGTGGTCGTCGAGAAGCTGACGAAGCAAGTGATCAGCCAAGAGATTCATCGGGAGGATGGTCGCTTGCGGGCTCCTCGAGCTAGAGCGAGGCGACCACGGCCGGCGCCCGTCGACGGGAGGCTTCCCCTATTCGCTCGAGACTTCTTCGAGACTCCTCTGTCTCCTCTCCTTGATCCCCGCGGTGCCGCCTTCGGATCACGTCATTCTCGGGGATCCACACGGGCGGGGACACGTCTGGCGGCATGGCGGGTCGTCTTCGTGCGTCCGAGAGTCCGACGCCTTCACCTTCGGATACGATTTTTCGCGAGATCTCGGCTTGCCCTATCGGAAGCGTACCGGTTGGTCTGACGAGCCTCTTTACGGAGACGAGGACGATTCGAGCCCGAGATTTTCGTGGCTCCTGAGGAGGCGGGCCCGAGTCGCAAGATGGGCCGGGGGCGGACATCGGGCACCGGAGACTCCGATTGATTTTTTTTTTTTTTTTTTTTGAGATTTGAGATTGAGATTTAGATTTGTACAGCTTATGTACATTTTTTTTCTTTTTTTTTATGGATGTAATAATTTAGGATTTTATTGATGTTTGTTTTTTTTTTTTATGCACACTCTTTTTTTTAGGAATGTAATAATTTAGGATTTTATTTTATGAATGCAATGCAGTATGAATGCAGTGTTGCATGAGCCTTGGTTTTTTTTTTTTGCAAGGGTGTTTGGTATATGGGCTGGTTTGGGGAGGTTTTTTTTGCACAGGTTTCGAGCAACCGGGACGGAATATTCCTCTTTTGATGTAGCAGCTTGGACTGTTGCAGAATTTATTTGGCTGTGACAATCATGTCCGCGCGGATAGGGGCAGCTTCTGACATTGTCCTTTAATTTTGGTTCAGACCTGGTCTTGCTTTATTTCAAATTCAAATATCCTCTTTAACCTCCAGTCCAAACAGCCATTTTCGGGGAGAAAGAGAGAAAAATCATGGAAAACTTTAGAAAAGCTCCATCAAAATTGTCCCAAGAATCCCAAATGTCATTCTTCAACAAGTTCAAGGATTGGTCCCGGGAGATTATGCATGAGAGGAGGTCCTTCTTTGAAGAAAGGTACAAGGTGAGGTGCTTATGGTCTCTCAAGGAATTGGTTCCGGACTACGACCTCTTGAGAGCTTCTTCATCATTTTGGGACACTAGAAGGCATGTCTTTTGCCTTTCCTTCAACGAGATTGTTCCGACTGTGGAAGAATTTCGGACCTTGCTTGGAGTTCCGGAGGTGGAAGAGATAGCGATTCCTTTGCCCGGAGGGGCTTCTTTTGTTGACAGATTGTGCGTCCTCCTTTATCTTTCCCCGGAGGAAGCGCAAGGTATGATCCGTGGTCCCGATCATTTCGATATTTTTGGTCTTCCCAACAGATTTAGGGGCCTAGGCTTGGTGGATGATGCCTATTGGGATGCCTTTGCACTTTGTATGTTTGGCACCCTGTTCATGGTCTATTCCTTTGGGATCTGCCATCGGTCTTTGCTGGATGTTGTCGTTCACTGTCGCACAGGCGTAGATGTCGTTCCTTTGATTTTGGGGAGACTTTTCATGCTCTTGATAGGTCTCTACCGGAAGACGGTATATGCACGGGCAGCCCGTTTCTCTTGACCACTGTGGGCGATGGAGCGCTTGGGGATTCTTCGGGAAACTCCCGACATGATCGAAGCCTTGGACATTTGCCGGGAGGGGGTTGCGGTGGATTTTGGTGATCGGGGCTCGTGGGAGCGTTGGATAGGCTGGTCTCCGTGCGAAGATATCGAGATGGTCGGTTCCTTGTTGGCGGGTGGAGACTCGCGAGTGCTTCGAGGATGGGTCTCATGTGGTCATGCTTCCGGGGCTTTCTCGGTCCGGCTTCTATATTCCGGCTTTAGTCACGAGACGGTTTGGCTTGGAGCGGGTTCCTTTGGAGGGCTTTGATGATATAGCCACCGCAGTGGTGGCTCCTGTTTCTATGGATGATCCCTCGGTGTTTCCATTTCTTTCCCGAGTATGGAGGTATGATGCCTTTCCTCCTCGGGTTATCCTCAGCGTCAGAGACCGGTGTTCCCGACCACTTGGTACCTGGATTGGTATGAGAGGCATGCAGGAGAGACTCGAGGTGGCTATTTTGAGACGGCGTGAGGCCATTGTGGGTGCGGAGGACCTCGACTGCTTCGAGAGGAGGAGGGCCGAGGCAAGGGCCAACCCTCATGACAGAGCGGAGACGCGTGACCGACTATGAGGCTTACGTCAAGAGACAGGAGAGGAGGGCTCCTATGCTACCGGCTAGGCTACGGGAGATGAGAGATGACGCTAGGGCTACTAAGGCCTTGACGGAGGCTGGTTTGATAGATCATGTTCCTATACCAGAGCTTGGTAGGAGGAGTACCGACATTTTTCCGGTTCAGAAGAAAAAGACTCGAAGGGGGAAGAAGAGGGGAGAGGCCAGTACGAGTGGCTTGGAGTGACTCACGAGGTTTCCGAGTATCCCTTTCTTGTCATGGCGGACACATTAGTTTGATTATGTATCTTAGTTTCTTTTAGCGGGTTGCCGGTTGTAGGAATGAATCGGGCTTAGACTCATCAAAGAGCTTTTAATTTGTAATGAATATTTGAATTGCTTTAGAGTTTTTCGAGACACTTTCATGGTCGATCGGTGTATTGATGTCAAAGTATGACTTTTATTTGTGCTTTAGACCGAACCGTTTCATTTGCCTACGTTCCCCTCATTTTGAGGAGCTCGGGTCTTCGTAGTTCAACTTTGGTGAACTCTTTTTTGTTTGTTGTTTTTTTTTTTTTTTTTTTTTTTTTTTTTTTAGTGCAACCCTGTTTTTTACCTAGGCCGCCCTTTTCGGATTTATAACCTAGTTGGGTATTGCTCTTTTAGCACTTTTCCTTTTTCTTGTTTTTTTTTTTTTTGTTTTTTTTGTTTGGTGCAACCTGTTTTTACCTAGGCCGCCCTTTTCGGGTTTCTAACCTAGTTGGGTATTACTTTTTTAGCACTCTTTTTTTTTTGTTTTTCTTCTTTTTTTTTTTTACGCGTAGTATCTGCGCAGCTTGTCACCATTCACTGGGTGTACAAAGGGATTCCCGTCGAGGTCTGCGAGTTGCATGGCTCCTCCGGAGAAGATCTTCTGGACGACATATGGCCCGACCCAGACAGGCTCCCATTTTCCGAGGGGTTGATACGGGATGGGGGCTTTTCTTTTAAAACGAGATCCCCTTCTCGGATTTCCCGATGCTTTACTTTCTTGTCGAAGGCTCTGGCCATTCTTCCCTGGTAGGCTCGGATGTGTTCCATGGCCTTCAGTCGGCGTTCATCTAGTAGGGCCAATTCGTCATGGCGACTGCTGGAGCCATTCGACCTCGTTGATACGGCTTTCCAGCCGGTATACGGAGCGAGGGGATCTCTAGCTCGATTGGGAGTACGGCTTCCATTCCGTATGTGAGGAGCAAACGGTGTTTCCCCGGTTGCCGTTCGGCCCGATGTTACGTAGCCCCGAGTGCCAGTGTAACTTCTCGGGCCAATCTCTGCCTTGGACAGCCATTTTCCGGATGATATTTTCCAGAGTCTTGTTTGCTGCCTCAACGGCTCCGTTGGTTTGGGGCCTGTAGGGAGATGACTTGTGAAGCCTGTTAGCATGAGACCTTCCTCGTCATGTTTGATTTCCAGAATAGGTATTCCGCCCGTATCTGTACATGATGTTTTCTTTGATGAAGAGGGCAACTTTCCTTGAATTGAAGATTTTGTAGGACTTTGCAGAGCATCCTTTCCGATTCCTTCGAAGAAATCACCAATCTGCGTCTCTTTAGGCTCTTCCGCAGTTCCCAAATTCACACTCGTCAAAATCTCTTCGGCAGCTTGGGCTCGATTTTCCTCTTTCCGGACAACCTGCTTAAAGATTTTTTTTTTTGTTTGATTTTTTTTTTTAATGTGTCTGCTTCTTTATCTAATGAATTATTATTAAAAAATTTTTTTAATTAATTCATCATTAGTTAAAGTGGCAATCAAGGGATACTCAGAAAGGTTCGTCATTTCATTGAAAACGAAAAGGAATACAGTGCTTGCTACAGACTCGTAGTCTTCAGGCGTAAGGCCATCGGACGACTCGAGAGACTCGAACTCAACAATGAGAGACTCGGAGGACTTTACAAAGGTTGACACGAAAGGACGGGGGACCAATCCAAGCTTGGTGATCATTTCCTCTTTGGTCGCGGACGGGCCTGAGAGAGTTTCCCAATTCTTTAGCGGCATCGCTGTCGGTGGCTTCGCAACTCGGGAAAGGCATGGTCTCTGTGCTCCCTCTTCAGTCGTGGCTATCATCTCTTTGTCTGAACCAGAATCAATTGTGTTTGGCGTCTGAAAGCTGAGCATATGGATGTAGGGATCTTCCTCAATCACAGGGATTTCCATTTCGTCACAATCTGACCGCTCAATCCAGATGTAAGGACGCATTGCGTCTCGGTGTGCTTCTAGAAAAATCTCATGTCCCATACTCGAGCGGAAAGGCTTGGCGGGCAGTTCAGCAAGGAGGACGTCCCACACGACGTTCATAGATTCGAGCCGAGTGCGCCGGTGTTTGTCGACTTTTATTATGAAAATCTCCTCGCTGGCGAGGCCAAAGAATGGGTTTGCGAGAATGCGACAAATGCGTGATTGAGGACCGGGACTTGTGTGCTTGTATCATGGCGGTGTTCGGCGTTTCCTTCCGAGTACGCCTCCAAGTGTTGGAAATAACAATTAAATTTGATGAATCGAACTTCTTCGGAGTCTGCTCGCTTGAGTGTGTCGACATAGTTGGCATCGCTGGATTCCAAAGAATCTTTGGCGAGACTTGCCTCTTGAAGGATGTAGCCCGGTGTTTGACTGTGGGCGTTCTTGGCTATTGTTTCGGCTTCGTTCCCTATGAGGAAGCTGTCACCCCTTATGACTTCAAGGTCTCCTCTTGCCGGTTGATGAATTTGACGCATTGGTGGAGAGTGGAGGCTATGGCTTTCATGTGATGCAACCAAGGGCGCCCTAGTAGGGTGTGAACTCGGAGGGATATCCATTACATGGAACTTTGCAGGCACCATTTGGGTTTCGTACCAGAGTTCCAGAGTCACTGTCCCCAGGATGGGACGAGACGAACCGTCGTAGGCCTTGACAGTCCGGGTAGATGGGATCACGCGCCTTTCATTTATGCGGAGGTCCCTCATCATGCTGAGGGGAAGGACGTTTACCGATGATCCATTGTCCACTAATACCCCAGGGAGTGACATGGTGTTGAGCCGAATAGTGATGTACAAAGCTTCATTGTGTTGGGAGACATCTCTTGGCAAATCTTCATCGCAGAAGGTGATCATACTCCCATATAGGTGAGGATCATAGATTTGGTCCTTGTCTCGGGATAGAGAGTCATTAAACCTGTCGCTTCGTGCCTTTTTCTTGCGAGGTAGAGCCTTTGCCGAAGCCCCTGGGTTATACTGATGCTTTTTGTGGCGGTTGCCATCTCCAGTCAACATGTTGATTGAGTGGGAGCGCCAGACTGGCGTCGGTTTTTCTTCATCGGTGTATACTCGGGAGCTGGACAAACCGAACCTTGGCTGACCCCGAGGGGGGTTGGACTTCTGTCCTGCAGTACTCTGGTATCCGAAGGTCTCAACTCTGTCGTTGGCAAGGCTTTTCTGCTCTTTTACCCCTTTTTGCTTTGGGGAAGACTGACTGGAGTAGAGTACATAATAATCAAATCCCCCAGATGGCTCCCCGAGCGTTCCCACACTGTTATCACCGGCCTCGAATCTCTCCTTCAATTTTTGCTGGGAGGAAATTTTCTTTTTCTTAGGAGGACGGTCCTCGTGTATCCAGTCCTGATAGTCCCTTTCAAGGCAATCGGGACAGTCACAAATATCCCACCAAATGTGTTCTACGGCTGGTGGCGGATTTGGGACCTCAGGTTGAGCGGTGCTGGAATGACTTTGAGTGGAACTGGTCCGGGGGGATCTGCTGCTGGGCTCGTCTGGTAGCAAGTGATTGGACTCCGCCGGACAATGAGAGATATTGAGGTCCCGGGGAACGGGCACATGTTTGTCCTTCAGGGTAGCCCCAGTCAGTTGGGATATTGTTAAGGTCCCGAAGTGGCGTGTGGCCTCTTCAATCCAGGCCTGCTGTCTGTTCTGGCGTTCTTCCAGGGCATTGATGGCTGACCATATTTCTTCAACTGTTCCCTGATTTTCATCACTCAGGCTGATATTTGTGGGATCATCACTTTGAGAGGGGACAACTGACAGTATACCGAACTCTTTCGTCCCTGACTGCTGTTTGGGGGCCAGTTGCCCTGTAAGTCGACGGGCAGGAGTCCCGGCGGTGGAAACATAGGAATCTTGGGGTAGCATCTTGATGTATCCGGGACTATTAAGAAGAGGAGGAGAACCCTCTTCCTTCTTTGCGGTAAAAGTGCCATCGGAACTGAGACTGATAGTCAAACCATGACTTGCGACAATCCCCAGAAGGTTATCAATTTGAGCCTCATGTCGAAGTCTCATCTGTTCTACCAACTGGATCCAATACTGGTCTGTCTGAGGGATTTTGGAGGACGGAGCAACGTGGTCCCCATCATTACCGGCTGATGCAGACATTCTGAAACCCGGAGTCGGAATAAACGGCGAAGCTGATGACGCGCTTGACTCTTCCCAACTGATCAAACGGTGACCCGGTGCCCGAAACCAAGCTTTGTGCGGAGCTGCGGGGGGAAAGACACGAGGGTTCAGATGTCTGGGAATGGAAGGAGGGTAGGTGTTTGGGCTTTAGGCTCATGCAACATGCAGTTATTTGTTCACGTTTACTTAAAACATGCTTTGTTAACCTAATCGGTTGGAAAAGATTGCTCTTCTTTTTCGCAAACTACTCTGATTCCTGGATCAGTGGGCCCCGTCACTACGTCTATAAGCCCCTCGTATTCCACCTGTATTTCGACCTCCCAGGGTGGACAGCCCCGGGCGAGGGTCCTATAGGGCAAGCGGGTCCCACCGACCGAAAGAAAAACGATCCTAAAAGTCTGGCGGGTAATCGAGTCTTAACGAGCATTCGATGTAAATTACGGACAAAGCTGACGTCGAAAGTCAAGATCATGTCCGAGGGCTCGACGAAAAGTCGGCATGATTTGGACTGATAAGCGTCCACAATTGATCTTGACTTGTCGTCAGTTAAGCCGTAATTAGGCATGGAATATTCATTAATCCTTGATGACTCAGTGTCAATCTTTGGGAGTCAGCTGTATAATTTGTGCCGGTCGAGCCGAAGTCAAGGCGCCGGTCAATATCTTGGTCAAAGTCTGCGGCGGAAAACCGGCAGAACTTCGCCTGATTAGGGTCCCCGAAAGATATTGAGTCGGTATGCCGACAAAGGCTTGAAAGGAAAGGTCTATACACGGACAGGGCATGACACAGACCAGACTAAAAACCAACCGGGTCTCGGACAAAGTGTGTCACGGACAAGTGCATGGTCGACACGAGGCTCCATGGGATGTTTGGGTAGTCCTGTGCTCATCCGAGAGGCGTAATAAGACCAAACGGACCGCGACAAGGATTTCCCCGGGTTAGGGACGTAGTGTGCAGTGTACGGTCACGTGCGCGTAGTGTGCAAGCAGTCTATATTCTTTTTCTGAGTAAAATAGAGATTTTTTTATGTGTCTTAAAAATATGATGCATGATTTTTTTTTGAAAATTTTCTTTTTCTTTTTTTTTTGAAAATCCTTTTTTTTTGAAATTTTTTTTTTGAAATTTTTAATGAGCACATAAGCACGTAAGCACGAAAATTCCGACAGTTAGGGACATTATTCCGACAGTCAAAATTTTGACTTTCTCCGAGGCGGCCAAAACAACATGAAAACTGTGCAAAAATCAACACACACACAAAAATGATTTTCAAAGCCGGGACGGAAGCTTGACCCTCAAAAGCTTTTTTTTTGAAAACGGTGATACCGGTACGTGGGATTGTTAGACCACAATTTATCCCCGACTCGTGTTAGGAGGCGATAACGGGAAGTTTAATGGTTTCCACCAATATACCAAATATCATTCATTTTTTTTAAAAAAAAAGCTTAGTCCCCAGCAGAGTCGCCACTGTGATGAATGTGTGTCCGAAAATTTTCCCATTTTTGTTTGAAAAAATCAACGAAACGGAGTCGCCACGCCATTTTAATTTTGAGGGCCAAAACTTTGAAAAAAGCCCGAGATCAGAGATTTAGGTTCGGAGGTCATGTTACACGCCGGGAAGGACGTTAGTGTGCACCCGGAATGCCTCGTAAAACGAGTCTTCCAAGCTGAAAATCATTTGTGTGTGTTTGTGTGTGTGTGTTTTGGCCAAAATACTTTGAAACTCCGAAAAGTAAAAATTGGGATATCTTTTTAAGACTTTAAACTGATCCCATGATTTTTTGGAGGATTTTTGGATTGAGATTTGGTACTCAAAAGACCTTTTGAAGTTGAGAGCCATTTCTGCCAGAATGAAAAAGGCAGTGGACCTTTTATTTTGAAATGGATTCAAGGGTCTTAAAACTTCATAATCTGGATAAACTCAGAGAATGAAAGTTGTTCTAGACACCTTAAATAAGATTTTTGCGAAGGAATTTTCCATTTTGGATAAGATTTGAGGGGTCAAAACCTTCTGTAAACCTCAGATATGAGATCTGGATTCCCAGAAGCTGATGAACTAGCCTCTGAAAGAAAATTTGAAAAGAGGAGTTTTACTCACCCAAAAAATAAAGTAAAAATATGTCTGGAAAGCTCTGGATGTTGTCTACAAAAAGTGCTTTGTAGTCAACACCAAATTCCAAGTTCATCTGTGTCCAAAAATTAAGACAATGGACTGAGGTCTGGGAAAATTGCTACTGGACAGCAACTTCCCAAGAAGGAGAATATGATTTTAAAGGGGGTTTTGCATCCATGCTTGTCCCCATTTCCCTAGGTTTTGGTTAGTGATCACTAGACATTTTAGTGGTGAATCAACTATACCAAACCATCCTTGGGGTACATTAGGACTAAGCATTTCATTTGCTTGGGAAGGGGATTTTTATCCTTTGAAAATGAGATTTTATGCTTGAAAATGGTTTTTAGGGTTTTGAAAATGAGTTTTCTTTGCAAGAAAGTAAGAGAACTTGAAAATAATGTTGATCTTTGTAGAAGATCATCCATGGAGATGGTCTTCCATGGTGATCTTCTTAGATCTAAAGCAAGAAGATGAAGGAACTACATTTTGTAGTTTGAAGATGCATGCATGGATGAGATTTAGGGTTAGGAGAAGGAGGGTTTACCAATCTTCCTTGTGTTCTTGAGTGTTTGGCTTGAGTGTATGAGTGTTTAGGGCTTTAATATGAGAGTGAGTGGATGAGTATGAATTGGGAAAGATTGGAGAGAAAATGGTGACAATTCAAGTGAATTCTCACTGTTTTCTCTCTATATTTCGCCAGAGGTTCGGTGCAAAATGTGTTGTGGCTTTTTATTTTTGTGACTGGAGGGCTCAATTTATAGCCCTCCTGAGATGACAAACTCATCCGCGCGGATGGGAACCCTCAGCGTGCACTGTTCATTAAATGCAGCTCCAGCTTTGGACAAGAGGAATATTTCTTTTTGAAATTCAAATTAAGCAGCCAGTTTATGTTTCCAGCATTTCTATTTATGGTTTTCTTCTTTTGTTTTTCTTTTTGAGATTCTTTTTTAAGGTTTAACCTTAAATAACAATGCCCATTTTACCCTCACTTTGTTAGAAATGTTAGGATAGTTAGGAATTGTTAGAAATGTTATAACTTTCGTTAATTTTCTAACGAAAATTCTAACAAGCTCAAATTGGAGCACTTACACACATGTTTGTTAAAGCTATAACTAAAGAAATCCACAATAAATGAAAACAACTTTTTCCATCAATCTTCCTCCTCTCCCTTTGCAATTTGTTATTCTTGTTTCTTTGGCCTGCTAGAATAGTATACAATGGTATAGTGATTTTGTACAAGCATTGCTTTAATTTGTTGAATATTCTAGTGTATAATAATAGTCAGGTTCGTCTGTTTTATACTGGGAGGCGAACGTCCAAAACAATCTCAAACCAAACTCGGTGAGGGAGCGATTTTGTATTAAAAAGAGTGTATCACACACGACTCGGGCAACATCAATACGATCAAGCTACGGTTATTTCTTTTTGTTTAATTTTATTTTGTACATTGTATCAATAAATATATTGTAATTCTTTTCTGTTTTGTGCTTTTGTAAGATTTTGTCTAACAATTTTAATTCTCTTTTTGAGAAAGGGTTACAGATTTGAGAAATCTGGTGGAGCGGTGGCCACTGGAGAAAAGATAGAAAATGATGGAAAAGACTGATGGAAGAAAATTCCATCAAATTTTTGCAATGACCAGTTGTTGTAAAATTGTAATTTCTGATTCGTTAACTGTTGGATCGAGCTCAAATTTGGTTAGAAAGTTCTAAACTCATAGAAGAACAATCTGGAGGGTTGAGATCGAAATCTTTTATGTGGAGATAAAGATAAAATTTTCAGAACATAACAGCTTATGAAAGAAAAATAATTGAACATATAATTAACTAACGGATGAACATCAAGGATGTTGCGACGATTGTGTAAAATAGTTGTGACGAAGCCACTTCTATTGTTTATACAATTGATGATATATCTCTTATTATTCATGAGAATCATATTGAGAAAATTCAAAAGTTTGTAGTAACTAAATTGAGAAAATTAACGTTGAAAGATATAGTTTTTAATGTTCTTATGGTTCACACGAATCATAGTGAGAAAAATTGAATAGTTCGTTGGAACTAAGTTGAAAAGATGAACGTTAAAAGATATAGTGTTTAACGTTTCATTTTCTCAATGATGTATTGATAAAGATGATAGGTCTTATTGAAAAAAAATTGTTAAATCATATTATTGTTATTAGTGACAAAGTCACAAATATAAAAACAATAAAGCTTTTTGAAATAAGTTGTTGAATTCTATTGTTGTGAACATTGACAAATGTTACAAGAACTAAAACCATAGAGATTCTTGGAAAAAGTTGTTAAAACCTATTATGGGAATATGTGACTAATGTAATAAAGATAAAAACAATAGGACTTTTTAAAGAAAGTTGTTAAATCTTATTGTTGTTGATGATAACAAATGACACAAAATATTTAGAATGAGTAATTCTAAAAGAAATTGTTTATTATGTAAATGAGAATGTGATTTTCTCTAATATAGAGGTAATCCAATATAAGAACTTTAAAGTTTTGTAATAATTAACCGCCAACTATAATTTCATTAACGAATTTAGAGGTTTATAAATATAAGTTGTTATAAGAAATAAATTGTGTTAATTCTCTTATTGAATTAGCAATTTATTCTTAGATTTAATTATCTAATTAAGTTAGAGAGTTATATTTGTAAAAATAAAGTTATAGTTGTTGAAAATTAAAGTCAATGTTTGGTTTGTATGAAGACAAATTTCTAATAGAATGGGGTTGTTCCAAGTATATCGTATTACCATAGTGAGAAGTTAGAAAGATTTGTTGGCCTCGACTTTAAGTGATTACAACAAAAGATGTTATACTTAACCACCTTAAAATTAGAGAGGTTTCTTATGAAATATCCTACAAAGTTGGGTGAAAATAAGATGTATGTTCAAGTCGTGAGTGCGGTTGAAGTATGCGAATTTTATTTATTGGAACTATATACTTAATTAATTGTTTGATTCATTATAAAACATATATAGTACCAAGAAAATGGCAAAAGATTTGTGGGAGTATTTGGAGTATAAAATCGAGAATGCGGGTGCAATGAAAATCATCGTAATTCGCTTTCTTGATTTTAAAATAGTAGACTCTATAAATCGTAAAAAATCATATGAAAGAAGTGAAAATAGTCTTTCATGAAAATCATGTCAAATGGATGGTGTTGAGTGAAATTATAAAGTGATGACAATAATTGAGAAATTGCTTCCTACGTAAAGATATTTTAAAATTAACTCGAACATAAATGAATAGAAATGAATGTTGAGATGTGTGCTATTCGTCTTTGTGTTGGAAAAAAGAAGAGAACTTTAGAGAAAAATTTGTCTAAGATTTCTTGTGACGAAAGAAAATGTGATGAATCATGTCGAAATGCTTAATACAAAGACAAAGTTGGTCAAACTTGTGTAAAAAGTCAAAATCGTTTGAAAAGCCAAACTTGTTTGAAAAAGTCAAGCATATACCTTTTGTATTGAGAGACAACTGTGATTTAATCAAGAATGTTATTCATAATGTTTGAATGAATGAAACGGAAGGGTGTTCAATTGATCAATAATGTGATTGAATCTCGTTATATGGTCAAAATAGCACAAATAAGACTTATCAAATATGTTCTTGAAGTTATAATCAAGGCATATTGAGGCTTGAGATATGAATATAATTCAATAGATGATGGTAAAATGTAAGTTTTTACCTTTAAAATTACTTGATAAAAGGCAAAATGTTGAATCTTATCTATTTAAAGAAAAAGTTGGAAATCAACTTAATAAATAGGAGGTGATAAAACACAACTAATTGTAGTTTGTGTAAAATACTATTGTTTGTATATTTGTTGGGTATGATTACAATAGTTGTGATTATAGAATTCTTGTTTATAAATCAAATATTCAATGTACATACAAGAATACTATAATGAAATCATAAAGCGCTTCTTTTTTTAAGAATATATTTTCGTATAAATTAAAAGATAAGGCAAACTTATTTAAACGGATTCATGATTCGATAGAATAAGAAACTTATCATGAGAACATGATGAAAAAGAGGCATGACCTCGATATAGCTAATGAGGCAGGATAAGAAAATTTTATGTCCCACATTTTCGAACCTACATGCTAGAAAGTGAATTACAAAGTTATTAATATATTGAGCTCTTTGGAAGGATCTTTGTGGAAAGAGGACATTAAAAGTGAGAATTATTCCATCTTGTAAAATCACACTTGGAAACTAGTGGATTTACCTCATAGTAGTAAACCACAGCATATACGTGATTTTTCAAAAAGAAAATGAAGACCGATGGAACTATCAATGAGTATAAGGCTAGACTTGTAATTAAGGATTACAAGAAAAATGAAGGCCTTGATTACTTTTATACTTATTCTCTAATCACGAGAATAAAGATTTGTATTTGCAATTGTTGAATAGAAAATTTTGAAATACATCAAATGGATGTAAATAACATTTCTAAATGTCAATTTAGATGAGGAAATTTACATAAAACAACCCGAGGGATTTGTTGTACATGAGCAATGAAACAAAGTGTCCAAAATGTACACCATAATCAAATGGTGTTAATAATGAAAATTGGCATTATTGATAATTTTAGGACTACCCCGAAAATGTGGGGGTGAGTATACTTTGGAAAATAATTACATTTTGGAAAGGTTTCACCAAGAAAATAATGAGATGTTAATATGAAACATGAAAATGTAGGGCTACGTACACTTGTGAATGTGGGGTGTTTCGTAAAGTAGCAAGTCCATTACCAAATAAATTGAATTGGTTACTAAATGGTGAATTATGTTTCAATAGTTATGTTTATAACAATTGTGAATATTGGTTTGTTATATATGATTTAATACGTTTGAATATATATAAAGATCAAAAGAAAATAAAATCAATGGAAATCAAGTATTAATGTCAAATTCATGTAAGTGAATAAATGATACTTTTAATGAAATAGATCAAAGTGTTGAAACGTTTCAAGAAATTGAATCTAAAAGAATATGTACTAGTTTGTAAAGTCACTGTATGACTTGAGATAAGTACAAAGATAACGACATCAAATGTTTAATTGTGTGGATTTAAACAATAGTGACTATGTAACTTTGTTAATTAAATCCAATAAAGATATGTTAACTAGGGAAAATTCTAATCAATTTAACCCGTTGATTCAAATTCAAGAAAAACTAATGGACTCGTTGTTAAACATGACATTGGGTGGATATTCTTGAAATTTTTGAAATGATCAATATGGAATAGCTGGGATTTAAATGAATTTAAGTTAACAATTATCAAATGAATAAAGCTTGTATTAGCAAGATGGTATATTGCTAAAGTCAATTTATAATTAAAAAGACATATAGCAATGTGTGTAATGGTTGTCTAGACATATATGTCTAATACATAATACCATTAGAAAACTACTCATAACTAATTTGATTATGTAAGGTCAATGATAAACGGATCTGTTAACCAGAGGGTTAAATTGAGAGTTAGCTATAAATTCTGAGGGGAATGAGACTTAAGCCTTTTAAAAGTTAAACATAGCGAAAAACTCAATCTAGATGACTGGAGATCCCAAGAACTAGATTCAAACTGTTAAAAGACTTGTAGCGTCACTGTGGGGGAATTTTCTATTAGTGACATCCTGAAAGGAAAAGGATAAGCCTATGACTTTTAATGATTCTTACGCGTCGAAAATTCAAGCGGGGTAATACGAGTTACCTTTAAAAAATCACCTATTTGAGAGAGAAGTGGGGCCGCTTCGAGGAGAATTGTGTGAGGCTCAATTATTAAACCATCTCAATGAACCAGGCAAAATGTTAAGGGCCATAAAGGAACATAGCTATGAGAATTGAACTATGTTAGTACGATATTTGTGTCAAGCATATGATCGGCTACATAAAAAGTATAACGATTCAATGACATCGTGTCTATCGACTTGCGAGTAGAGTAAATATGCTTGTACGAGCAAAGGTTTAATGGGCATCCCACACATATCGGATGCAAGTTTTCGTCTATTGGACTCTATCACAAAACTCGTCCTCAATTTTCTTCATGTGGGGGATTGTTGGAAAAATATGTTGTGTGTGAAGGAAATTGTGTATTTTTCTTAAATGAATCGTTTGTCGTTTGACAAAGATTATTATGGTTTCATGTTCCACTCTGTGTGAACATTGAAATGATATATCTAAATATCCAATTTGAGATTGGATGAGAAAGATATGATAGCTCAAAGTTGTGGGTTGAAATTATAACTTTTAGAATTTAACCACACTATTGATGTGCATGATTTTCAAATTAATTAAGGGATTAATTGGGATCATTAACATTGGTTTTGGGGTTACAAGTTTTGCAATAAAACCTCATATAATTACTCCCATATTAATACAAGGATTAATTAGAAATTCATCACATGTTTGTTAAAGCTATAACTAGAGAAACCCACAACAAATGAAAACAACTTTTTTCATCAATCTTCCTCCTCTCCCTTTGCAATTTGTTATTGTTCTTTATTTGGCCTTCTAGAATAGTATACAATGGTATATTGATTTTGTCTGAGAATTGTTTCAATTCACCGGAGTTTCTAGTGTGCAAGAATAGTCTGGTTCGTTCGTTTTATCATGTGAGGCGAACGTACAAAACAACCTCAAGCACAACTCGGTGAGGAGGCGAATTTGTCTTAAAGAGAGTGTGTTACACACAACTCGTGCAAAATAAAGACAATCAACCTACGGATATTTCTTCTTTTTTAAGTTTATGTTGTACATTTTATAAGTAAATATATTGTAATTCTTTTCTATTTGTGCTTTTCTAAGATTTTGTCTAACAAAAACAAAATATGGTGAATCTGATGCATTTTAGTTTGGAGAATCCATGAATAAATTATAGAATGAGAAACTGAGAGACGAAAATGATAGATGGAAAGAAGAAAAAATGGGATCTCGGGAATAAAAATAGAATGTGTGATTGATGTAAACTACTACAAGAAACCCACCCCCTATTTTAGTTCATAATTTTTAGATAGAAACAATCATAATCAAAAAAATCTCCAATCAACACAGAGAAAGATCCGGCCACTTTGGGTTTTTTTAATGAAATAAAAACAAACAGCTAGAAATATTTAAGAAAAAATTCAAAAATTTTGGAATCAAAACTTGAGAATCAAGTTCAAATTAATTTGAACTTCAAAATAAAGAAAAAATTCACAATTATCTCTAACAAGCTAAAACATAGAATTTCTTTTAAAACCTTTTGATTTTACAAACTCTAATCTTTATATAAACTTTTTGAAATTCAAAATTTAATTGAAAAAATCCTGAAAATAAAGAAAAAAATAAATTTACCACATACTTATATGCTACTAGAAAAGTTGGGCAACACTTAATCTAACACATTTGAATATGAAACCCTTGATATATCTTTATATATATGAACCTTTTATTATCACTCCATAGGCAATTTTTAATCAATCTTTACACTCATTTTATTTACAAGTAATCATCGTAGTATCTAGCTTCGTGGCCCAAGTTTTGTTATTAAAGTGTAAAGTTGTATATTGAATTTTATACCTTTCAAGTAGGGTACAATGTAGTAGTGAGATTTATGTCCCTAATACTAAGTATAAAATCAATATATTATATTGTCGTTTGGCAAGAAAGCATCGTCGCAACGAACGTCGTGGACCGAGTTACTTTAGAATTATTTTCCATGCCTATTTTAATATCAACCATATAATTAGTGACTTTGTCAATTTAATCACAAAGTGGAACTTATCAACATGTTAACCTAATTATAAACCCATAGTAGAACAAAAAAGGTCTGCATGTGTCGCTATAAAAGACTTTAAAAAAATTAAACAAAGTTTTTTTTAAATAAAAGAAAAAAAAGAAACAAACATTAATAAAACATAGTGTACAACTACAAAAAAATCCAGGAGTTTTAAACAAAACAAACACCAAGAGATTTTTTCAAGCTAGAAAATGTCTCATGGTTAAAAACATGAATAAAAAAAATCTTCTTTTAATTTATTAACAACCATTTTAGATTTAAGTTTAGATACAAAACAAGAGTGGTTTACCATAGAGTATTTTACCATGTCTCGATAATTCACCGATTCTTTATGTCTTGTTTGTATCACTTCTTTTACTCCCTCTATCACTTGGATTATAGGATTATTCTTTTGAATTCTCAAAGGGAGATCTCTCCTCACTGGATCATTAACTCCATTAGATTTCTCATCATTTTAATTTTCTGCAATTGGACTGATTTATGGTGTTATCTATAGTGTTGCCGTATCAATGGTAACACTTGGTACAACACCAGGCTCAACTCATGGACCGAAATTCGAGGTAACACTTTCTCCAGCAGCTTCTTCAAGTTGTTCAAACAAAATTAAAGGAGTGTTACAACTGGTTCACCTGCCATGCTAGCCAAATCATCAAACAAAATATTTGCATATTCTTGAACAATGCTCAATCTCAAATTATACACACGATATGTGAGACAATTTTGAGAAAGGGCAAACCCCGGACAATTGCCAAGCGGGGGTTGGGAGAGGGAACCATTTGCTAGAGCCTTCCCCTGACAATTGCCAAGAGGCTGTTCGCCAAGGTTCGAACCCGTGACCTTATGGTCACCAAAGGAGCAACTTAACCGTTGCGCCAAGGCTCGCCCTCTGAGACAATTTTGAGAGTATACAAGAAAAATGACCTTATCATTCTAAGATTCAAACTTACCTAATTGATTTCGCTTATTCAATATGAAATAACACACCCAAAGACATGAAAGTAATGAACATTAGGTTTCTTTCCATTCAAAATCTTGTAGGGTGTCATTGTTGTACCAGGTATTAGAAAAACTCTATTAGAAATGTGACAAGCTATGTTCAACGCTTCAGCCCAAAATCTTTTCGAAATACTTTTGAAAAACATCATGACACGAGCCATTTTCGGCAAGACCCTATTTTTCTTTTCGGCCACCCGATTTTGTTGGACATTTTAGAGGTCGAAAATTCCTGATGAATTTCCTTTTTCTCACAAAAAGTAGAAAAGAAAACATTATCAAATTACTTTCCATGATTAGATCTTATACGAAAAATAGGTGAGCAAAACATGTTTTTGATTTTGAAATGTAAGAATTTAAACTTATTAAAAATTTCAGATTTTTCTTTTTAAAAGTTGATACAAGTAAAACTAGAAAAATTGTCCACAATAACAAAAGAATACCTCTTACCTCCCATGCTATCTACTTCAATTGAACCCATCAAGTCCATGTGCAAAAGCTGAAAACAATATGTTGTTTAAGAGTGTTTCTCTTGGTGTTGGGCAACAATAGGGGCAACACGGGTCTTGTTAACTTAAAGGCAATCCCAATACTCAAATTTATCTTTAATATCCAGTTTGTAGAGTCCTTTAACAGCTTCAAATTAAAAAAAATCTCCATATTCCTATAATGGAGATGTCCTAACTTTTGATGCCTCAAAATTGTGTCATCCATCTTTGCCGAATTGCATACTTGTTGTTCACCAGCAAGATAACAATTGTCAATTGATCTAGCTCCTGTTATAACACAAGTGTAAGTATGATAAAAACTTTAAAAGTTTTCTTATTAAATGTAACCTCCAAGTTGTCATCACACAACTGGATAATGCTAAATAGATTAGCAATCAATCCATCCACGTGCAAGACATTATTTAAGGCACGGAATCCAGGAACACTAAGTAATCCTTTTCCTATTATGTTGCTCTTGCCTCCACCTCTATAAGTTACTGAGTGTAAGTGCCCCAATCTGGGTCGTTAGTGTTCCGTCAACCAAATTTAATGATTTATAATAATTTAGGGGCATTTTGAACATTTTTTAGGCAATTTGAATGAGGAAGGACCTTTTAGAAATAAAAAAGTGGCCAAATATCTCGCTGGAAATCATCATTTCCATGTAAAATTACCTTTTTGACCAAATAAGAAACAGCCAAAACTGCTTTTTTGCAGTTCAGGCACGCTGACGATCTTATCCTCGCGGATGAGATTGTACCGACGATCTTATCCTCGCGGATGAGATTGTACCGACGAACTTATCCACGCGGATAAGATTGTACCCCAGTCAACCTATAAATACAACCCTTCTCCCTCAGTTTAAAGAGGCCAAAAAATTCCGAAATTCTACTATTACTCTATCAAAATTCATTCTCAAACAGCCCTCAACACTCTCACCACTCAAAATTCAACACCAAATCCACTCCAAAACCACTTCTAAACCTTGAATCCTTCAAACCCTAAACACAAACCCAAGGAAACATTGGTATATCCTTGTTCCCCTTACTCAAATCTCCTTCATTCATACATACATTTCATACATAAATGATGTAGAATAGTTAGTTTTATTTGTTGTTCACCTCCCCTTCCCCTTTGTCCCAAGGATCCAAGAGGATCTCCATGGAGTTCATCTCCATGGATGATTCTCTACAAGGGTCCACATTTTTATTGCGTATTTCCCTTGTCCCTTTATATTTCTAGTTCATACTTGCTCACTTGACCTAGAAGATGGTCATCTTGGAGTCAATTTCCATAGATGATCACTTCAAATGGTCCATAATCTTAAAGTTCTTGTAAATGTCCTCACCCATAGTCTAAGATGTTCACCTTGGAACCATTTTCATGGATGAACATCCTTAAGACTTACACAATCTAGGTCACACAAGATGTATGAGATATACTTGAGTATATGTCTCAAGGATGGTCCTTCCTGTGACCACCTTAGAGATCTTCCTCTAAAGTTGATACATCTTGACCTAATTTTCTTATCAATTTACTTTTCATGTCAAAATCCCCCTTGTCCCTAGCAAATGAAATGCTTACAAAGTCCTAATGTACCCCCGAGATGGCTTGATTAAGTGGATTCATCACTTATGACCACTAATCAAAGTCTAGGGAAAGAGAGGACAAGCATGGATGCCAAAATTCAAACATCCCTTTATTTTCTGTTTTTCCAGTTACAATTTCCAGTTAAGTCCTGTAAATCCAGTTAAATTTCTAGAAATTACAGTGACTGATTAAGAAACTGTAAAATATTAAGACCGCAGCCCTATTCGCGCGAATGAACTTGCACTACAAAGTCATCCACGCGGATGACATTATCATCTGCAAACAAATTTCCAGTTTCTGTTATTTATCAGTTTAGTCACTATTTTCAAACTGTCTTTCAGTCCAGTCCTTTATATTTCTGTTATTTCCATAAAACCCTTTTTATTAAAAGTCTTTTTCAAAACACACACACACACACATGCACAAAAGTTTCAAGTTTGGAAGACTCGTCATATGAGGCATTCCGGGTGAACGCCAAACGTTCTTCCCGGAGTGTAACGTAACCTCCGGATTCATTTATCTAATTTTGGGCATTTTTCAAAGTTTTGGCCCCTAAACTAAAATGGAGCGGCGAATCCATTGATTTTTTCAAAAGTCCGATTCACAAAACGTTTTTCCCTCAAAAAAGGTTTCGGTCGGGCGTCAAAAAAAAAAGAGAGGAAAAATCAGGTACATCACACTGAGCCTCCTTGGATATGTTAATATTCCTTCAAGAATGATTTTGTTTCCGTCATATAACATGAACAATCACTATCAAAGTACCAAGGACCTGAAACATTAGTCCTCAAAGCAGCATACACACTATTGCATTTTAGATTTGTTTTAGGACACCAAGTTTTCTTTTTTTGAATTTTTGTTTTTCAGAACACCTATATTGTCTCGAGTGTTGGGTAACACTTGAGGCAGTACTTATGAACTGGACTGTTTATTTTGAATAGTAAAACATTAGATTTGGTATGTCCAGCAGTGTGACAGTATTCACACACACATATATGGTCAGAAATCTCACTAGATGAACTACCTTTCTATTTTCAAAATCTTTTACAAAAATCATTTTAGTTTCCTCACTTATCAAGGTAGAAGTGATTTTATCAAGTGAGTCTAGGAATCCAATACCTGATTTGATAGGCTTAGTCATGTTGAGCATCTCATCCAATTTCGAAGACACCATGTTGAGTTTCTTGAAGGTGGCTTCAACTTGCTTCAATTTGCACTTGAACTTGTCAAGATCCCCATCTTTGTTTGTTAATTCCACTTATAGCCGAGTCAAAGAGCCTTTTAGCTCATGAATCTCCTTGATTAATATCACTACCATCTTTTGCTAGTTCTTACATTCTTTGAGAAATACCTCGTATAGATCTTTCAACCCTTTAATGATCTCATTCTTGCTTAAATCCTCCTCATGTGAGCTTCCTGTATCAACACTAATAGAACCATGAAAGCACACTGGGTTAGAAAATCTTAATGAATTATACCTGATGCGTGTTGCTTCAGTTGTTGTCTCGTACTACTGAATAACACTTGACTCAATATCTTCAGAATCTGACAAGGAATACTCTTCCACATTGGCCATCATGGTCGATTGCTCTGGTTCTTCTCTTTTTTCAAGATCTTTATCCTCTTCATTATTGAGGTATACCCACAGTTTTTTACCAACCTTTCTCAAGGCATTATCACAATTGTTGGCATAATGTCTCAAACTCAAACATGTATGACTTGGGATGGACTCGAGTTGTTTGAGACCCAACTTGGTTAAATTTGGGGCTGACCTCAATGAATTTCTTATAGGAGAGACTTTAATAATAGAACTAAATGTCCAAACATCAATTAATTTGATACACATACACAAGAGAGTTTTTAAATATGTATATAAAACAGAAATTCTCCCTAGAGTTGGATTAGAAAGGTTCAAAGCCATGATAACAAGGACCGAACACTTATTATAATCAAGTGCCTGCTCTGATACTAATTGAAAGTGTCAATGTCCTTGTATAGTTTTTGAAAAACACATTGTCGTTCCGAGTGTTGGCAATACCAACGATAACACTGTTTGACGACAATACAACAAACTTAATCTTTTAAATAGTTTTGAAAATAGTTTTGCAACGAAAATTTAAAACACACAAGAGAGAGTAATTTTTTCTCAAGTTATATAAATATAACTTGAGGATGCCTGAAGGCGAAAACCTTTCAATAAAATATATGTTAAGTAAAAGGTCGAAAGTTCCCTAATAACAATATATCAAAGTACTATTGAACGAATACTCTGTAAAACACTCTTCTAAAAGAACACTCTACCTCACACTCCGAAACACTCAAATAGTGAAATCTAAAACATTCTAACTCACTGATGTTGGATGAAGTGTTGACAATACTAAGTACAATACTTTGAGGATGTGTTCTCACTTAGTGCAGATCTTTGTTTGTGGATTGTCTCATTTATTGTTGCAATAACCTTTCACTTATATAGGCTAAAAAGACGTGGTGCCAACTCTAAGTAGTCAGAATTCCTCCTTGTGTGGGTAGTGAAACCACTTTTCCATCTTTAGCTCCACTATTACTTGATTGTAGGAGTACCAAGTCTTCCTATGATTTGCCCCTCATACTTCTAAACTTTCATCATTTGTACATTCGTTCTCTCAAAGAATAAGTTGAGAATAAGTTGAGAATAAGTCTTAAAAAATTTCTTTTTTTTCAATTTTTTACAAGTAAATGTCTCATTTACTTGTAACTTTCATTTAATTCTTACTCCTTGTTTGTAGCTACAAAATATATCAACCTTTCATCATTATTTTGGACCTAAAATAAAACTAAAAAGCAGAGAATATATAATATCAACATCAATTTATTTTGTAAAGTAAAATTATGAAACTATTAAAATTTCGTTTTATAACACAGGAGGCAACACTAATAATAATACTCGTGACAACACTAGTGTTTGCCCTAACGTATGTTGACTATCAAAATAATTTGCATGATGGGGGAAGCAAATTATTATATTCTCCATCAACGGCTCGAGATCCAATATTTAAGTGAGCTTTTTTCTTGATATATTCATTATTTCAACATAAAATGAATTGACCGAAATGAGCATTTCTGAAATGACTATTAGAAAGTTTATACTAGTTCAAAAGTAGTTCTCAAAGTGACACCTTTAAAATGAATAGTACAAGTATGACAAAAGTGTATTGATGGGTATTTTATTTTATTTTTTATGGATATTCTTGTTGGAAATGGATAACGGAAAGTTAAGTCTAACTTAACGTTGATCTAGTTTCTAACGGAAGTTCGTTATGTGTTAACGGAACTAGTTACAAATTATACTCTACATTTGTTGTAGATTATTATACTTATTTAATGTCTCTAAATCATTTAGGGTGAATGAGAATTAATGACAAGTGTTTTTGTAACTTAACGGAAGTTAAATAAAGGGTTAAAGTTAACTTGGGTTGACTTGGACTGATCCAAATTAGTTTTGGGTCACAACTGTTCTCAAAAGGTTTTCGTGACCTTTCAGTTCTGGGCTTCAGCGCGGTCGCGCTCCAGCCTAGAGCGGCCGCGCTGATTTTAAGTAAATCATGGCTTAGTCTCGGCATGCCAGCGCGGTCGCGCTCAAGGCAAGAGCGGCCGCGCTCGTGCTCAGATTTTGAACAGGTTTGGCACCTCTTGGAGTGAACAGCCATGAACCCTTTAACTTCTTTTAAATAGTTTCCCTCCGAATTTCAATTATAACATACAGTCATTTTGAGCCTTTTACCCTCTAGAGAGATAGATTAACATATCCAAATCATTGCATATTGTTGCATTCAATCTTTTCAAGTCCAAAGTTCTAAAACCTTGTGTTGTTCGTTAGATTAGTTATATTGGAGTGCTCCTTATAACTAATAGTAAGTCGTTTTATCTTACTAGAGTTTTGTCATACAACCGTAAGCACCAGTGCGGGACAAATAACTCTTACGGAGATTGTATTAAATACAAGACTCGACTTTAATTCTTTTGTTTTTCAATCTCCGTTACTTTTGCTGTCAGTTTTTCCGTTAAGTCTTAAAGAAGCCATAGCAATTGTCCAACAATCGTAAGAGTTATTTGACGCTTCTTCAAGATAATCAAGAGATGGCAAACGAGAAAGACACCACTTCATCTAGTCAAGGGAATGTGACGCCTCCATCGCAAGGTGATACTACATTCAACAATGTTGCTCCTGCTCCTACAACTCATCACATCAGTCATGGTGAGAAACCCGCGAAATTCACCGGTGTGGATTTCAAGAGATGGCAACAGAAGATGCTCTTCTACTTGACCACCCTAAGCCTGCACCGCTTCTTAAAGGAAGATCCTCCGGCAGTAGAAAAAGGTGATCCGGACCCCCAAAGGCAAATGGCAAAGGAGGCTTGGTCTCACGGTAATTTTCTTTGTAAGAATTATATCTTAAATGGACTTGACGATGCACTATACAATGTGTATAGTACAGTCGAGTTAGCCAAAGCGTTGTGGGACACTTTGGAAAGGAAGTACAAGATCGAGGATGCCGGGTCAAAGAAATTTGTCGTCGGTAAGTATCTTGACTTTATGATGGTCGATTCCAAATCGGTAACAACTCAAGTAGATGAATTCCAAATCATTCTACATGGGCTTGATGCCGAAGGGATGATCATGAATGATCCATTTAAGGTGGCTTCTATCATTGAAAAGTTGCCTCCTTCGTGGAAGGATTTCAAGAACTATCTCAAGCATAAACGCAAGGAGATGTCCTTGGAAGACATTGTTGTTCGTCTTCAAATAGAAGAGAACAATAGAATGAATGAGGCCAAAGTTGCTAAAGGCAAGATGGAGGCTAAGGTCAATCTCGCCGAGGCTAGCACGAGTGGCACAAAGAGAAAGCATTCCGAAACTGCCGGGAATGCTAAGAAAGTGAAGAAGAAGACCTCTAAGAAGTTCAAGGGGTCTTGCTATAATTGTGGCAAACCGGGCCACTTGTCAAGGGATTGTCGTCTCCCGAAGAAAGAGGCGAACAATGTTGACCATATGGACCTAGACTTTGCAGCGGTTGTCTTTGAAGCCAACGTTGCAAATTTGGAGGAGAACCCTAAATCATGGTGGATAGATACCGGTGCTACCCGCCATATTTGTGGTAACAAGGAAAGTTTCTCCTCCTATACTCCCATCTCCGGAAGAAAGCTTTACATGGGAAATTCTGCGACCTCCGATGTTCAAGGCATTGGAAACGTGATTTTGAAGATGACTTCCGGAAAAGAAGTAACCTTGTTGGATGTGCTGCATGTTCCAGACATCCGTAAAAATTTGGTGTCCGGCGCTTTGCTTAGTAAGGCCGGTTTTAGACTAGTATTCGAATCCGACAAATTTGTACTAACCAAGAATGGTTTGTTTCTTGGAAAGGGTTACCTCGAGGAGGGCCTTTTTAAATTGAATGTAATGACTGTGATCCGCCAAGGTGCGATGAATAAAAGTTGTGTTCCTTATGTTTACTTGTCGGAAAGTTCTAATTTATGGCATGATAGATTAGGACATGTAAACCTCGACACCATTAAGAAATTAGCGAGACAAGATTTAATCCAAATGACTAAATCCGACTCGACTAATAGGTGCGAAGTTTGTGTTGAGGCAAAAATGACAAAGTCGCCATTTAATGCCATACAAAGAGACACAACACCTCTCGAATTAATTCACACCGACATATGTGATTTAAAACTAGTGCAAACTCGAGGAGGTAAAAAATACTTCATTACATTTATAGATGATTGCACTAAGTATTGCTATGTCTATCTCTTAAGAAGTAAGGATGAAGCCTTAGGGGCTTTTGAGACTTATAAGAAAGAAGTTGAGAATCAACTTAACTTGAAAATTAAGAAAATTAGAAGCGATAGAGGTGGAGAATATGAAGCACCGTTTGAAGGATTATGTTGGGAATCCGGCATAATTCATCAAACAACGGCTCCATATACCCCTCAATCTAATGGAGTTGCTGAACACAAAAACCGTACTCTCAAAGAGATGATGAACGCGCTTTTGATCAGTTCAGGCTTACCCGACAACTTGTGGGGGGAAGCAATACTCACTTCTAATTATGTTCTTAATAAAATACCCAAGAAAGGTATTGATAAAACGCCCTATGAATTGTGGCATAATCGTAGGCCATGTTTTAAATACCTTAAAGTGTGGGGGTGTTTGGCCAAGGTTGAAGTACCTAAGCCTAAACAAGTCAAGATTGGTCCAAAGACCATTGACTGTGTTTTTATTGGATATGCCAATAATAGTAGTGCCTATCGGTTTATAGTGCACAAATCGGAAATTCCGGATATGCACGTAGGAACTACTATAGAATCAAGGAATGCGGTATTTTTTGAAAACATTTTTCCGTTTAAGGACAGGAAAGATGTAGGTTCTAATAAGAGAACACATGAGTCTACAACCGGTCCTTCTCAAATAGAAGATGAAGAGCCGAGACGTAGCAAAAGGGCAAGAGTGGAAAAGACTTTTGGTCCTGATTTTCTATCTTACATGTTAGAAAACGAACCATCAACTGTTAAAGAAGCTTTGTCCGGTCCGGATAGTTCGTTCTGGAAAGAAGCTATTAACAGTGAAATAGAATCCATAATGCTCAACAATACTTGGGAATTAGTTGATCTCCCTCCAGGTTGCAAACCATTGGGTTGCAAATGGATCCTTAAAAGGAAGTATAAGGCGGATGGATCTATCGAAAAGTACAAAGCTAGGCTAGTTGCCAAAGGCTTTAGACAGAAAGAGGGATATGATTTCTTCGATACATACTCCCCTGTCACAAGGATCACATCTATTCGTGTTCTCATAGCTATTGCAGCAGTAGATTATCTTGAGATACACCAAATGGATGTGAAGACTGCTTTCCTAAATGGAGAACTTGATGAAGAGATTTACATGGAACAACCTGAAGGGTTCATAGTTCCTGGTAAAGAAAGAAAGGTGTGTAAACTTGTAAAATCCTTGTATGGACTAAAACAAGCACCTAAACAATGGCATGAGAAGTTCGATAGAACCATGTTATCGAATGGATTCAAGATCAATGAATGTGACAAATGTGTCTACATTAAAGGAACATCTGAATCATTCGTTATCGTTTGTCTTTATGTAGACGACATGCTCATAATGGGAAGTAATCATGATTTAATCATGAATACCAAAGGCATGTTAAAGAAGAACTTTGACATGAAAGACATGGGATTAGCTGATGTAATATTAGGGATAAAGATCTCTAGAACATCTGAAGGATTAGTTCTTTCACAATCCCATTACCTAGAGAATATTCTTCGGAAATTTAATGTCTTTGATGACCCTCCGGCTAAGACACCTGTAGACTTGGCTCTACATTTAGCCAAGAACAAAGGGGAACCAGTTTCTCAACTGGAATATGCAAGAATAATTGGCGATCGATGTACTTAACAAATTGTACTCGTCCAGACATTGCATATTCAGTGAGTAAACTAAGTAGGTTCACAAGCAATCCTAGTACTGATCATTGGAAAGCACTAATGAGAGTACTAAGATATTTAAAGTATACATTAAACCATGGGATACTTTACAATAAATATCCAGCAGTATTAGAAGGATACTGTGATGCCAATTGGATATCGGACACGAAAGACTCTAAGTCTACAAGTGGATATGTATTCACTATAGGTGGAGGAGCAGTGTCATGGAAATCCTCCAAACAAACGTGTATAGCCAGATCCACGATGGAATCTGAGTTTATCGCGTTAGATAAAGCTGGGGAAGAAGCAGAATGGCTTAAGAACTACCTGGAGGATGTTCCTTGTTGAAGCAAACCTGTGCCTACTGTACTAATCCATTGTGATAGTCAATCAGCAATTGGAAGGGCACAGAATAGTATGTACAATGGTAAGTCTAGACATATTCGTCGTAGACACAATACCATTAGACAGTTGATCAAGAATGGTGTTATCACCATTGATTATGTAAAATCATGTGATAACTTAGCGGATCCATTTACCAAAGGTATAAATAGAGATCAACTGTATAAACTGTTAAGGGGAATGGGTTTAAAACCCACAACAAACGAACTTATAGCGGACACTCAACCTTGAGAAATGGAGATCCCAGGCCCTTGGTTCAATGAGACAACCAAGTTATAAGTTCTAGTAGAGTTACTTGGAAACAACAACTCGGTTTATTAACCTGGAGATGTTGAATACTCATTCCCAGAACATCCAAGTACAAGCACATGCAGCAGTGGTAAGGGTAAGTTGAGAAAACTTTTAATGATTTCTATACCTACGGGTGGAGTAGTGCATGATACTCCTTATAGTAAGAATCACCTATATAAGCGAGAGGTAATTAGGCCGCCTCTAAATGAACGCTTATGAATGAGATACGGTCCAGGGCCAAAATGGACAAAACGTGAGAACAACAATTGTTAGAGCTGTTATTATGTGAGTATTATTGTCTTGGTATACACCCGACAGCCACTGGTTCAAAGCGACTCGCTACCAAATGGCTAGTATATCCGATAATATTTCACTAGGGAAGATTCAAGGCCACAAGCTATCTATCCCGATGTAATAATAGTTCGCCGAAACTTTGGACGAAATTGCATTCATGCATTAATTGTCATTCATGTGGGGGATTGTTGGAAATGGATAACGGAAAGTTAAGTCTAACTTAACGTTGATCTAGTTTCTAACGGAAGTTCGTTATGTGTTAACGGAACTAGTTACAAATTATACTCTACATTTGTTGTAGATTATTATACTTATTTAATGTCTCTAAATCATTTAGGGTGAATGAGAATTAATGACAAGTGTTTTTGTAACTTAACGGAAGTTAAATAAAGGGTTAAAGTTAACTTGGGTTGACTTGGACTGATCCAAATTAGTTTTGGGTCACAACTGTTCTCAAAAGGTTTTCGTGACCTTTCAGTTCTGGGCTTCAGCGCGGTCGCGCTCCAGCCTAGAGCGGCCGCGCTGATTTTAAGTAAATCATGGCTTAGTCTCGGCATGCCAGCGCGGTCGCGCTCAAGGCAAGAGCGGCCGCGCTCGTGCTCAGATTTTGAACAGGTTTGGCACCTCTTGGAGTGAACAGCCATGAACCCTTTAACTTCTTTTAAATAGTTTCCCTCCGAATTTCAATTATAACATACAGTCATTTTGAGCCTTTTACCCTCTAGAGAGATAGATTAACATATCCAAATCATTGCATATTGTTGCATTCAATCTTTTCAAGTCCAAAGTTCTAAAACCTTGTGTTGTTCGTTAGATTAGTTATATTGGAGTGCTCCTTATAACTAATAGTAAGTCGTTTTATCTTACTAGAGTTTTGTCATACAACCGTAAGCACCAGTGCGGGACAAATAACTCTTACGGAGATTGTATTAAATACAAGACTCGACTTTAATTCTTTTGTTTTTCAATTTCCGTTACTTTTGCTGTCAGTTTTTCCGTTAAGTCTTAAAGAAGCCATAGCAATTGTCCAACAATTCTTTTTTAGGTCAATGATGTTCTACGAGATAGAGTTCATGAAAGTATCATCTTCCATGATTTTCTATAGGCCCACCATTATAGTAGTTGTTTGTTTGCTTGAAGCACAAAAAAATTGAGGCAACCGATATCGTGCGATTCACAATTCTATCTCGTTTCAACATTTCTAAAAATTGGAAAATCGTAGAACCGATTTGCATTTATCTTAGTTTTAATCGATTCGGTTAATTTTTTAAACAAAATCTTTTAAAAATATTAGTTTTCAATTCATTTTCATCCGAAACTGTTAGATTTATAACGGTTTTTGGAAAATAGTGACCAAAATATAGTTTTGGGAAAAATAGTGACTACAAAAAAAGTGATCAAAACACACTTTCTAAAGAAAAATAAAAGTGAACAAAAAATAGTGACCAAGGTGAGCACTCAATTTCCAGTAACTGCCATGCTCCAGATTTCCTGATTTGGCACGAACATACTAAATACTAAGCACGACTGTTCCAGCTAATTGTTATAGGGATTACCTTCGTTGCCTATTCAATCTCTAAATTTAGACGCTATCGACTTAGATAATATTAAATTCAACAATAACCGTGAACCGTTTGTCCATATCTAATTTAAATTTGTAGCGGGTTTAAATTATTTTTAAAGAATAGGGGTGATAAATTGACTTAATTACACTAGATAAACGAATAAATAAAGCCAAAAAAATAAAATTAAAGGGAAATTAAAACTAGGAATTGTAAAATAATCCGTACAAGGTGGAGGTTGGGCGGAGCCAAAGCCGTATGCCCCTCCACTCCACTACTCCGTGTTCGTCGCTTGTCTTTGTACTACGGCGTACTTTCTATTGCAGGCACATCAATGTCATTGACATAAATGCCCCGCCACTCACTGGAGTAATTATTTATACTCCTCCATCCCAATAAAAGCTTCACTAATTATCTAAAAGGGCGTCTCGTTAAAAGCTTCACCTTTTCTTTTTTGGCAAAAAATCTTTACTATTTCCTCCACTCATTCTCTCTACTACATTATTTTAATACTCACAACACCATTATAATTTACTATTCCCTCCACTAATTCTCTCTCCTATTTTCAAATTACACTCACAACATTTTTTTTTCCCTCTCATCTTCATAATTTGCGTGCCCACCCAAAAGGGTGAAACACTTATTGGAACGGAGGGAGTATTTAAATCAATTTTATTTTCCTGCTAATGATTACACCAGCTGTCGTTTTAGATTGAGAAGTGAGAACTCCTTTTATTAAGCCAACTTTCTTCTTTCAATAGCGAACTTTTACGTATTATAGTGATATTATTTACGTTTTAAATCTATTTTTAATTAATTAAATTTGGATTTCTTTGAGATTAGCGTTGGACATAAATCATCTATGTTGTTGAAATATTTCTGTCAAAATATAAATAAATGTATTTTCACAAAATACCTCTAAAATATTTATCCATAAGTAAACACTTACTTGATGATTTTACTAAGGTTTGCTAATGCAAATTTGCTTGTAAACTGTTAGAGATATTATTTCACATTGAAAATTGATAAATCTTCCATTTCATATGAAATATAAAGATTTTGGGCCACTTTTCTTGACACCAATTGGTTTTAGAGTGAAACTTCAGACTTAAGATTAAGATGATATCAGAACAGATCCTTACACGTGCAGGCTCAACGGCCCACGTCCCACATTGAAAATTGACAAACCTTGCATATGACGTATAAAGATCCTGGCCACTCTCCTTGACATCAATTGATTTTAAGATGGAATCTTCAGACTTAATGATGTAGGAGGAATTAGGGATGGATTCAACGGATGTGGATTTCTGGCTTTGAGGCGGGCGCCTCAACCTACTCCAAGCGGGCGCCTCGCAGTGGTCCAAACATGTCATAGGCTTCGGAGCTCCAGGCGGCCGCATGAAGAAGATCCAGGCGGGCGCTTCAAAGGGAGATTTGATCGGTCATTGTTGCTGCCTTCCAGGCGGGCGCCTGGTCCTCCTCCAGGCGTGCACCTCTGTGCTGACGGGGAGATTCCTGATTTTGGTTTAACTCTTATTTTACTGTTTTAAAGATTTATTTAATTAGGGATATTTTTGTCATTGTTTTGATATTTTCGTTTTAGGGTTTGTTTAGGGTTTGAGATAGTATTTAAACACTTTTAGGGCTTTTGTTAAACGGAGTTGAGAGCTTTTGATTAATTGAATTTTGAAGAGTTTCATCTCTTTGTCTGGTGGAATCCAGTTCTTTGTGATTGGGGATTCTTCGCTTGAAGAGTTCTTGTGATTAGTGCGCTAATCACGAAATTTATCGTGCTTCCGTGCTGCGTCAGTTGGTATCAGAGCAGGTCTTACCCTGTCTTTTCATCACTGATTCGTTATGGGGTACCAAGCAACAAAAGCAGATGCGGATGGCGTAACCACCGCTATTGCCGCGTTGGAAACAAAGGTTGCAGCGTTGGTGGCTGCCTAACAAGGTCACAACGCTCGTGCTAAACAAAATCGTAGGGGCGAGAGAGAGACAATGAGGTTGAACCGGTTCGTCGTCACACACAGATTGATCTAACGAAGAAGATGGCAATTAATGGAGGTAACACTGCTGACACCCATGCTCTTCTTGTTAAAATTAATTGTAAGCTTGATCGTGCCCGACAAAAGGAACAATATTTTCTAGAGTTAGAGGACGAAAAACTCGACGAAGCGGACAAGCATGATCGACTTGTGCAGAAATATAAATCAATCAGAGATCTGAATCAAGCATCAAGGGAGCGAGTTCTTAGGCAGCGACATAGGATGGAAGCCAAATATTATGCTGACAGAGCCGATCACTACACTGCCAAGATTCAGAAACTGAAAGCGCGTAGATCTGCAGTCCATGAACGTGCTGAAGAAGAACGTCGGGGCCAGTTCGAGGTCTTGTTGCAGAATAACAAAATTGATGTTCAAGAAGTTCCATAAGTTGACAAATTCGTCTTTCCAGCAGTTCCATTGGCTGAAACGAAGGAAAAGATTGAAGAGGAGAATTTGGGAAGTAAGGAGAAGGATTTGTGTGCAAAAGACGAAATCATTCAGTTATGTGGTGAAATTGTTCCCGCAAATATTATGGTTCCTACAAATATTATGGTCCATGATCATGCCCTAGTCGAGCCCATGAATAAAGATGTGGGTGGTATTACTTAGTCTACACCATCGATGTTTGATTATGTTGTGGGTGTTATTGATTGGACGGAAGAATTTAAATACGATGATATTTTTATTTTTGATCGTGGGAAGGAGAAATAAAGGATTAATTGGGAGTTTATGGAAGGGTCCATGGGGGACGTTAATTTTGTATTTACTGTTGACCCTGGGGAAGATGAGACGGACGATCGCCGGATGAGTGTCGACAATGCTAGCATAATTTTATTTTTGGAAGAACAAAATTTACGTTGGTTCGGGCCCAAGGGACAAATTTATTCCAAATACTTGTTTCCTTGGGACTGACAAGTGTTAAATTTTTTTTCCGAAGGCAAGAAAAGCATTGATTTATTCAAAGTATTTGTTCTTCTGGGGCGGATCTTTTTAAATATCGGATATGAACTCGGGGTCGAGTTCTTTTGAAGTGTGGGTGACTGATGTAGGAGGAATTAGGGATGGATTCAACGGAGGTGGATTTCTGGCTTTGAGGCGGGCGCCTCAACCTACTCCAAGCGGGCGCCTCGCAGTGGTCCAAACATGGCAAAGGCTTCGGAGCTCCAGGCGGCCGCATGAAGAAGATCCAGGCGGGCGCTTCAAAGGGAGATTTGATCGGTCATTGTTGCTGCCTTCTAGGCGGGCGCCTGGTCCTCCTTCAGGCGTGCGCCTCTGTGCTGACGGGGAGATTCCTGATTTTGGTTTAACTCTTATTTTGTTGTTTTAATGATTTATTTAATTAGGGATATTTTTGTCATTGTTTTGATATTTTCGTTTTAAGGTTTGTTTAGGGTTTGAGATAGTATTTAAACACTTTTAGGGCTTTTGTTAAACGGAGTTGAGAGCTTTTGATTAATTGAATTTTGAATAGTTTCATCTCTTTGTCTGGTGGAATCCAGTTCTTTGTGATTGAGGATTCTTCGCTTGAAGAGTTCTTGTGATTAGTACGCTAATCACGAAATTTATCGTGCTTCCATGCTGCGTCACTTAAGATAAACTAGATTTGATACACATCTTAAGATTCGGCAATGTTGTAATCTCTGAACTTTGAAAATATTTCTAGCCATTGTAATCTTTGGACCGACTAAGGCTGTATAATGTTTATTACCCCTTTTACATGGCCCTCGGCTCTACCTCGGAAGTCGGAACCTGCCTGTGATCTAGAGTTGATACAGATTCTAAGATTCGAAAATGTTTCCTCGACCCACAGATTTGTTTTACATCTAATTGCGCTTCTAAGTGCCAAATTTTCCTAGCCTAATATTATGCGTTGTTGGCTCAAAATTCAGCTTCTCGAGTACTCCAATGTTCTCCACAACGTTCATGTGCGACTCGTATCGTATTTTCTATATGACCGTACTCTTTCATGCGTTGAGCATGATAGTAGGCATCGACTTTTTCCCTATTCTCCATGTATTAGACATAATTTTCCTTTGTTCGAGCGTGATCCAAATGCTCCATAATTGCACGCATAATAATTTGTGAATCATTTTCATTATTTTCGATCATATCATCACCGCGGAATTTTATCCGGTACCACCTAGCGCAGTAGCGGAAATCAACAAACAAGATCTCTATCCACGAGAAATTCCTAAAACCTACTATAGTAGCCTACGAATATGGTTGACATGATGGAGAAAAAATAGTGTGAAATGTGGTTATCACTATAGTTTACAAATATCAAAAGATAAAAGTCATCACGAGTTCAAGGTATCAAGACGATGATATAATTATTTATAATGAAGAAGTCACGAATCCAACTTGTCAGCAAAGTGTAATTAGCTCAGGAGCCTGTTCCTCCTTTGTTTGATCTTTATTCGGAAAAGGCATTCCAAATATGACATCGAAGAGTAATATATCTAAATGTATTTCAATATATCACATTTGTTTCAAACTTTAAGTATGAAATTGTGGGCAAGTTCTTTTCGAGCGAAAGTGGCTGATATAGGATAAATATGGGATCATAGTAGATTTAATATTGATTATTTGATTTTATATGTAATTTACGAATTTAGTATTAGATAGGTAATATTTTTATGTTTTAAAGTAAATTTATGATATATTTTGAAGCTTTTGAGTTTTGTTATGTTACTATATAGGTTATGATTAATATTAGGATGTTTTAACTTGTTTTCTAAGTTTTAGAAGCCTTAAACTATGAGGTGATTATGAATTTCAAAAATAAGCTTTATTAAAAAGAAAATACGTTTGTTATTTCTTCCACTTGGATTGGTCATGAAAACCCTAGCATATAGCATAGGATTGGTTTTATTGTTATAGAAATGTCTTGTGGAAAGAGTTCATTGATGATGCGAAAATCATCAAATCAGTCCAAATCCAAGCGATCGTCTGCTCCGGAGATTGCTAGGCCTGAAAATAAGACAAAACACGTAAACTAAGCCGAGGCTTGACCGGCGAAGGCCCTCCGGCGTGAGAATAAGTCACGCTTTTGTGGTGTGAAACTAAATTGACAGAGTTTTCGTATGTAAAAAGTAACGTACCAAATAATGTGCCATATGACTTGTATTTATAGGGATGGATTGATAGAATCCATGTTGAATTGATCTTGTAAAGAGATAAGATATAATCCTCAAAGGATTATATCTGTTAAGGAGTCATTGTTTGACTTGAATTGATTTATACGATTGCAGTCCTGATTGGATAATAACGGTTGAATCCTTGTTTGAATAGGACAGTTGAATCTACTTATTGGAGAGCCGAGGAACATAAAAGTCTCATCTCGGCATTTGTGTGTAAGCCGAGATGCATGATTTTGCTTCCTCGTCAATTGATGATCTGACGGTATGTGAGTATGCCGAGATGCATGATTCTGTCTCCTCGTCATATGAAGATATGCCGACGTAAGAACTTTTCAATCCTCGTCAGTTATGACCCCTCGGAGCATGATGAGCCCGTTGTCAATGTTAAGGCCGAGGACGAGGAGGGTATCCTCGGCACTTGTAATTGGGGCATTTATACTTGTACATTGGGCCTTGATTATCTTTATTGATGACGATATACGAGACCGAGGAAGCCCATGGTTACTTCTTATAACTTGTATATGGATTATGTTTATAGCCCAATCCATTTGGGCCTGACCCGGGCAAGTCCATGTTCGTATCTCGTCCTCGGCTTACGGAATACGAACAGGTTTGCCACGCGTCTAAGACGCTTCATTTTGGGCGTCGCTTCATTATCCGCCGATTATTCGCCATGATGATGGGATGTGGGCCCCCACGCCTGACATGCCTCGAAAGTTGTTGCTGGCATTAAATACTTGGGGCGCCATACCCGGTGACCCGTTTATTTTTCGGGTTTAACCCGACTTTAGTGAGTATAAAAACCAAAACTCTCCTCATTTGGAACCTTTACTATTTTGAAGTTTGAGAGAGCACTTCAGAAGCTTCAAGAACCTCCGGCGAATCTCCCCATCCCAATTTTCGGCGAAGCTTGCGTTTTTCGGTGAAGTTGTTCATAGTCAGATTTCGACTACTTTTCATCACTCAGGTATACGTTTCTTCTTTTTTGTACTTTTTCGTACTTGATTTCTCCATGCTTAGGGTTTTTGTAGGGTTTTAGGTTTTGAAAACTGCCATTGTCAAGCTTGGTGAACCTTCCTTCCTGGAAAATTTTGATTCTTGAAGACTTGTTTTTCTTTGAATCTTGTATAAATTTCTTGGCTATTTTGTCTGAATTCCTTTGGATATTGCATAAACTCCCCCATTGATCTTTGATTCTCCTTAGAAATGGCTCGCTCTTGGGATCATTCTCCTCAATTTCATTATGGATACCACACAGGCAATTTGAGGGTTTACCGGAGAGAGAGAGGACCATGGTTGTTGGTGACCGTGGCAGAGATAGGAGAAATGTTGAGGAAATGTCCATCCAATACCCAGACACCACGAGGATAGATAAGATTGATTCGTTGTCCCTCAATGTTGTCTTGTTCGAGGATAGGTCCAAGATGATGGAGCACATCGAATTATTCTACCCTTCCTCGGATCGCATAGTTCACGAGCATCTGAGTGGTAAGGCTCCCTCCTCGGCCCATCTTGTAATGACGAGGAGGGGTATCTCCCTTCCCCGTCTTGAGATCAGCCATGGACGAGGTAACTAATCTTTGACTCCTCGTCTTTTTGCAGATATGACGGGAAGAGGGGGAGAGACCTCCTCGTCAACTAAGATAGTAGATGCCTTTGTCGAAGGTGCCCAAGTGGAAGGCAAGAAAGGCCGAGGTAGAGGAGGGCGAGGCCGAGAGAGGCCACCAAAAGCCGGGGATCCCATGCTTGAGAAGTTATATACTACGTACGGGTTAGACAAAGCCGAGTTCCGTTTAACCTATATCGGCAAACCCATTTTTAAGGATGACAAGGAAGAGAAGAGATTTTATTACAATGATAACCACGTCAACTTCTACTTCAAACAATTTCAACAGGGTCTTCGTCTTCCCTTGGACTCTTTTATTAATGAATTTTTGGGTGATGTGAGGGTTGTACCGGCCATGTTAGGGGCTAACGGGACCAGGGTCCTTGTCAGTTTCATCGTGCTCTGCCGAAGTCTAGGTTACGAGCCTACTATGGGAGCCTTCCATAATTTCTTTTCTATTGGGTACATGAAGGGTACTCATCTCCTCGTCATTCGGAGTGAACCTAAGAAGCCGAAGATACTTCTCCCTACGTCCAGCAAAGTAGGAGGCTGGGACAACCATGTGATAAGGGTTGAGAGCCGGCAAGGCTGGGAGTTCCCCTCCCCTTATGATGATCCAACCTCGTCGGGTCCAGTTCAAAAGTATGGATGGACCCAAGACCTGATCAAGCGCCTCGAGGAGTTTACCGAGGTAGGGCTTCTTGACTGGTCGGCTTTGAAGGCCACGGATCATTACTACATCCAGGCAGGCCTGATGCCGGGGCCGAGGGACGGGGTCGTTCCCCTTGTTACTGTTAAGAGGGGAAGGCGTTTCAACGACTGGAGAACGCATCCCGGCCTCGTCTTCCATGAAGATTGTGCGAGGTGTAAGGTCCCTCCAGTTGACCAATGCCTTAGAGAAGATAATGTAGCAGGATGTAATTGTTTCTCCCTTATCTTTGATGCTTGTATTTCTTATGTTGGCTCTCATTTTTCTCGTATGTAACCATATCTTCCTCGTCTTTACAGATTTAACCACCGAGCAAGAGGCAGAATTAGCCATGAAGCAATTGAGTGCCGTGGAGCTGATTAAGCAGAGGAGACGTCTGGCCAAGATCTCGGCCTTGAAAGAAAGGAAGGAGGATGCTAACAGTCGCAACCTCCTACTGAATGCTCAGGGTGATCAACCCCTTCCCCTCAAATTGCACGAGGAGGTTAAAGCCGAGGAGCTGAACTCCGAGGAGCCTGTTAATCCTTCAATTGTTGAGGGGCATAGCCTCCATGTTGATGCTGCCGAGGTAGAGACTGAGCTTTCGTTGGCCGAGGAGACCGGTCTCGTTCACCGCCAATCGGGCCAGAAAAGGCCCCAAGGGGCATCTACCGAGGAGCCCCAAGCAAAACGTGCTGTCGGGGAGCCTTCCAACCCCCAAGGTCCTCCTCCCCTCACCATCCAAACCATTAAAACCCATGAGGAGGCCGAGGAACTTGCTCGGCGTATGGCTGCAGATGTCCCACGTTTGAGGGGCATCCCTCTGCAGACCAGGAAGGGGCCCTTACTGAGATTGGGCCGAGCTCCCGTTCAAAGGTCCCTGGACGAGGAGGCTTATGAGGAGATGGTTCGAGAGAGGCCGAGCCAGGAGAACTTGCTGTGCTGCAAGGGGCTTTTGATTGCCGAGGTAGTTATCTCGTATCCTTGGTCTTCGTTGATCTTGTAAATCTGTACTTGATAGGTATCTGACTTTTGATTTACCTTGCAGCTTGCTTCTGTCACGGCTTATGAGAATGTCTTGGCCAAGAATACGGCCAAGTAGTTGCATGAAGCTAAGGTCGCCCAGAAGAAGGGTGAGACCGAGAAGGCTTCGTTGGCGGAGCTACTGAAGGCCAAGGACGCCGACCTGGAGGCTGCTCAAGCCAAGGTAGAGGCCGAGGTGAAGAGGGCCGAGGAGGCTCGTAGCAGGCCCAAGAGGCCCGTACTCAAGCCGAGGAACATCTCCGGCAGAAGGATGCCGAGATGGCGGAAGAAAGAAGGCTCAAGGCTGAGGTCCTGGTAAGGGCCGAGGAAGCCGAGGCCAAGTGCCGAGGGTTTGTAGCTACCCTTCCTTCTAGGGAAGAGGAAGCTGTGACCCGCTTTAAGGAGAGCCAGGCTTTCCAGGACGCCGTGGATGCAAAGACACTGACCATGTTTGAGGACGACAATCTTCACCTCGCCCGTCATATCTTGGCTGATTCCTCCTTGGGCTTGGATATAAATTCCGTAGCTCGGTTAATCTGCAAGAGTCAGTATGACGAGGAAGCCAGGTCCCTTCACAACCTCGTCCTCTACTCCGACTATAACCTGGGCATCATGGCTAGAGAGAATGTCGAGGCCAACCATGAAGCCTGGGTTCCTCCGCCCATTGATCCTGGCAATCTCAAAGCCTTGGTGGAGGCAATTGAAGATGAGGAGATGGATACCGAGGTCGAGGGAGGAGAGGCCGAGAAGGTTGATGCTAGAACTGAACAAACTATCCCTTCCTGTCCTCCTGGTGCCGCCACGAATGATTGGTTAGATAAGCCCTTCGAGGATACTCAGGCTTAGGATTTTTTTTCTTTTTTCTTTTGTTGTAATAGTGTAAGGACTTGTAACTTCTTTTGAATATCAATGAAAAGGTCCTTTTGTTTTAATTCATGTTGTTTCAATGAATTGTTTGGATTGCTTGTCTGTATGATATGCTAAGGTACAAGACTTATGGGGAGGAAGTCGAGGAGGGTTCCCCGTCCTCGGTTATAAAGTGAGTTGTTAGGCCGAGGTGAAGACCCTCGGTCTTGACTACACTTCAAGTCGTATAAGCCGAGGAGGGGCTCCTCGGCTTTGACTGTTGGATGATTTCTTCTTTTTCGTCTCCTTGTGCCGAGGAAGATGACTCGTGCACAGGTTTCAGACGTGATGCCCGTTAGTCGTAGTGACAAGGTGTTTCCTTGTCTTGACGTGAGGCAAGTCATTAGGCCGAGAAGAAGTCCTCGGTCTTGACTGTTTGATCCTTGTGATCCTTGAATCAAGGCGGACCCTTGTCAGGATGTAAGGTAAGCCAGTATGCCGAGGGAGGATCCTCGTATTGGCTGTTAGGAGCCTATAGTCATTGAGTCAAAGCGGACCCTTGTCAAGACGTAAGGCATGTATTTGAAGAGTCGGGGATGAGATCCTCGTCTTCTGGTGTTGTGTCAGGAGATGGCGGATAGTTGCCTTGCAGGTTGGAAGAAGTTGCTTTCATAAACTGAAACGTGATTACATCGAATTGCAATCCTATCAAACTAAGAAATAAAAGACTGAAAATGGGAAACTAATCTATTACAAAATGAACTAGACTAATGATAGTATTTTTGAAGATTTTTGGAGTGCCATGGATGCTTGAGATCCTTCCCCTCCTTAGTCTTCAATCTGTAGGTCCCTTCTTGAAATTACCCAGGATTTTTCGCGCGGGGACGCGAAAAGGCGGTTGTCTTTCGCGGAGGGTTGGTGTCTGAGACCTCTCTTTTTGGGAAGGAGAGGAGTCACCATTCGGTTTTTGTATTTTGAGCCCAAACGTTGAGAAACGGGTTTTGGTTGAAAATGGTGTCGTTTTTATTGGTAGCAAAAACTTAGGAAAAGGCTTTGAAAATGGGGTGTCATTTTTATTGGTAGCAAAAACAAGTAAAAAGCTTTTTAGTACCAGAGATTGTTAGGTTCGGAGGTCACATTACGTTTCGGGAAGAGTATTTTGAGATCACCCGAAACGCCTCGTATGACGAGTCTTTCTACCTTTCTCGAAATCGTGTGCGTGTATGTGTGTGTGTTTACATTTTAAAATGGGGGCTTGAATGACAAGCTTAATCTTGGTTTGAATTTCAAACGTTGATTATGGGATTTTGTTTGAAAAGGCGAGCGTTTGAATGACAAACGTCGGTTTTGGAAGTTTTAGGAAAAGTGGCGCGAATGCTGATTTTAACTGTTTATCGTAAGCATCAAATGTTGACTTTTAAGAAAAGAGCGTTTGAATGTCAAACGTCGGATTTTGAGTTTGAAGATGATCGTTTGGATGCCAAACGTCATTTCGCGCGTTTTGAAAGAGAGTTCGAAAGTCGAACTCCGATTTTGAACCGGGTATGTCATTGTTAGCATTTTTACGGGAAAAAAGCATTAAATGATTTGAGTGTCGAATGGCGGCTTTTAAGTTTGAAGATGAGCGTTTGGATGCGAAACGTCATTTCGCGTGTTTTGAAAGAGAGTTCGAATGTCGAACTGCGGTTTTGAACCGGGCATTACATTGTTAGCATTTTTACGGGAAAAAGGCATCAAATGATATGCGATCAACGAATTGGGTTGCGATTCGGACTTTGATAAATAAATACTATCACGATCCAAACGGTTCGGACTTGTAAATGACAGTATTTAAAGTGCGGTATTGACGGAATCAAACGACCCGGAATTGTAAAGTACGATCGACGAGCCAAACAGCTCGGAATTGTAAAGTTGCGTAAATGTAAATGACGTTCGACGGATCAAATGGTCCGAAATTTGTAAATGACATGAAAGTAAATGACGATCGACGGATCAAACGATCCGGAATTGTAAATGACATAAAAGTAAACGGAACGGGGCCGGAACGCCGTTTTAACCCGAGATTACTTCTCTTACGGGAAGAGAAGAGGATCAGGGACTAAAATGTATCGGACCCCGTTTAGACGATGACGTCTACATTTCAACAACGTCGCCCGAAACGGTTGTAGCGACTAGCGCGTAAACTGAGACGAAATGAGAGTTTAAAGAGAGAGGGAGCTACCTATGGCTAGGGTCGGCTCCTTTGGCTCGGTGGGCATATACGGGATACGAAAATGTGTTTGGAATGGTGTTTCGAGGTGGCGGGGGTTGTATTTGATCGAAATACGAAGTTTTCACGCAAAACGAGGTAAAACGGGGCTTGGGAGGGGTGAGAACAAGTTTAGGCCGTGGCTTTTGGGTGAAAGGGAGTAATTTTTATTCTTTTTAATGGCTTTGACAGCCTCTGTATTTATAGGTGAAATTTCATGATGAGTCCGGACGGACTGAGGGTGAAAATCAGGGGGTTTTGTGAAACTTTGGAAATTGGAGGGACTTGCTGGCAATTCTGGATTGTCTGCAAATGAGTCCGGCCGGACTGAGACTGTATACCAGGGATATTTTAGTCTTTTCTCATTGATTTTTGATTGATGTTGACGAGGGAGCTGTGGCATGCACGCCACGTGTCCCATGACTCACCAGGTTCGTGGGAGTTCGTGCCATTATCCCCGGTTTTGTCCGTTTTTAAAATAACTGTCCGAAAAATGTCCAAAATGCCCCCGAAAAGTGCCGAAAAGTGCGTTTTTCAGGAAAAACCATATTTTTACGTGCAACAACGTGTGTTGAGTAAGCTTCGTTGTTGGAATGCACGGGGCAGTCCCGAGACGTCTCGTTGGCTTGGGAACGAGAGCTTAACGGGTTTCGGTTAACCTGGAGCGGGCCAGTTAACGGATTCCGGTTAACTTCTAACGGATTTTGACGATCCGGATTTGGGTACTTACAGTTAGCCCCTCAGTGATGTCACTTCCGAAGGAAGTGGGGTCGTTGAAAAAAGATAAGGATCCAAATTAGGGGATGCCTTACTTTGAAAGAGACCTAGGCGGTCAGTTGGCTGGACCCTTAGCGAAAGGATGCTTACGTATCCCGAGCGAGAATCAAGCCGATCGTAGTTCGTAGGTGCAAGGAGCCGCGCGTGGGGACCTTGACCTGAGCGAGACTGTTGGGAGGCGTCTAAACCTGAATGAGACCACTGTGAGGTACCTGGACCTGAATGGATACTATTGCGAGGCGTCTGAACCTGGGATTTCTGAAACCTTCAAGGGCGTATGGCGCCTTAGGACCAGGAAGATTCTTTGAGAAACATACCGGGCGTGTGGTGACTCGCACCGAGTTCTTTGAAACATACGAGGGCGTGTGGCGCCTCAGATCGGAGTTGCTGAACATACGAGGGCGTGTGGCGCCTCAAACCGGAGTTGCTGGATGCGTTTATCCTGAGACGAAGGCGTTTATGCCTTGAGTACGAGACTCATGATGACTGCCAGGTTTATCCTGCTGGAGATGGGGTGGCAATGATGGGAATGGTTGTGTTAAACTGGCATTATTAACAACACGAAAGTATTGACATTCTAACGAAGGGGTTAGGAATGGGATGTGGTCTCAGGAGAGACTGACACATTGCTGGGGAAAAGCATCCAGAGTTCTGACGGGGTCAGTTAGGAACTGAGGGGGTTGATTGTCGTTTCTTCTTAGACGGGTGGTCTTAGGATCCTGCTGGGGAGGAATGTTCGGGCTTACCTTGATGGCCGAAGAGGGATTGTTGTGCGGGCTTACCTTGATGGCCGCTGAGGTGGGACGATCGGGCTTACGACTGGCGGCCGGGGAAGTGAACGATGGTGAAAACTAATGAATATTTTGACGTCGAGAGACGGAATTGTGACTTGTCGTCCGAAGACAGGACTGAGAGTTTGAATGTCAAACGTCGATTTGGGGCTGGAATGAGCGTTTGAATGTCAAACGTCAACTTGGGATGGAAATGAGCGTTTGAATGTCAAACGTCAACTTGGGATGGAAATGAGCGTTTGAATGTCAAACGTCAACCTGAGATGTAAATGAGCATTTGAATGTCAAACGTCAACTGGGGATTGAGAATTTAACGTCTGGAGACGAGCGTTAGTGAAAACTAACTGGGAATTTTAACGTCTGGAGACGAGCGTTAGTGAGAACTAACTGGGAATTTAACGTTTGGAGACGAATGTTAGTGAAAACTAACTGGGAATTTAACGTCTGGAGACGAGTGTTAGTGAAAACTAACTGGGAATTTAACGTCTGGAGACGAGCGTTAGTGAGAACTAACTGGGAATTTAATGTCTGGAGATGAGCGTTAGTGAGAACTAACTGGGAATTTAACGCCTGGAGACGAGCGTTAGTGAGAACTAACTGGGAATTTAACGTCTGGAGACGAGCGTTAGTGAAAACTAACTGGGAATATAACGTCTGGAGACGAGCGTTAGTGAAAACTAACTGGGAATTTTAACGTTTGGAGATGAGTGTTAGTGAGAACTAACTGGGAATTTAACGTCTGGAGACGAGTGTTAGTGAGAACTAACTGGGAATTTAACGTCTGGAGACGAGCGTTAGTGAGAACTAACTGAGAATTTAACGTCTGGAGACGAGCGTTAGTGAGAACTAACTGGGAATTTAACGTCTGGAGACGAGCGTTAGTGAGAACTAACTGGGAATTTAACGTCTGGAGACGAGCGTTAGTGAGAACTAACTGGGAATTTAACGTCTGGAGACGAGCGTTAATGAGAACTAACTGGGAATTTAACGTCTGGAGACGAACGTTAGTGAAAACTAACTGGGAATTTAACGTCTGGAGGCGAACGTTAGTGAAAACTAACTGAGAATTGATCCTCGGGGGATGGGGTGATAGAAAGGTCTAACTTGGGGGAAATTTTACACTTTTGGGGGCCAAAATGGGTAAAATTGAAACTGCGAGAAGTTGAGGGGCCAAAGTGGCAAGGAATCTTTCTGCTGCAGAAAGAGTCTGGCCAGAATGAACTTGAAGTTGACCAGGTTCATTTCAGCGCCAAGGCCGAGGTGAAATTGGACCATTCTTCCATTTTTCCAGGTGTAAGTACTCCAATTTGAGCTTGTTAGAATTTTCGTTAGAAAATTAACGAAAGTTATAACATTTCTAACAATTCCTAACAATCCTAACTTTCCTAACAAAGTGAGGGTAAAATGGGCATTGTTATTTAAGGTTAAACCTTAAAAAGAATCTCAAAAAGCAAAACAAAAGAAGAAAACCACAAATAGAAATGCTGGAAACATAATCTGGCTGGTCAATTTGAATTTTGAAAAAGAAATATTCTTCTTGTCCAAAGCTGAAGCTGCATTTAATGAACAGTGCACGCTGACTGGACCTGTCCGCGCGGATAAGTATGTAAAATTCAGAGGGCTATAAATTGAGCCCTCCAGTCACAAAAATAAGGAGGAAGAACACATTTTGCACCGAACCTCTGGCGAAATATAGAGAGAAAACAGTGAGAATTCACTAGAATTGTCACCTTTTTCTCTCCAATCTTTCCCAACTCACACTCATCCACTCACTCTAATATTCAAGCCCTAAACACTCATAAACTCAAGCCAAACACTCAAGAACACAAGGAAGATTGGTAAATCCTCCTCTTCCTAACCCTAAATCTCATCCATGCCTACATCTTCATACTACAAAATGTAGTTCTTTCATCTTCTTTCTTTAGATCTAAGAAGATCACCATGGAAGACCATCTCCATGGATGATCTTCTACAAAGATCAACATTATTTTCAAAGCTTTTCTTGCTTACTTGCAAAAATGCACTTTCAAAACCCTAAAAAACCATTTTCAAGCACTAAATCTTGATTTCAAAGGATAAAATTCCCCTTCCCAAGCAAATGAAATGCTTAGTCCTAATGTACCCCAAGGATGGTTTGGTATAGTTGATTCACCACTAAAATGTCTAGTGATCACTAACCAAAACCTAGGGAAATGGGGACAAGCATGGATGCAAAACCCCCCTTAAAATCATATTTTCTTTCTTGAGAAGTTGCTGTCCAGTAGCAATTTTCTCAGACCTCAGTCCATGGTCTTAATTTTTGGACACAGATGAACTTGGAATTTGGTGTTGACTACAAAACACTTTTTGTAGCCAACATCTAGAGCTTTCCAGACATATTTTTACCTTATTTTTTGGGTGAGTAAAACTCCTCTTTTCAAATTTTCTTTCAGAGGCTAGTTCATCAGCTTCTGGGAATCCAGATCTCATATCTGAGGTTTCCAGAAGGTTTTGACCCCTCAAATCTTCTCCAAAATGGAAAATTCCTTCGCACAAACTTTATTTAAGGTGTCTAGAACAACTTTAATTCTCTGAGTTTATCCAGATTATGAAGTTTTAAGACCCTTGAATCCCTTTCAAAATCAAAGGTCCACTGCCTTTTTCATTCTGGCAGAAATGGTTCTCAACTTCAAAAGGTCTTTTGAGTACCAAATCTCAATCCAAAAATCTTCCAAAAAATCATGGGATCAGTTTAAAGTCTTAAAAAGATATCCCAATTTTTACTTTTCTGAGTTTCAACTTATTTTGGCCAAAACACACACACACACACCCACACAAATGATTTTCAGCTTGGAAGACTCGTTTTACGAGGCGCGTCGGGTGCACACTAACGTCCTTCCCGACGCGTAACATGACCTCCGAACCTAAATCTCTGATCTCGGGCTTTTTCAAAGTTTTGGCCCTCAAAATTAAAATGGCGTGGCGACTCCGTTTTCCGGTTTTATTTGGTTTTTCAAAGAAACGCAAAATCGAATTTTCCCGCGAATGGCAACATCATCACAAACGGCGACTACTGGGATTAAGCTTTTTTAAAAAAATGGTATTTGGTATATTGGTGGAAACCACTAAATTTCCTGTTATCGCCTCCTAACACGAGTCGGGGATAAATTGTGGTCTAACAATCCCACGTACCGGTATCACCGTTTTAAAAAAAAAAGCTTTTGAGGGTCAAGCTTCCGTCCCGGCTTTGAAAATCATTTTTGTGTGTGTGTTGATTTTTGCACGCTTTCATGTTGTTTTGGCCGCCTCGAAGAAAGTCAAAATTTTGACTTTCGGAATAATGTCCCTAACGTGCCGGAATTTTCGTGCTTACGTGCTTATGTGCTCATAAAAAAAAATCAAAAAAAAGGGATTTTCAAAAAAAAAAAGAAAATTTCCAAAAAAAAAATCATGCATCATATATTTAAGACACATAAAAAAATCTCTATTTTACTCAGAAAAAGAATATAGATCGCTCGCACACTACGCGCACGTGACCGTACACCGCACACTCACGTCCTTAACTCCTGGGAAATCCTTGTCGCGGTCCGTTTGGTCTTATTACGCCTCTGATGAGCACAGACTACCCAAACATCCCATTGAGCCTCGTGTCGACTACGCACTTGTCCGTGACACACTTTGTCCGAGACCCGCTGGTTTTTAGTCCGGTCCGTGGTCATGCCCCGTCCGTGTATAGACCTTTCCTTTCAAGCCTTTGTCGGCATACCGACTCAATATCTTTCGGTCCCTAATCGCCGAAGTTCCCGCCGGTTTTCCGCCGCGTACTTTGACCAAGATATTGACCGGCGCCTTGACTTCGGCTCCGACCGGCACAAATTATACACCGACTCCCAAAGATTTGACACCGAGTCATCAAGGATTAATGACTATTCCATGCCTAATTACGGCTTAACCGACGACAAGTCAAGATCAATCGTGGACGCTTATCACCCAAATCATGCCGACTTTTTGTCGAGCTCCTCGGACATGATCTTGACTTTCGACGCGCCTTGTCCGTAATTTACATCGAATGCTCGTTAAGACTCGATTACCCGCCGACTTTTAGGATCGTTTTCTTTCGGTCGGTGGGACCCGCTTGCCCTATAGGACCCTCGCCCGGGCCGTCCACCCCGGGAGGTCGAAATACGTGGAATACGAGGGGCTTATAGACGTAGTGACGGCCCACCGATCCAGAATCGCAGTAGTTTGCGAAAAGAAGAGCAATCTTTTCCAACCGATTAGGTTAATAAAACATGTTTTAAGTAAACGTGAACAAATAATCGCATGTCGCATGAGCCAAAAGCCCAAACACCTACCCTCCTTCCATTCCTGCACATCTCGAACCTTCGTGTCCTTTCCCCGCAGCCTCCGCACAAAGCTTGGTTTCGGCACCGGGTCACCGTTTGATCGCTGGGAAGAGTCAAGCGCATCGTCGCCTTCACCGTTTGTTCCGACTCCGGGTTTCGTAATGTCCGCATCACCCGGTAATGATGGGGATAACGTTGCTCCGTCCTCCAAAATCCCTCGCATGCACTACAATATTGGATCCAGCTGGTAGAACAAATGAGACTTCGACTACGAGGCTCAAATTGATGACCTACCTGGGTAGTCGCAAGTCATGGCTCGACTATCGCCCCAATTCCGATGGCACTTTTACCGCAAAGAAGGAAGAGGGTTCTCCTCCTCTTCTTAATAGTCCCTGATACATCAAGATGCTACCCCAAGATTCCTATGTTTCCACCGCCGGACTCCCCGCCCGCCGACTTACAGGCAACCGGCCCCCAAACAAATAGCCGTGTGACGAAAGAGTTCTATACCGTCGCTTGTCCCCTCTCAAAGTGATGATCCCACAAATATCGCCCGAGTGATGAAAATCGTGGAACAAGCAAAGAAATATGGTCACCATCAAAGCCCCGGAAGAACGCTGCAACGTACAAAGAAGCTTGATCAAGAGGCCACACGCCACTTCGGGACCTTAACAATATCCCAACCGACCGGGGCTACCCCGAAGGACAAACATGCGCCCGTTCCCCGGACCTCAATATCTCTCATTATCCGGCGGAGTCCAATCACTCGCTACCGACGAGCCCAACAGCCAGATCCCCTGACCAGCTTCCACTCAAAGTCATTCCAAAGACCGCCAACCCGAGGTCCCAAATCCGCCACCACCGTAGAACACATTTGGTGGGATATTTGTGATCGTCCCGATTGCCTTGAAAGGGACTATCGTGGACTGGATACACGAGGACCGTCCTCCTAAGAAAAAGAAAATTTCCTCCCAAAGAAAATTGAAGGAGAGATTCGAGGCTTCGGTGATAACAAGGTGGGAACGCCTGGGAGCCATCTGGGGATTTGATTATTATGTACTCTACTCCGCCGCCTTCCCCAAAGCAAAAAGGGGTAAAAGAGCGTAAAAGCCTTGCAACGAGCAGTTAGCCGAGACTTTCGGATACCGTGAATACCGCAACGTAAGTCCAACCCCTCGTGGTCGCCCAAGGTTCGCCTTGTCCAGCCTCCCGAATATACACCGATGAAGAAAAACCGACGCGCCCGGCGCTCCCACTCAATCAACATGTTGACTAGAGATGGCAACCGCCACAAAAGGCATCGCATAACCTGTGGGCTTCGGCAAAGACTCTACCTCGCAAGAAAAAGGCACGAAGTTTACTGTGTTTAATGATTCTCTATCCCGAGACAAGGACCAAATCTATGATCCTCACCTATATGGGAGCATGATCACCTTCGCGATGAAGATTTGCCAAGAGATGTCTCCCAACACAATGAAGCTTTGTACATCACTATTCGGCTCAACACCATGTCACTCCCCGGGGTATTAGTGGACAATGGATCATCGGTAGAATGTCCTTCCTCGCATGACGAGGGCCCTCCGCATAAATGAAAGGCGCGTGATCCCATCTACCCGGACTGTCAAAGCCTACGACGGTTCGTCTCGCCCCATCTCGGGGACAAAGTGACTCGAACTCGTACGAAACCCAAATGGTGCCCGCAAAGTTCCATGTAACGGATATCCCCTCCGAGTTCACAAACTCTACTAGTGGCGCCTCGTTGCATCACATGAAAGCCATAGCCTCCACTCTCCACCAATGCGTCAAATTCATCAACCGGCAGTGGAGACCTTGAAGTCATAAGGGGTGACAGCTTCTCATAGGGAACGAAGCTTCGAAACAATAGCCAAGAACGCCCACAAATAAACACCGGGCTACATCCTTCAAGAGGCAAGTCTCGCCAAAGCATCCTTGGAATCCAAACATGCCAACTATGTCGACACACTCAAGCGAGCGTACTCCGAAGAAGTTCGATTCATCAAATTCAATTGCTATTTCCAACACTTGGAGGCGTACCGGAAGGAAATGTCAACACCGCCATGATACAGCACACAAGTCCCCTGGCCCTCAATCACGGCATTTGTCGCATTCTCGCAAACCCATTCTTCTGCCTCGCCGGCGAGGAGATTTTCATGATAAAAGTCAAGAAACACCGACGTACTCGGCCGAATCTATGAACGCCGTGTGGGACGTCCTCCTTGCCGAACTACTCGCCAAGCCTTTCCGCTCAAGTATGGGACATGAGATTTTTCTAGCAGCCACCAAGACGCAATGCGTCCCTCACATCCGGGATTGAGCGGTCCGATTGTGACGAAACGGAAATCCCTGTGATTGAGGAAGATCCCTACATCCACATGCTCGCCTTTCGCACGCCAAACACAATAGATTCTCGTTCGTACAAAGAGATGATAGCAACGATCGAAGAGGGAGCACAGAGACCATGCCTTTCCCGAAGTTGTGAAGCCACCAATGCTGCGATGCCGCTAAAGAATTGGGAAACTCTCTCAGCCCGTCCGCGACCAAAGAGGAAATGATCACCAAGCTTGGATTGGTCCCCCGTCCTTTCGTGTCAACCTTTGTAAAGTCCTCCGAGTCTCTCATTGTTGAAGTTCGAGTCTTCCTCGAGTCGTCCGAGGGCCTCACGCCCGAAGACCACGAAATTGTAGCCAATGCCGTATTCCTCTATTCTCAATGAAATGACAAACCTTTCGAGTATCCCTTAATTGCCACTTTAACTAATGATGAATTAACTAATAATCTAAAACAAGCTTAATAACGATTCACTAGATGAAGAGGCATACATTAAATGAACAATATATCAAAGAAATCTTTAAGCAAAGTTGTCCTAAAGAGGAAAATCGAGCCCAAGCCGCCGAAGAGATTTTGACAAGTGTGAATCTGGGAACCGGAAGAGCCTAAAGAGACGCAGATTGGTAGTTTCTTCGAAGGGACCGAAAGGGACGCCCTAATTGAGCCGCTAAAAGAATTCGTGGATGTGTTCGCATGGTCCTATAAAGATATGCCAGCCTCGATCCTTCCATAGTTGAGCACCGAATACCGCTCGACCCGTAAGTCAAGCCGCAGCGTAAGCTAAGAAGAATTAAGCCCGAATGGTCCCTACAAGTGAAAGAGGAGATAGAAAAGATGCTCGTGTATGTGGTTCATCAGTGGTCATTGAATACCCAACATGGCCGGGTCCAACATAGCGACGGGTGACCAAGGCCAACGGAAAGATCCGAGCGCCGCGTAGACTTCAGGAGACTTGAACAAAGCCAGTCCAAAAGACGACTTCCCCCGCCAAACATCGACATTTTGGTAGATTCCACGGCCAACCACGAAGTCAAATCCTTCGTCGACGGTTTTGCCGCTACAACCAAATCAAAATGGCGAAGGAAGATCAAGCCAAAACAGCCTTCACAACCCCTTCGGGCACATACCGCTACACGGTCATGCCATTCGGACTAAAGAATGCCGGGGCTACGTACTGCAGGGCGCCTACACTCTCCATGACATGATCCACAAAGAAATTGGAGGTCTATGTGGACGACATGATAATACATTCCAGAGGATCGATGGCCGCACTTTGTTGATTTGAGAAAATTCTTCGGCCGCCTCCGAGACCACAAAGCATGAGACCGAATCCAGCCCCAAGTGCACCTTCGGTGTAAGACGAGGTAAGGTGCTAGGATATATGGTGACGTAATCCGGGAATCGAAGTAGATCCCCGTAAAATCAAGGCGATAGTTGAAATGAAGCCACCCCGACACCGACGTAAGTGAAATCCTTCATGGGAAGACCGCAATACATAAGCCGCTTTCAGAAATCACCCGACCTCGACCGCGAGCCGATCTTCAAGTTGATGAAGAAAATGCCTACACGTAATGGACCCTGTAATGTCGCCTTGCCTTTGAACAAGATCAAGGCATACCTCAGGAATCCCCGATTCTCTCGCCCACCACATCGGCAAAAGCCACTCTTGTCTGTATCTAACTGTCACTGATACAACAATTGGGGCTATGCTGGCTCAAGAGAAGAAAGATTCCAAAGTCGAAAACGCCATCTATTTCGTAGCGTAAAGCTCCAAGGAAGCGAACTCAACTACTCGCTTGCGAGAAGACTTGCGCAAGTTTGGTCCGGGTAGCGGGAAAGTTGAAACACTACATGCAGCCTCACCCGATACATCTTGTTTCAAGGGTAGACCCTATCAAATATCTCGTTCGACAAGCCTTCCATCTCCATGAGATTGGCAAAATGGTCGTTCTTTTGGCCGAATATGACATCGCTTATGTTTCAAGGAAATCCGTAAAAGGACGCATAATGGCGTAACATCCGGCCGATTTCCCAAGTGATGAGTCCCGAGGACTCGAACCTCAATTTCCCGATGATGGAATCTTTCGCTCAAGGAGAAAATCGCCGGCAACTCTTCTTCGACGGGCGTCAAACAAAAGGGGGAACGGGATAGGCATGCTTCGGTCGATCCTACCGACGAACACACCCCCATAGCAAGCAAGGCCGAACTTCGAAGTCACCAACAACGCCGTCGAATATGAAGCTTGCATAGCCGGGTTGGAAGCCGCCTTGAAAGAAATATCAAGGAATTGGAGGTGTACGGTGACTCGCCCTCATCATCAATCGAGTCTCTAACAAATGGAAGACCGTGGATCCTGGTTTGCGTAAGTATCATGCTTACATGGAAGAACTAAGGGCTCAATTCAAAGAAATCGCCTTTCATTACCTTCCAAGAGACCGAAACAGTTCGCAGATGCTCGCCACACTAGCCTCTCTTGTCGAAATACCAAGGAAAGTCTCGTTAAACCATTCGTAGCCTCGGGAGAAGAGAAAACCCCGCCTATTGCTTCGAAATTGAAGCTTGGAAGCCGAACCGATCAATGATCCCCGGTACACTCGCATTTACCAAGCACTCGAAGGATGGCGAGGCCTCTTTTCAAAAATGAAGATGGGAATATAAAGAAGGAATTAAAGCAAAAAGTCTCTCACTCAAGCGGCTCGCCTCCCATTATGTTCTTTGGGAAATATGCTATACAAGAAGCGTTATCAAGGCCCCCTCCCGCGATGTATCGCAAACAAGAGGCTACCGAACTCATGAAAGAAATACATGGTGGTACTGCGGCCCTCACATGAATGCTCGAGCTCGATGCAAATCATACCGAGAATGGGGTATTTTGGATCTCCATGGAAGCCGACCGCATCCAGCTTGTCAAAAGCCGCGACAAATGCCGCCGATACTCAAATCTTAATCACTTGCCTCCTCACGAAGTTATACCGCATGACAACCCCGTCTTTCGTCACTGGGGAATTGATGTCATAGGCAAAATCACACCATCGTGCAACGGCCACGAGTTCGTCCCGGTAGCCGCGGATTATTTCACCAAGTGGGTTGGAAGCCAAGTCCTACAAAATCCTCAACTCAAAGAAAGTTGCCCTCTTCATCAAAGAAAACATCATGTGCAGATACGGGTTGCACCGAAATCATCTCGTATAATGGATCCCACTTCAAGGGAATGTGAAAATTAATGGCGGAATTCCGAATAACCCGTCACAAGTCATCTCCTCTACGTGCCCCAAACCAACGGAGCCGTCGAAGCAAAGAAACAAGACTCGGGAAAATATCATCCGGAAAATGGCCGTCCAAGGCGTAGATTGGCCCGAGAAGTTACACTCGGCACTCGCTGCGTAACATCGCCGCACGGCAACCGGGGAAACACCTGCCCTCACATACGGAATGGAAGCCGTACTCCCAATCGAGCCGGAAATCCTCGCCTCCGTATACCGCTGGAAAGCCGTATCAACGAGGTCGAATGGCTCCAGAGTCGCCATGATGAATTGGCCCTACTAGACGAACGCCGATCAAGGCCATGGAACACATCCGGGCCTACCAAGGAAGAATGGCTAGAGCCTTCGACAAGAAAGTAAAGCATCGGGAGATCCGAGAAGGTGATCTCGTTCAAAGAAAAGCCCTACCCGTATCAACCCCTCGGCAAATGGGAGCCTGTATGGGTCGGGCCATATGTAGTCCGTAAGATCTTCTCCTGAGGAGCCATGCAACTTGCGCACCTCGACGGAATCCCTTTCAGTACACCCAAAGGAATGGTGACAAGCCGCGTATACTACGCGTAAAAAACCAAAAAAAGTGTGCTAAAAGAGTAATACCTAACTGGGTTAGAAACCCGAAAAAAAAAAAAAAAACAAAAAAAAAACAAAAAAAAAAAAAAAAAAAAAAAAAAAACAAAAAAAAAGAGTGCTAAAAGAGTAATACCCAACTAGGTTAGAAACCCGAGAAGGGCGGCCTAGGTAAAAACAGGTTGCACCAAAAAAAAACAAAAACAAAAAAAAAAAAAAAAAAAGAGGAGTTCACCAGGTTGAACTACGAAGACCTCGAGCTCCTCAAAATGAGGGGAACGTAGGCAAATTAAACGGTTCTGGTCTAAAGCACAAATAAAAGCCATACTTTGGCATCAATACAATTGATCGTACCATGAAAGCGTCTCGAAAACTCTAAAGCAATTCAAATATTCATTACAAGTTAAAAAGCTCTTTTGATGAGTCTAAGCCCGATTCATTCCTACAACCGGCAACCCGCTAAAAGAAAACTAAGATACAGGCAATCAAAAACTAATGCTGCCTCTCAACATGAAAGAAAGTGGATACTCGGAAACCTCGTAGTCACCTCCAAGCCACTCGCATCGGCCTCTCCCTTCTTCTTCCCCTCCGAGCTCTTCTTTTCCGAACCTAAAATGCCTGCTGATTCCTCCTACCAAGCTCCATGTGAATGTGGTCTATCAAACCAAACTCTCTCGTCGGTGGCCTTAGTAGCTCCTAGCGTCACAATCCCTCATCTCCCGTAATTCCTAGCCGGTAGCATAGGGAGCCTCTACTCGTCCCCGTCTTGACGTAAGCCTCATAATCGCTCGCAGCCTGTCTCCGTCTCCCGTCATGAGGGGCTGGCCCTCGCCGCCCCTCTCCTCCTCTCGGCAAATTAGCCAGACCTCCTCGCACTCCACAAATGGCTCTCACGTCCTCGTCCGAAAATAGCCACCGGAAGTCTCTCCCCTGATGCCTCTCATACCAATCCAGGTACTGCAAGTGGTTAGGGAACAACCGGTCCTCTGACGCCCGAGAATGACCCGAGGAGGAAAGGGCATCATACCTCCATGCTCTGAAAGCAAATGGAAACACCGAGGGATCATCCATGGAAACCAGAGCCACCACCCCGGTGGCTACATCATCAAAGCTCCTCCAAAGGAACCTCCGCTTCCAAGCCAAACCGCCTAAGGACCAAGAGCTGGAATGTGTAAGCCGGACCCGAGAAAGCCCCTAGGCATAACCACACGTAATTCGTCCCCGGGGCAACTCACGAGTCTCCACCCGCCAACGAGGCACCAACCATCCGATATCTCCCGCCCGCGACCCCGCCATCCACCGCCTCCCACTTGAGCCCCGACCATCAAAATGTACCCATCAACACCTCTCCCGGCAAAAGTCCAA